>VXBJ01005709.1:710848-780089 GCA_013400055.1 Nycticryphes semicollaris
AAAAAAAAAAAAAAAAAAGACAGGTACTTCTGAAAAAGAAGGAAATAATGGGTTTCAATTTATATCTCATTATTATTAAAAAAATCCATCCTTGTTTGAGTGGGAAAAAGAGAATATTAATATTTTATGAACTAACTCTCTAAAATGAAATTAAATATTCTGAGTACTTTAGTACTTCAAATAAAAACTGTCTTTGCTCAAGTATTTTATGCTTTTCAGGGGATAGAGAGCAGCCACCATTCCTACTCTCTCTGGAAGTTTCATCGTAAGCTATATTTAAGTGATACTATTATAGAGCCTATAATTTAACTTCGAAAAAAAAGAAAGTAACCTGAATGATAAGGAAACAAAACAAAAATATTACAACTATAGACTGAACATAGAGACACAGCCACTGTTCAGTTCTTTTTATGTATACACACTTTCAAAAACCCAAGGGGATTACCCAAATGTATATTTTAAAAAATGTCTAATATTACTAAAAGTCTAGAATTATTTTTATTTAAGTTTGAAAGAAAGTAGAAGGCCTGTTCCACAGGATGTTGAATGATTCTGACATTTATTTTTCTGCTGAGCAGAACCCAAAGATAGCTGATTGATTTTTAATGTTGTCTTTTTTCTAAAAGTCTTATTTAAAACCAATAAAAATATTTTCTTAAAAAAAACCAAAATATCTTTCTTTGATCATGATTTCTTCCATTTCAATTAAATATGCATACATATTAAAAATCAGCTAATTTTAGGTGCAAAATTAAAACATATTTTATTCTGAACACATCAGGACAGAACATTCAAAGTTATGAAATTGCATTCCTGTGGGAGTCAGGGAAAATCTCCACAAAAATATATTTCTCCAAAATACTTCAACAGGGAGTCATTTTATAGTCATGAACTGCTTCTGCTGATGATATCCAAACTGGCTGAAGTTCCTGTCTGTGATGAACTGTTTGCTCACTTTACTTATCACATTTGTACTCGCACTCCTTTTTGCATTAAACAGCTTGTCAGAATGATTCAGAAAGTGTCTCCTTCCCACCTCGTATTTAAAAGCCCAGCATTAAAAACCCCATGAAAACCTAAATGGTATTAATCTCTTGCTTTTCATCTGAATCCTAAAAGATGAAATGAGGAAAGAGGTAATTTACCCATCGTCTTGCTTCAAACTAGGGTTAATTATATGTAATTAAATATAAATCAAGAGACATTTTTTTCCCTAAAACCATCCAGTGATTGAGACACCAGAATTCTTCAGACAACCTGTTTTCTACTTTGTGATTCACTTATTTTATCTTTATAAAGTTTTAAATAGTGTCTAATCTGAAATAGTGGATATTTCCTTTGTTTCGAGTTTAAATCCAATAGGTTTTCTGTTGATCCCAACCATGTCAGCAAAGAGATTATTACCTATTCTTCATGGTGGCCTTTTACATATTTGAAAGCTCTTATAGTGTGTCCAGTCAATCTTCCCCTTTTAAGACCAAGCAGCTATTATTCATTCAACTGCTCCTTGTAAGTCATGGTTTCTAGATGTCTGACCATCATATCGAGGTTTTCATCATCCAGTCCAAGTTAGGCTACGTCTTTCTTGAGCTGTCATGCTGAAACCTGGACCTTGAACATCAGAATGTGATTTCAAGTGTCTAATACAGTATCAGCACAGTATTTCTTTGGTGGGTTTTTTTGTTGGTGGGTTCTTTTGTTGGTGGGTTCTTGGGGTTTTTTGTTTTGGTTTGGATTTTTTTTTTCATAACAGCATGATATTTTTGGATCTTATTAACACCATCTGATTAATTAGAGAAGAAAAACAAATGTTTGTTCTCTGTCCCCAAATTCTCTGAATTACTCTGAAACTTGTAAATTCTCCGAAAATGATGTGTGCTTCAAACTCATATCACATGATCTGATATGGCATAACATCTAAAATTGAATCTCTCTTCCTATAGCTTTCTCATCTATTCCACCCTCCTCCCCCCCCACCCCCAACCCCCAAATGCATTTGTATTTGCAGTTTTCCCACTTTGGGAGAAAAAATATAATACATCAAAAAAGAAACTGCACTGAAACCTTATTAGAAATGCCCAAAGCTGCGAACAGGTCTGGAAGCAAAACAGGCAAAGGAAGCATAGATGAGAAGTAATTATACCAAACACTTATAATAAAAAGATGGACTTATTTGTGTGAAAAAAAAAAAAAGCAAAAAAAAAAGTTGCAAGCTCTGTTAGGTTGCTATTAGAAACCTCACTCCTTATCTAAAATATAAAAGCGTTAAAATTTCAGAATAATTTATTAAGGCTATTGCCATCTATTCTTATCTAAAATATAGAAGTGTTAAAATTTCAGAATAATTTATTAAAGCTATTGCCATCTATTCAGAGGTATTTATAGAGATCTGAATATTGAGAAATTTTTGTTGTGAAGGAAATAATGCTAACAATGGCATTTTCTCCAAACTTTCTGAAATGAGCGCTACAAAAATTACGAAGAGAAGTGTTTGTTCTGTAGGAAGGTCTTGAATACTGATAACCTGGAAAGTCTTTAAACACTTTGTAGGGGCTGGTGGCAGGGACACTAACATCCATCTGTGCTTACAAAATCAGACCACCTGGGCTTTTCAACAGCCAGGGTGATTCACCACTGGAACAACCTGGGAAGATCCATGGAGATTTCCTCACCACTAAACAACGTCCATGTGAGATTTGGTTTTGCATTTCCCATGAAAATTATGACTGTATTTGAAAAAACTAAAATCTGTGACAATTGTCTGGGCAGTGGTGTGATGGAGCCATGCTGAGGTTCTTGCAGTCTCCTTTTCATTTGCCAGGGAGAGGACACTGGAAAGGTCCCACTCTTTGTGGGAGCTGCTTTGAGGAGTTGTGATCAGAATTCAGGGATCAGCTTAGCCTACAGCTACCTCACCTTTGATGAAAACTCAGGTTAGTTAAAAGAAAGGAAAAAGGCTTCATTTCCCATTTCAGCCTGCATTTCCTCTCCCACCTTTACCTTCCTTTTTAAAGGACGTGGTTAGTTCAGGAAAGGAAGGCTGCCACCCTCCAGCTGTGTAGGGTTGGGGAAAATACGCCTTTTGGTCTTGGTGGGACATCACTGTGATAAGGTACCGTTAACCCAGCTGTCAACATTGTGGATTACTGGAACTGCACTCTGAAACTCTGCCTTATAAAACCCCGCCTGTAACATAAGCACTATCTAAACCTCTACAGCTTTTGAGACGGGAAGAGACTATAACAAATAACCCCAATCTTGGAAAATTCCCCACCACCACCACCTCCCTAGGATAAATGAGGAGTGTTTTAGAGAGACTTCTCTTTTGCTTTTCTATTTTGATGGTGGTTTCAAATTATATGGTTCATTTCATAAGCACATAAATAGAATGCAATAGAAAAATATAGCTTCTAAATGGGCAAGGTCGCCCAGCTCTCCTTGGGAGGGTATGGCACTTATCTCACCAAGGGACAGCTTCACCATCTGCTCAGCAGTGCCAGGTCTCTCCCTAACTCATTCATGCACAAAACAGAACATTGAAGTTACCAAGACCTGTGTATAAAAGGCTGGGAAAAAACAGAAGGGGGGCTGCCTCACACCACCGTAAATCAATCCCCACCCTGCTGGCACATGCATTGAATTTAACTGTAATGCAGGGGTTGCCTCTGGGCAGAGAGAGTCTCATGGAGTGCACTGGAGTGATTTGGCATCAGCATCCCCTCCTTTGATGGGAGGACAGGATGGGGAGAAGGGATTGCAGGTTTATAGACAAGGGAAAGGTGACGAGGAAGCTGCGAACTGCCCCAGAAAACTGGTTTTGACCTCCATGTCTTTACAGTGGCATGCAAAGGTGTAAGTATTTCCCCTAGAAGATGCTTTGGGAGGCAGTGGATGACTTGCAGCTTACCTGAAAACTCAGAGCTGCATTTTGTGTCAGTGGGAACTGCTGAGAGACAGAGAGATAGGCAAAGGCACAAGCTCTGAAATGCAAGCATCAGCCATGTCACTCTGGTTATCCCAGAGCCTGTGTTTCTTTACCCGTAATCCTCTGTGCTTTCTCACTGCTAGATAGAGAGAACTGTGCTGAAAGATGAGTTTTACACCGGGGGAGAAATTAATACATGCAAAACTGCTGACTACTTGAGGTACAGGCGAGCATTTCTGAAAGTAGATTTGCAAGGATTTGTTGGTTGCAAGCAGAAGCCACTACTGTCCTGCTGCTTCTCATGTTTTAGCCAGACAGTAAGAGCTGATTAAACTGAGTTTCAGAGCTCTGAGTAAGGAAGTGTCATCTGGATCTCCATCAGGACACGGGGAGTCTGTTAACTCCCAAAGGTCTCCAAGCATTTGAAGACTCCAGAGTCCCTGCTGTGGAGGTGAGCGTTTGTACCCTGGATGTGCCCAGATGAGCAGCACAGGGCAGGGTGTGAGTGAATCACAGATCCTGAGCATCTTGACCACTCCACAGTCACTTTACCATTCCCGTCAGCCTCTTTGCAGCCACAGGAGAAGGACAACGATCAAGAATGTAAATTTTTCACTACAGCTGCAAAGAGAACCTTTTGTTTTGTAAACATACTAATCTGGTGCATCAGACATGAGAGTTTCCTTGGAATTCCCAATCCACAGAAAATTCTGAATATTCCTGTCCAACCCAGCCTAATTCAGACTGAACACATTTTCTTAGGTGAAATTTCCTAAGAAATTTCTTAGGAGAATGGGGCATGTTGCTTGTCCACCACTTCTGCCAGACAGAACCAGGAAAATTTAAAAAAAAAAAGGTAAAAAAGTTAAAAAAAAAAACCAAACCAAAATAAAAACACCAGCAACACCAGCAACACCAGCAACACCAGCAACACCAGCAAAGAAAGAAGAAGAAAAATAGGATAATCTTCTTCTTTTGCAGCAGCACAGCAGGGAAGTCCAACGGAATCACATCACTCTCATACTGGTACATGAAGAAGATCATCACAAGGGTTTAAAACATCGTTGGAAGACAGAGACCTGCAACAACTCCATCACTCTTAACCCTCTTACAAGAATTGAGAAAGATGGGGAACTGCGGGCATGGGAGATGCATGAACACAGACTGTGCTTCACAGAAGCCATAATGCTGGAAGCGAGGGAGTGAAAAGCACATAATTGCGTCAGCACTGGGTAGAGACTTTGGGCAGATAAACATGTGGGAAGAAGCAAGGAAGAGGCAAGACAGAATGTTCCTGTCCTCCAGCTGTTAGAGGGCCAAAAGTGTCAAATTGATTAGACATGAACTGTAAGTGGCGTATCTGTTTTTCATTCTCTTAAAGTCAGATCCAGAAATATCACTCAGGTGGATTCATAATTTGGTCACCATTCCCACAGACTGTGGAGACTGCTTTCAAAGATGCCAGCCATCCTGGACGTTTTACTGTATAATGCTCTGGGTTAGGAGCTGTCAGAGCTGGAAAATGAACAAGAATCCATTAATTTTTCAGGTCTGCCTATGGCTATTAATTTTCAGCCTTCAGAAAGCAAATGCCTGGTTCCTTTATCAAACTGCTACGGCTCCCAATAGTATGTATGTATATACAAAACATATCCAAGCAATGGGCCAAATATCATGCACAGAGATGCAATTAGTCTATTAAGCCATCTGAAAAAAACCCACAAATTGTTGAAAAATCACATGCCTCAGACTAACTAGTGTGTGGTTATTAGTTAAAATGAAATGTGATTAACAATTACATAGAATGTAGGATCTTTTTCTGTTTTACTTCTTAATGAACACAATAAAATATTAACTATGAAAGAAATTTACCTTCCAGTCTTATTACACTGGAATTTTCCACTGCCGTGTTGAACACTGAGAAAGAAAAAGCTATGTTGTAATTCTGCAATGATCTATGTCATAAATAATTGAAAAGGGAAGTTCACTCTATGCCTGCAACTCTGATTACCGTGAAAGACAGTGACACTAGACTGCCCACTGATTTAAAAGCATCTGCAGACACCTTATTTATAATTAGGGACCTGGAAAAAAACAGTGCAGGAAAACTTGCAAGAGTTCCTCAAATATCATAAAAAATGCTGAGGATATAGAGTGATAAATTACCAGACCTGTAATTCAATCTCAGCTTTCTAATGATCTCATCGATCAATCATACTTCATGGCTGCAATTCATGATATCATCTGAACACCCTCTATTGAGTTACAGGTTTGTTATAAATCCCACATTATTCATTACATTGAATATACACTACCTTATTACATTAGCACTCAACAGCACTGACAGACTTGAGGGGTTATCGGTTTTCCCATTAGAAATTCTGGTTTTCAGAGGATTACAGATCAGCAAGGAGAACATACCCTGAGTTTAGGTTCTCTGTGTGATTGTAGGATGGGATTGTGATCAGGATGAAAGCCTTGGCCTGGCAAAGAGCTTGTGCAAGTCCTTGCTGCACACAGGTGGTAGAGATGACCTAGCCCATGTCACTTGGGCAGCTGAAGTGCCATCTGGTAGACTACAGAGCAGAGGGACCTTTGTGATGACAAGGGAAAATGAATTCACTGCCCTCAATAGAAGGACACAGTCCCACAGTATCAGAGTGGGGCTAGGCTCATGACAATGTCCAGCTCTATTGACAGCCTTAAAGAAGATGAGGTGATGATTCAGATCCAGAGTCCATCAGAGCCCAGTCAGGAATAGCAGGAGATGGGGCTGGCAACGAACTACTTTGTCGCTTGTTCCCTTCTGCCCTGTGGATGCCAGCAGCCTCACCTTCTTCCTCCTGAACTCCGACTAACACATAGCAACATGGCCGAGAACCTTCTTCTCCTTTCCTTCCTGTCCCAGGTCACCTTTTCTGCTCTTGTCTTTGGTCACACAGTTGAAGGTAAATGTGTGTACAAAGATGTTGAGAGCATGGTATCACATGGATCCAATCCACCAAATCAAGGAGATGCTTGCATCAGCTTCTGGTGGATTTGAATGAGGCTCCAGTGGTGCAAACAAGTAGGCTGAGATCACTTGGGCTGTACTGAAATGGCTTCTGTCATACTTTCCAAAAGCAGAAGCTGAAAAGAACAAGGTTTACTCTTGCTTAGTGCACTGATGTCTTCCAATAATGTCTCTGAGCAACCCAATCTCTGTCTGAACTGTCTCTCCACTTCAACAGAAAAGCACATTCTTTTTTTTTTTTTTTTTTTTTCCAAAGCATCATGATTAATTAAACTTGTCTAAGTCAGTTTAATTCCTCTTTAAGCCTTTCCTCTATTTTTAGAGCATATAATTCTGGTACTGCGACATTTTAAAGTTCAGTGACAGTTTTGGGGTAGTTTGCTCTGAAACGTCAAGGTGAATTTTCAGTGAGCAATTCAATAACATTTCAAAAATTCTCACCTAGGTACTTAAAAAATCCCAACTGAAAATAAATTTTAAACTAGTGTTCCTGTTACAGCCATGAAAAGATTAGCCTCATCTGCAGAATGGCCTAGATGCCAACTTCTCTACATGGGATCAATAACAAAAAAGATGCAGAGGGAAAATTCTTAGTGACCTGTTCATTGCTTTTTATAGAAAATATGTGGATGATAAACAGGTAAAAGGGATGTATATATATTTTACCCATAGCTGCAGCCATTCATTTATTTTTAATCTGAAGTGCTCATTTCATTAAACAGTAATAATTTGCTGTTGAAGAGAATTTATGATTGCTAGTAAAATTCATCATCTTATCCTGATTTTTGAGTTGTCATAAATATATAGTCATCTACCTGCTATAAGCAGACGGGATGATGAGTGAGTTACCTGCTCACCTCTAGTGACTGGCTGGGCAAACGTTCCCAGAGAATGAACAGTTTCCTTCCCTGAAGACATCATTAGTAAAATTCTCGGACCTTTTTTATGTTTGAGGTCAGAATGGATGGCTGTGTTGTTCCATTTCAACCTAAAAAATCTGTGTATTTTTTCTTTAGTCACCTCCAACCACATCAATCTAGTTTTAGTAAAGAAAAAAAAATACTGTGTACACATTTGGATGTGCTATATCTAGTGGGAAAATGTGATAAGGTGCAAAGGAAAGAACAAAGCATGATTTCCAGAGTCAGTTGATATCACTGCTAATTAAAAGTAACATCATTAGGTTTTCTCCCCTGTAAACTAGGTACATTTGATAATGTGGAAAAAAAGTGAAAAAAAAAAGCCAAAGCTGTTTCCATGAATCACACTTTTCTTTAAGGACATGTTCCAAGAGACATTAATGAATCTCCATCAACTTCTTCAAACTTTGGTGCAAAACTGAGAAGCTTCCAGTTTGCTTCCAACATCCAGTGTGAATTGGGTTCATTAGTGTTCTGAGTGAAGGAGTTCAGCTCCAACACATACATGTCCACCTCTAGAGATGTGATTCAGTGTTTTCAGCAGAGGTTGATACCATTTGAGATGCCCCAGGAGACGTTTCCTGGACTCCTGGACTCCAGCTGCCAGTTCAGACGGGCAAAGGTCTATCAGCCCCACATGGTTACATCACACGCAGTAGTTTAGATAGCTAAATAGATCTCCACTGACTGTAATGGGACCTGAAATGTCTGACTCATATGGACATGTGGATTTAGGCATCTAAATTCATTAGTCATGACCTGAAGCCTTTCCCAAGTTTCTAGCAGGCTCTGGAGAAATCAGGCCTGACGCAGTGCGTAGAGTTCTCTGCAGTTAGTCGTAGGGACACATGAGATATTCCATTTGCTGTCTCCAGCAGATGTTATAAGCAGCCTGGTGCTACCTCCAGGGAAGCAAAGATGCTTAAGGGTACATGCTGCGCAGGTTTAGAGCCTGGAAGGTGTTTCTCTCCCACATATAACATTGCTGAGCTAGTTCAGTGCATTGCAGAGGAAGAAACTATTCTCAATATTCCTGACTGCAAATTCTCTTGAAGGCAGGAAAACAAGATGGACAAAGTACAACGTTAGCAAAAAGCAAGCTTTGTGACCTGACAGGACAGGAGTAATTTTACGGACTTCCTACATTGCATTTTCTCCCTGACAAAGACACCACAAAGAAGAGCTTCTTAGTGATCTATACAATACAGGAATAAACTGAAATGGATGTTTTACCAAACAGGCCCAGTAGCACTTCAGTTGAACTGCCTCTAAGGACAAAAAGAGATGCTACACTCTTTTCTGGACCTGCGTAGTGACACCAACCAATGCAAATGCACCATGACAGGCAGACATCCTTAATCACCATCACAAAAAGCTGTCATTGCAACATATTTACCCCCTGCTGACAAGACAGATTCAGGTCCTCTGGTTGCTGAATCCATTGCACAGTCTGCTTCAGCAAGATAACAAAAATGCCGGCAGGAAGTGTAAGACGTGATGCCCCAGTTATCCATCCACTGTCATGCACTGGATAACTTTTACTCCTCTGAGACTCAGGGCTTTCTGGGGAGGGAAGAAGGGACAACCCAACAGCTACCTTTTGAATCTGTGCTGAAACTCAAATCAACTGCTGCACCAAGGAAAAATACATGTGAGGCACTCGGTGTGTCTGTATAATTGCTTATGACTCTAAATCAAAGAGTTTAAGTGGTCCTTTAAATAAATATTTGGACAAATACCTCTCATTGGAATAGATTACGTAACTGGCTGGTAGGAAGCCAAACTGTAAAGATTATTAAAAGCCTGAAAGCATTCAGCCCCATCCCTGGCATTTATTTTTTTCAATCGTATAAGTGCTCATAAAAGCTGGAAAAGCATAAATGCATCCCCACAGACAGATCTTTTGCCCCCATTAGACAGCATATGAAGCTAAAATCCATGACTCCTTCTCCAGCAGCAGGAGCAGGGAGAAAATTATGTCAGAGAGCTGTGTTTCCTGATGACAACACCTTTCCTTTCAGGCGTCCTGCTGATGTAAACCAGGGAGTTGTGTTTCAGTCCAGATCATGTGAGCCTAACCTAGGCTATATTACTAGACTTAAAAAGGAGGTGTACCTCAACTCACTTTAACCCTTTACAACCAGTGTTATTTCCTTCTTTCGGCTTCTCCTAGGAATGTTTGAGAGGTTTAGGATAGGTTATCGTAGAATCATAGAATGGTTTAGGTTGGAAAACACCTTAAAGATCATGGGTTTCCTACACGCTTCACTAGACAAGTTGCTCAGAGCCCCATCCAGCCTGGCCTTGAACACTTCTCTGGGCAACATGTTCCAGTCTCTTCCCACCCCCATAATGAAAAATTTCTTCCTGACATCTAATCTAAATTTACCCTCTTCCAGTTTGAAGCCATTAGCCCTCATCCTATCACTAGGATGCCTTTGTCAAAAGTCCTTCTCCAGCTTCTCTTGTAGGCCCCCTTTGGATACCAGAAGGCTTCCACGACGTCTCCCCAGAGTCTTCTCTTCTCCAGACTGAGCAGAGTCTCTCTTTCCAGCCTGTCTTCACAGGAGAGGTGTTCTAGCCTTCTGATTATCTTTGTAACCCTCCTCTGGACCCAGTTCAGCAGGTCCATGTCCTTCTTGTGCTGAGCATTCCAAAGCTGGATGCAGCATTCCATATCTATAATTCACCTCAGGACAGCTTGGAGCAGCAACTGCAACCCCTTCCCAGCCAAACTGGTCATTTGCCCTTCTCTTCAAAGGATGGCATAAATAGGCTGTGTTTGCTTCTATGAATATAAGTTTAGGAGAAAAATATTAATTTTTGTATAGCTGTGAAATTAATGCCTAGAAATGGGCATGGTGCCTTCACTGGCAGATTTTCTTAGGAACTGGGCACTTAAGGATGATCATCGTGGTGAAATTTCAGAAACACCAAGATACTCTAGAGGAAACTTATGACTTTTAATATGCAACAATACATTTATTGGCATCTTTGATACCAAATTACCTGTAATAATCTGGCCCAGAGTGCAGTAAGCAAAACCCCCTGACATATGCCTTGCTCTCTGTCTCTATTTCACCCAAACAGAGATCAACAATTGTGCAACTGAGTATGTGAAACATGGTTTGACCTACTTAGCTCCCGAGATTGACTGAAACATACACATATAAAATAAAAGAGAAACAATAGGTCTTGTGAGAGTAACTGGGATAGTAGGGTTTGTAGCTTCGTGGCATCCATGGGTTGCCATGGTGATTCTAGAGCGAACAGCAATAGCTATAGGTGTAGTTAAGGTTACAAATTTAATTCCATACCTTTGGATTCTCATATCTTTGTCCTACAAACAATTTCACTGAATTAGATGTGTACAGTTCATTGCAACTCCATTAATCTGAACCTGCTCATAGCTCTGTTACATTTGCAGAGGACTTGAAAACAAAGCAAAGCTCACCTACAGGATGAAAGTGTTATGATTGATTACAACCAGCTAGTAATTTTATTATTTTTTTAAAGTTAAACAAGATTTAATCAAGCCATTTTCAAGCTGGATTAGAGGAGTAGGAAAATATTATTTCGCTTAAAAAAAGAAGTCAGATGAACCTATAAGCAACTTCAACAAACACCTGCCTTTAAAAGGCACAATTATAATATAAGTATAGGATTGCAAATTTAACTTGTGCATGTATTTGCTAAATTGGGTGTCAGAGCCTGTAAATGTCACTTGCATATTCATCTATCAGTTCCAAATACCCCCATCTCATTGAATTCACAGCTGCATTCCTTTGCCCTAATGTGCAGAAGCAGCACTCCCAAAACCACAGAATACCTAATGAAAACAGAGAACCAGACACAAAGCAATGCAGCAGTTACATGTATTTCTGAGCACAAAAAGCCCCCTTTGTATACATCGATCCTATTGTTTCTATTGTCACAGTACCTGACAGCTTGGTTATAGTTGAAATTAAATTGAATCCATGAAAAGCCTGTAACTGTAGCATCAAGCATGTGAATGAAGCAGGGTTTTTTACTTAAAGAGATTCCATGCTCATTTTTTTGCAGGCTCCCTATTACAGATCCCTGTGCAGCTTCCCAGTGGGTGACACTGCATACCCCTGCCCTTGGTGACCTTACTGTTATCAGATGGTCTTCAAGGAACCCACTATCACATCATTCACATATTAGAAAACCCAGAAGTGTGCTGTCACCTGAATGGGGGAATGCCACTCTCTCATGGTCCTGGGAAAATGGTCTCATTACAGTGGTAAATGAAATCAGCTGAAGGAGAAGAACTACTTGACAATGCGTTGTTTTCTTTAGTGCTCTCAATGCAGTTTGGGGGAAAGTGAGAAGGAAAAAAACTGAGAGAATACAACATCCACAGTTAAAAGAGGAAAGATTCTTGAACACTTTAATTAGAATACTACAAAAATAAAGATCATTACACGCTGAAAATACCTGGGAACAGTTTGATCTTCCAGTCTGCTTAGAATAGTGTCAGTATAGGCTACTAGGAAATCCAAGTATCTACCAAAGGGCTCCTCAGAGAGCTTGGCTTCTTCCATTCACCCTCAGCCAGACCACTCTTGAGTTTGCTTTTCTCTCCATGCAGACAGCTCTATGCTCTGCAGTCTTCCCTGTGATCAATACAATGAATCAGAACTAAAACAATATGTTAACAGAGTTTATTGATGGGGAAGTTTTTAAGGGCCCCATGCTCATACCTCAATATTTATTATTTACCTTTTATTATGTATCTCTGTGCTGAAGTTTGCTCAACTTTCAATGCTCGGATGTTTTCTCAGTTCAAGGACTGTGGAGAGGCACGAATGTGAAGTAATAGGTAAGTAAGACAATTTACTGCTACAAATCTGTAATAAATTGAGCTCAGCATAATCACTATATCCACCTCTGGATACAGGAAAAAATGTGTCCTGTCAGATTTTCATTAACATCAATGAGAGTTAGAGCAGGGCTCAGTGTTAAATCCTACCTGGCTGAATTGCCTGTGGACACCCAAAAAGAACATCTTCATGCCTCTTATGTAGTTTCAAATTCCTATCTCCACACCCACCACAGTTTAAGAGCTATCATTTGTAATAAATTTTAAGCTGGTTTTGAAAATCCCTACCCTAAGGTCTCCCTAGTGACTGATTATCAGATGTGATCCTCTACTAGCATTACTCTGTTTTTGTTGGGTTTTAATCAAAAAAGAAATTCAACATGACTATCATCTCATGACTACAGGAAAGACCTGAAGTTTTGTCTCTTCAGTGATACAAAACAATTGGACCTTTGGAATTGGGAACTGGTTACTGCAGTGGCATTGGACCCCAGGTCTACACTTAAATAAAATAAGGGTTTGAGCACATAGGGTACCATAATGCTTTTTGCCTGTCTCAGCTCCAGCCTTATTCTTGTAGCAAAGAGGACATCACGGGACACTTCCACCCTCTGCTGTCTCACAAGTAAGTCAGAAACATATTTTTTTTTCTTAATAGGATGCAGGTGTCAGGCTTATGCACAGCTCTGAATACACCTGCCTGTGAGAAATCCAAGGGCCTTGTGCATGACCTGTCAGACCTGAATACACCAGGGATATCAGAAACCAGGCAGCTCGATCCTTTTCCTGATGTGGATGCTATAATATACAAGTACCTGTGACATTTAAGAAGTATTTTAAATCTATTAAATCAATATTTCTCCTGAAATTAGACATTGCATCTTCTTTCTTTTTTTTTAATTCATGAAATTAAATTTCACAAATGGACATGTTCAGCAAAGAATTAAACTGAGTGGTAAAAAAAGAGAATAATTTAACAGTGGTGTTTACCCCATTGCACTAGCGTATGCCACCATATTACGTTTTCAAGAAATATGATAATTGAAAGCTCAAGACATTAGTCTATAATATATAGGTGTGCTACCCTGGACTGACAGACGTCCTTATGGACAGGGACCTGACTGCATGATTTCTGCACCTAATTGATTTCTTGGAAGTTCACAATTTTCTGTATCAGAAGTTGAAATTCTATTGTATTTTTTAGCTTGTTTTTCAAGTACCTTGTAGGAAGCTCATTCTGTTTTATGACAGATGCTTACGTGTATAGGTTTTATAAGAGGCAGAACATTCAAATTAATACCATGTACAATGCTTGGCAACGTTTAACTGTTTGCCACCAGTTTCCAGTCTCTTCTTTCCTAACCTGCCCAGCCCCATCTGAGCCCAGGCTCAGTTCTGGCTAGAGCTGAATTAGCTTTAAACACATCTCTAAATACGCTTCTTCTCCGCCTGGCTGCCAGCCAAGCTCAACTTATATAAGGAGAGATGCTACTGTTGTTGCACACTGTTCTTTTCAGAAAGATGAGTCAGTTACTCCTCTTGTTTTGTGATTTGCTTGTACCAATTTTGTATAAAAGGAAGTTTATCCTTGGTACTTCTTCTGGAAAAGGACATCAAACTGACTTTTAATTTCTCTTCAGCTGACTGACTGCGACTGCTCCTGCCCCAAATGAAACTTGGAAGCGCAGGCTACATACACTGGTTTCAGGCACCTCATTTCTTTTCCTAGATCTCTAACCCACTGAAGCAACCAAATGCATATCTGAACTTGATTTAGGGTTCACTCTAGGCACACAGGCAGGCAGGAGGTCACCGTTGAGGCCCTGGCAAGTATAAATGTAATGGGAGCTGAAATAGAGGCAGCTTCCTCAGTGGTAGAAGCCAAAGCCCCTCGCTTGGAACTCATCCTTGTAGTGCTGAACCACAACTGAACTTCTGTAAATCTCAAGCATCGCAGTGACCCTTTCCTCCACAGGAACCCAGAGAGATGGAGCAGAGGGATTCCCGCATGGTAAGCCTGTGGCTGCAGCAGGTTAGGGAATTGTTAGTGAGGTTATTTTATCACACACAGAAAGCAGTTTGTTACAAGCTGTTGACTGGACACAAATCCATCACCTTGGTGATCCTTCAAATCCCACTTGGTTATGATTTCTTAATTACCAAACTAAAAGGTTGAATTTACTTTTGGTGTAATCCTTGTGGTCAAGCACATGCAAGAGAGGAATGGTTTTGGCCCTAATCATTTGCTAGGAGTTGAAGTTTTACACCAACAAGCACTGATGATACTTACACCTCCAAGAATCATCGAGTGGGTTTTCTCATGTATGTTGATGCTCAGATCTCTGTCTGGAGACTCTTTGAAGTGCGTACACTTGAAGTACACAAAATACTTATTTGAGTGGGATGAGGCTTTGGGAACTTCTTTAACACTAAGTATAGAAACCAGCTCTGTAGAGTTGCCAGCAATTCTCATGGTAAATGGCATGTCTATGATGATGCAAATATGGCTAACTGTCCTTTTCCCAAGGAATTATTATGGTTCACAATCTATAGATAATGCCAATGCAGATGAATATTGTTTTCTTTGTTTTCAACATTTCAAAATATTTCTGCACCCCTCTGCCTCATCCTGTTTCCTCTTTCATGCTGAAGATTTCTGCCCTCTCAGTAGAAGCACACAAAGAATTGATCCAACATTCAGCACAACTGAAAACATTAAAATCTTCAGGAAAAGAAGAGACTGAAAGACCAGGAACCTATTCCCTTGGCTACTCCTACATTTGTTATGTTTCAAATTGCAGACATAATAAAGAAATTTTACCCTACACATTTAAACAGGCTTGCTTCCACAGTGATCTTGCAGGTAGATGCACATTTAAAAGAAGGAAAGTTGTGGAAACTCCATGGCAAAACATCTTGGACAGAAGGAACATGATCTGCAGGAGAACAGGGAGAACTGGCAACTCACGCCAATTTATTGTACACAATAAATAAAACCATTTATTTATGAATCTGCCTCTGCTGCTGTATTGCTCAGGCTGAAACACATTTGCTTTGAGAATATCCCAAGCTTTGGGGTGTCTAATCTTGCCCTAGTGCTGGCTGTTTACCTCTGAAAAAGAAAGAACTTAATTTTCTCTTGGAAGAACTATTGAATTTGGCTCATTTTTAGCATTTCTTGGCTGAGGCAAGTCACCTACTGATTACAAGTTTTTGGGCAGTAGTGAAAAGTGGACCTGAATGAATCATGGAGCTAAAACTCTTCCATGAATCATAATGTTTTAACTAAGAGTGAGTCATGCCGGGAGGGAAACAGCTGTACTGAGTACCACCAGTTTCTTTGTCAAAAGAACTCTCAGGAAGAGTGTGGTGTTGTGCTGGAGCCCCCTTGAGAGGGGCAGGGAGCTTTGAGCAGCAGGGCCATGACTGGTCCTGCCGGTGCCACACAGGAGGGGCAACATGTCAGGGCATTTCCATCTCTGACACTGCCAAACTGCTGGAAGATGCCATGCACAATATTTATTGGATGCAGTTCCTTGTATAGCATCTAAACAGGAATCCTGAGAATTGCAAATTTCTGAATCTCATCACAGCTCAGTTTCTTGCAGCAGCCCCGGCTCTTGTTAACGCTGCTGGAGTGCTGGACATCACTACTTGACCCCAACAAGAGATGCCCTGTATGTTGGATTATTCCCTCTGGTAGCTTTGCACAGTTTGGGCAATAAAAAGTATACAGGAAGATTTCTGATGAAGTCAGCTGGAGATTAACTACTCCTCCACTCTTCTCCTTCAACACAAGCAATGTCCTGTGCAACTGCTTCATGTGAGCTGGATCCCATCCAGCTGCAGTTATCTACCCTGTCTGCCTGGACATGAGCTGCACACTACATAGACCCAAGGAAGGCACACTGGCTTTTCATCCCATTTGTGCCTTCACTTCCAATCTGAAAAGGCCCCAGCATAGATCACGGAGCCCACTAAGCCATGTGGGCTCTGCCACGATATGGCAGTAGATCCCATCAACCCTCCGGAGCCAAGTCTTGAAACACACTTGCACTGAACCCAGCTCCAGAGCTTGTTAAAGGGGCTTTGCATGACTCTGAGTGGAAATACTTACCTAGTTGAATAGTGATTTTCAGTCATTAATATTTATTATTACTGAAGAATAAGGCTGGAACACTTAGGGTGATCCAACTGATGGACTTGAAATGTTCAGCCTGTCTGATGCAGGGGCCATCTATCTTCAGAGCTAATTCTACGGATGCAACTTTTTTTGCCATGGAAGAGCCTGCCCTCCCTTTCCATGTTGCAGGTCTGTGCTTGCTGTGTTTCCCTTGACTTGCTCAGACAGTATGAATGGAGGTTGTTTCCATGGAAGTGATTGGAAGTGGCTAATTAAAGATTCAGAGGAGAAGAATATAGCTCACTAGATGTGTCCATTCAACACCCAGATAGATTCACGGCACTACGGCAATGAACAGGTTGGAAGGTGATTGCTCTGTGTGTGCAAGCTTGATAATTATTCATTTTTTAGTTATAGCTTATTTAACATTAGCTCAGTATCTTCTCTTATGGTATTTGCTTTCATTCTAAAACAAGACATTATCAAACTGCTGTCAGTAGTCTCTATTTTTTGACTGAACCAGCCCATTGCATAGGTAACCATGTCAATCAAAAGAACCAGCCTCTCCACAAGGACTACTTAACATTTTGTACTTCTGCATAGATTTGTCAAGGAGAAACATACAGAGAGGGCCATATAATATACCAACCATTCTCATTTTGTCCAGTCCCATACTCATGTGTCCAGAACCATCAAGATTTCAGATATAAGGTTTCTTGTAAAAGATGTATCTTGATGTAATATGTGCCTTCTCTCTGCCTTCCCGGGCCTTTACCTCTTGAGTGGTAAGCCACAGCTTCAATAAGATCTTCCTTCTGAATCTGCTTGAGATGGATCCACAATTAATTCTTCCCCTTTTGTAGGCAACTTGTAGGCTTCTGATAATCATCCCTGTCATTCCCCACTACCCTCAGCCTAGAATCAGATGCAAATTGAGGGCTGTTTTGCTTAGAAGCTTCTGCCTTAAGGCTGTTAAATGAGCAATGTCTCTAAGCTGCTTTTTTTGCAGCTAGGATCTGTTCTACTTGTTGGCCTTTACATTGCTTGAGCAGCTTTATACAAAGCTTGTTTTAACCACATTACCAGCTGTTCCCTGACATTTCTCTACTCCCTGTTATTGATTAATATGTTGGTAGCAATCATGTTTCTTCGATTTCTGTAAGGTCTTAAAACAAATGACCAAAGGAAGCCAATGCTATATCTTAGTATTGGACATGGTTATAAGTAAAAGTTTAAGAAGTTGTGTTTTAACATCCTTCTGCTGTTCCAAACCATTCTGCTTCCCATGCCTGAATTCTTGTTTTGACCTCACAATAATGGCAATGTTTTTTGTATAAGCCAAAACGTTCTTGATTCTACCTTTGTAAAGCACTATTGCCATCAGTACAGTAACTCCAGGATGAGGGCTGAACCAAATTTGCCACTGCCAACTCCATCCACAGAAAAATCACTGGGAACTGAAGAAGTCATCTATCTAGTCCCCTGGCATGTAGCTGGCAGTCTCATAATGCTGACATTATTTATGACAGATGGAAGAGATTTGTTGTCTCATCCTAAAACCTTTTGGTGAGTTTGACTATCTTACTCTTACTCCTAAAGTTTAATATAAACATCTCTTACTATAATTTAGGATAACCTTTCTTGTCCGTTCCCAGAAAGTACATTCACTTTCTCCCTGAAGCTGGAACACCTTTCATGTGTTTCACAGACACTTCTGTAATTTCCCTCCCTGTTACTTTAGTCTTCTCTGAAATAAGGTGAATTTACAGAGTGTATCTGTCCTTTCCTGCTCTCTTCCAGCATCCTCTGAGGAAAACTTATTTGGATCGTAGTTCCTCCTTGTACATCTGATCAGTTAATTTCTGCTCTTGATTCTACATCTTTCCACTCTTACGTATTTCTCCCTGATGTACTGTTATCTTTTCTCATTAGAATAGACCATATCAACAGAGTTACATGAGATATGGCAATTTGGTATCTGAGTTTTGGGAGATTTGTGCACCTTTTTCTCAAGTTGAAGCAATGAACTAAGGATGTGATGGTGCTATCAGACAGCTTCTGTGCTGTACGCAGTACAGAGATGGTGTAGGTACCTCCACTTCAGAGCTGGCAGGAGGTTTTATGTAGATTACAAGAAATGTCAGACTTCTTGCACAGATTCTGTGTTCATCTACAATTGACCCCTAATTTCTTAATTTTACTTTTTTAAAGGTTCAGAGCAGCCTGGAAGTTGGTCTCATGGTCTCCATGGATTAATCTAGCAGGAAGGAGCAGGCAGTGCAATCCCGCTTTTATGGTACCATCATGCAGAAGAAGTGGCGTAACCTACTTGCAGACTTCTCTCCTTTTTAGTCCAGCCATGCACAAAGTAGATCTCAGTTTCTACGTATGGGGTATAAATGAAACAGGACAATGCTCATTCTTTGACTCTATGGACAAGCAGCACAGCACTGCTGTCATCCATGTGGATAAACTCCCAGTCACCAGCAGGAGAAAAAAAAAGGTGGCTTCATGCAAACTTCTAAGAAACATGGGTCCGTCGTGCAGATGTGACAGGTCCATGCCCAGGCAGTGCTCACAAGAGAGCTCACTGCTACAGACCACACCGTGGCCCAGTCTGTGGTAATGATTAAACTGTGTGAACGCCTCCTGGGCCACTACTTCAGCTAAACCCAGTCTCTGATTGACTTTTTGATGTTATTAGTAAGACCTTCAGGTCTATCCCAGGCTATGAAGGAGCGTCACATCATATTTTACTGATGTGCAACACCTTTAGATCAATGAAATATTTTACAGCACTTGAGCTTAAAAATCCCCTTCTCTAATCTGAAGGAAGGGGCAGAAGATAAAAAGGAAAACATCTGTCAAAGCATGGCTGAACCAGAAGGTCAAAATTGCTTGTTATGTGACTTAAAAGACTAGCACCATGCTCCAACCGAATCAATTTCCCAAGCCCACTTGCCTGATCCCCTGCAGAAGTTTGCAGCTTAGTTAAATTTAGCTGCAAGAAATTCTCTTGGAGGCTAGTCTTCATGATTATATGAAGTTGCTCTTTGATTAGGAGTGCAGAAAAAAAATTAAGATGACTATCACCAGAGTAAAAATGGAAACACAACTTAGATTGTGAAATGAGTCATCCCAGCAGAAGTATGTAAACTAAAAAGCAAAAAACAAAACCCAGAATAGCATTTTGTAAGAGAAAACTTTGTAGTGGATGAATTCTATCCATGCAAGTACCAGAGTAAACTACAGAATATTTGATGCAGTCCAAATCATATTTGTAATAGTTTTTGTAAACTTTAGAAACGTTTTGGAAAAAAATTAACTAAAATTTCCAGATTTGACACAAAATTATAACAAAATCCAAAGAATAGAAAATAAATAAAGGAAACTTTCATCACTTATAACAAAGATGTTGCAGATCAGACCACAGGCCAATATTTTGTTATGATTTTCTCTGCCATATGAAATAATAAGAGATGTGATTTTTACAGACGTTAAAAACTCTTTAGCTATTCACCTACATGGAAGAAGTTTCCTCACTGACTGCTTGACAGGTATGGGTAATTGATGGATCATTCAGCAAATTCCACATGGGCAGACACCATATGCCACCAGACACACTAATTCCTACCCTCATTGCTTGGTTTCTCTCTCCTGTCACGTTCAAAATTTTGTCAATCCTCAGTGGAAATCGTTGATCTTCAGAAAATTATGTAACATTCTACAAATTTAGCATTTGCAACACGTAAACAATGAGCATCCTAGATAATGTATTGCTAGTGCAATCCCACCATATGCTTTCTTCTAAAGGCAAGCTGGATAGCCATAGATGCCTCTGTAACACTAAGCACAATATTCACACTCCTTTGTCATGAAGTCACTATTTCAGGTTTTTTGAAAGTCTCAGCTTCCAGGTTACCCAGGAGTGCTCCTTTTGCCACTGCCCTGGATAATTCCTGATCCATTAAATCACTACAAATGACAGACAGTATCAATATTAGGTGTGTCTATTTCCAATCTAAATTTAAAAAAAAATCAAACCAGCCTCTCTGTGGTGTGTTCCTAAATTCTTCTGCTAAACTGGCACTCTATAATAATTTTCCACCATTTTAGATGAGCCATTTCTATATCCGTTTGGAGACTTCTAGGTCAGATATGTGAACAGAGATTTTTGTTGTTGTAGTTCCAAAGATACACTTCCACAGTATGTGACCTTCTTCCTTGCTTTTCAGTCCACAATGTTTCATTCTCCATAAGACAGAACAACTTTGTTCTAACTGGCATATATCAGAACTTAAAAAAAAAAGCCTACAATCTATGAGAGACGAGAAAACATCAATAAAATCCATTCTGAGCGCTGTCATATCACAGAAAACATATATATATTTTAATTTTCCCTCTGGAAGCTGGTGCATGTGGAATATGAATTAGTTCAATATAAACTCCAGTGGAGAAACCTTGTTCTTTAGTTCAAATGCAAGATCATAGGGCTTTAAAAGCCCAACACATCCACCAGAGCCTGGTACAAGGCACCTAGGAACTTAATATGGTTTTCAAGATCTAAAACATTCTGTCAAAGATTTCCTTTTATCCCACCTAAGAACTTATAATTGCTATCTCTTGTAAATTCAGTGACAAGGTGCTTTGAATGCTGTAACGCCATGATATCCACTGGAAAGTGCCTTCTCCCACCTGATGCTAATCACTATCTTCATCTTTGCCTCAGCATCTTTATACCTCCCACTCCCCTGACTTAGGTATTTTCAGGTCCTCTTTTGGTAGCAATAACAAGATGATGCCCATATTTGTTTTGTTAGTGCAGGATTAAGCCTTTGAAGAACCACTCCATTGTGTGATATGAATTATTTTCATGAATTTTGAGATACAGTAAGGGAAATTGTTCACTGTTTTCATGTGCTTTGTGACAGTTCCTGAGACACCAATGAGTTCTGGGAGCTGAGAACTCACATGCTGTCTGCAAGTCTTCAAAAAAGTCCCACTTTAGGGGCAAAGAGAAGTGCAGATAATAAAAGACCTGCTTGATGAATTTCCCAGTATCAGGAACCTGAACTACAACGTTTGGATTTTTGTTACTTCTCATCAGAAAATCAGAGAAATCATTACATTCATTACGGCTCTCAAGAAAAGTGGCTGGACTCTTTGACTTAATTCAATATCACTTAATTTAATATCAGTCTGGTATTTCAAATCTATGAGAATATTGTTAAGGACAAGATGATACCTTACCCAGGTGAGATTCTTCATAAGGATGCTGTTTCAGCCACTCTCCTTGATTATCGTTCTCTCTAAGAGATATCCTTTAATATCTATCCTGAAGTTTTCTGTTCATAGTTTCAGGCCATTGCTTATTATATCATCCTCTGAGAATTATCTTCTTTGTATTTATTGTTACTCTGAAGTTATATATAAACCACAATCACATCCTCCTGAATCTTCACTGTAACAGACTATATAAATTCAGCTCTCTCTATGTCTCCAGTTATAACTTTTCTCTAATACTTTTATCTTTCTTTTTATTCTTTGTATTTCTTTAGGTTCTCTGCTGCCTTCCTAAATGGTGCCATTCTTTTGCTGACAAAACCTATTTTTTACCAATGACAGAAGAAAACGAGCAAAGAAAAGGCTTTTTTTTTTTTTTTTCAAACTTGCACTTTTTCCTTTACAAAATAAGAAAGATTAAAGGTAAAACTCCCTAGTTCCATTTTCTACCTGTGGTTGTTCCTATCTTTTGACCACCAGGAAAGACCATAAATTGCTCAGGAGTTATGGAGCTTATAAAGTAGTCACTGTCTATAGCAGCTATCTGTTTTATACTCATTAAATTCTCCTTTCCAGAACATTTCTCCAGGGACAATGATACAAAATCTAACAACAATAAAAACCATTGTGGGAAAACTGAATAGTCCAGGGGCACTCTTTTAAATGTACCTTTCAGAGATACGTCCAGCAAAGCTCTGTAGTAACTTAATGTTGCTGTCATCAAAGATGAAACTGTGACTGTTTATATGAAATGAAGAGTTCTCTGCAAAGCTGCTCTTTCACACGTGCAAATGTGTAAATTTGTAGCTGCAGGTGGAATCATGTTTTCTAACATTTCCCACAGAAACTGGTTTAGTTCCTAATGACCCTTGGCTAAGTTCATAAATACTGTAATTTTGGCTGTATTTTCCTTGTGGGTTTTTTCACAGAATGAGTATCTTTGAGTCCTTTCCTCTTCTGCCTTGCATTTTGATGTGAACTTGGGCACTAACTTTGCCTCTATCTTTGTACCCATCAATATTCACTATCTTTGTTCTTACCAAACAGTGGTTATTCCTTGGCCACAGGAGAAATATCAGAGGTACCCGGTTTCCATTACTTTTCCTCTGTAGTTCAGGTTACTGCAGTGTTAAGCAGATGTAATTTTACGGGGTTTGTGCATTGGAAATTCTTCTGGAGGAAGAATTCTGTGGAATTTCCTGCTGCTTCTGTGACCCTATTTTCTGCTAGGTACAGGAATCCCCTATTATGCAAGGTTTTGGGGTTTTTCTTCTCTTCTGTTGTAAGAGGGGAGTATGCAGATGTGGAGCATGAGGAGAAACAAGAAGGACCAGACAATTTATCTATAAATCTTGTGGTATTCTTAGCTTCTGATTTCTCTCATTAATAAGAATAAACCAATTTCTCACATCGTGTTCATTCTAAGTTAAAACAGAAAGTCAGGAGTGAAAAAAAGCAATGTTTCTTTTTTCATGTCTCTCTCCCGAGCACTCACAATTCTCCACAGTGTATAACAGCTGGCACTGAGTACTTTATTTACTGTATTCTCCTCTGCAGCAACTATCAATTCATCTGCAGAATTCACAAATGGGAGGCACATTTTGAAATATAAATATTAACTAACCATGAGGTGATTTGGATATATATATATCCCTTGACTAGCAAGTCTGTGTACAAAACTAAAATTGAGGAAGGGTTTTAGGCTTTGAACAAACTGACTGGTTTCGTTGTATTATGTGCTCCTTTGCCCCATTATGGCAAATACAAATCTCACATCAGTGAATCTTCAAACAAGGCCTGTGTGATATAGCAAAATAGTATGAAAAATTGTAGCAGTGGAAAGAGAAATGAGGTTAACACGCCTGCAGGCAGACCCTGGTTTGGCACTGCTGAAAGTAGCCCTTTGACTATTTATAGTAAGGTGGTTAGTTTAGATCTTTAAACATTCTGCAATTGTCTCATTGTGGGCATTATCTCTTGTATTGCTAATACTAACCCTGAATGTGCAGTTGACTAATTGCCTTTTAATTATGTGTTATTAATATTTCAATAAACATCTTTGATCCTGATTTTTGCCCCGCAGCAGTCACCATCACTCATTTTATCTTTCCAGGAACAAATATTCATTATGAAGTAAGTTAATAAAATAGTTTGGTCTTTAGTATGGTATGGCATGTTGTGGTTAACTCCAGCAGAAGGTAGAGGCGATTTTGTCTAATAAGAAGGGAACTGACATTGAGTGCTACTGTAGTTGAGGGATAAGGAACATGACAGCCACGGGGGAGAGCTGCATTCTTCTCAGTTCTCCTCTTCATTTCCTCCAGCATCAGTAACAGGAGAATGTGCCCCTCAAGCCCCTGAAGTCCTCAGCTTTTGTATTTAAATACAACCAAGGTGAGGCAATGCACTTTCCTATGCACTGGCTGACCAAATGAACCCAAACAAAGCCACTAAAATTATATCATTTACTGACTAGAATATGGCTACCTGCAATTCAGCCATCAATATAGCAGCATGGCAGAGAGCACAGAGGAGTTACCTCCATCTTTTCTCTCTCTGATTTTCTTTGTTGTGCCCTAGTTAATGATGTGACTATCTATACATATTTATATTCTTAAAGAGACTATAAATATTCTCTTTAATCTTGGCACTTATCACTGTCCTGGGGATCTTGACTGATAGGAAACGGTTCATTAACTCTTCCCATAAGGTGCAGAGACACCAGACTTCCCAGAAGCATTTTTTTAGGTTTAAAGGGGCTTCAGGAGGTCTTTCACAGCAGGTAAGAATAAAACAAAATAACCAAGAGCTGCATTTCTTTTCAAACTATGGCTGTGGGAAAGTAACAAGCTTGCTTACTTTAATTTTGTTCATGGTCCTCACTAAAAGAGTGTGTTAAGATACTGCTCGGTTGTCAGGAAGATACTGTAGAAATAAGCTTGGCCTCGAGAAAGTAAATGGCTTTGTGCTTTTTTCTGAGAAACGCTGTCATTTGGACTTGGGCCAAATGGCTTCACAGGGAAAAACCTCCCTTCTTCTGCCAGATACAGCTACAAATAACCGCTATGGTTGAAATTTATCAGTCTGTCCACTTCTGAAAGCCTTATACACAACAAAAATCACAATTGCACTCTTCTTTCTTATTTAGTTCTAAATGTCTTTCTCAATTCTTGGAAATATTAATTGTGAGGGTAGATTTAAATGTGCGGGTAGATTTAATTGTGCCTCTAAGTGCATTCTAGAACTTTGTTGGTGATTTTTGACTTGAAGGACATGAAGACTGCATGACCCCACAGTGGAGTGTGACTCCTGCTGCTTATACATCTCTAGCTGCTATAAGCAGGACACCAGGTGGGAATATGAACCCTGTCAGCAGTGTCCTCACAGCTCAGGAACCCAGAGAGGCTCAGATGCTGGGTGATTAATCAGACCTATGCACTGCAGGAAGGTAAAGGGTGGGAAGATGACCCCATACATCTCCGTGACCACTCGGCCTGGACTGCATGTGACTATCCTACTACAAAGACTGTGAGGTACCACAAGGTGGTATAGCCAGATTTTTCAGTAATGGTAGTGGGCTCAGAAGGAGGGAAGTTCCCCTCATCCTTTACATGAGGATGGGAAGCTTGGAGTAGCTCACAGCAGAGAGTCCCAGATGCGATGCTGGCCCTCCTCTGAAGAAACTTCTGCATCCATCTACTGTTTGTCTCCCTGCATCCTGAGGACAGTGCAGTCTCCCAGATCCAAAGCATCCAACTGACCAAGGGCAAAGCAGTTGTGTCAACAAGGACTCCCAGGGAGCCATTCTGCCCATCCTCCTTCTCAGTTACCATGAGGCCTGGAGCAAGGGAGAGATCTTTTCATTAATTAATTAATAAGTCCATCCTGTTTCTGCAAACACAGAATTTAGTTTTTCATTACTCTCGTATGGTATCTTGTAGTGCATGTTATCCATACTCCAAGTGGAGAGCTGGAGAGGGCAACAGGTACTAGAGTGTCACTTGTGAACCACAGGAAGGATTACAACACATCTTTTTCCTGTGGGTGATGGTGTTGGGGATGCTGGCCCACTCTGACAAGACCCTGCCACCTTCAAGAAGCAGAGAGGTCATTTGTAGAGGAACCTGTGGCCAAGGAAACAAAGGTTTGGGCATTGGCTTTCCTTCGGAAAGGTTCACACACCATGCACAGTGCTGATGTTTGCCCCAAGCAACTATATTTTAACTTATAGACATTTCTTTTAACTGCTTGTAACAGAGATGGTAAAGATTCAACACAAATCACTTCAATTTACTAATCCACTTCCATTGTTCCAAATCACTTCTAAGCATAGCTGTAGCCCCCAGCACCTGTGTGCTGAGGTTTTTCGAAGCCAAGAGCTCAGAGCCTTCAGACAGCACAGTGGCCCTTCAGTTTTTGCAGCAGGAGGTAACTTTGGCCATTGCCCAGGTTAGAATGGCCATGTGAAACAAAGAACTCATAGATGTCTGTGAATTGATACAGCATTCAACTTTGTAAGCACTGTTCCCTTTTTCCAAAGGCTTAATTCTGATCTAGGTTTCAATAGTCCCATGTTAAGAGAAGTCCCGATTTACACCAATGCTCAAGACCTAAAAATCCACCTTCTTCTGTATTTTCTGTTGAGAAAACAGATTGGCAAGCACTTTTATTATTACATTCTCCATACCTTGATGAATAAATCCAATCCGGCTGTCATTCATGGGACAGCATGATGGCAAAACACAGTGCAGCTCAGTTTTTCCATAATCATTCCTACTGAAAGAGAAAACAGGGGTGGAAAGCAAAAACCTTCCAGTATCTCAGAATGCCACTTTCAGTTCACTCCAAAATGTCATTACTACATAACAAATGTGAGCTGGCAAGCATCTGCTTCTTAGCAGAAAAGTGAAGTATTTTTTTGGGGCAAGGGATAGTTTAATATCTGTGCAAAATCATCTGTAGGAGGTAGGGAAGAAGGAAAAAATTGCTATAGAGCTCTTGCAGAGAAGTGGAATTGGCTGTGCTTGCTTAGAATTCAGAGCAGAGCAGAATTTCTGCATTCATATTAACACCAGGAGCTTTGAGAGATCACACCTCAGTAGCCAAATTTAATCTAAAAATTAAGCTAGATTTGATCACCATTGTGAAACTTTACCCCCCTCTCTCTTTTTTTTTTTTTCTCTTTTGAGAAGAACAAAACACAACCAATTAACCTCCTGCTAAAGGGATCACATGCACATCTATGGATCAAAGAACATGGGTCAACATGAAGAAGAGACTAGAAGCTAAATCGAGGCAATTGTGGCAACAAGTCAAACGAATAGAATAGCTTCTGACAGCCTGAACTGGAAAAAGGCAGCTTGTGCCAGCACAGGAGAGCTTGCCTGCTCTGCCATACTCTTAGATTATATAATAAGAGCATAAATAGAAAGACAAGCAGAGGTAACCGCAGACCCAGAATAAATATGAGATCAATGAATGATTCCCCACTTAAAAGTTTTCACCCAAATGACCTTGGCACATTAAAAGCCAGCAAAGTCTATGCCTTGCGCTAATCTGTAATAAAAATAACTACAAAGAGCTGAATCTGATCTGGAAAGAAAACTGTCCTTTACCTTACATTTATGACCTTTATCCATGCTTAGTATCCAGAGTATAGACCCAGTGTGACCTTCATAACACAGAGTCCTGACTCCTGAATGTAAGAGGGAGTAAAAGGTGAAAACACCCCAAACAGTAACAAGCTGCACCTTATTACAACTTCCAGCCTTATAGTGCTCTGGTTTCTCCCTCATGAAAGAAAGCAAGAAAGAAGAAACTGAACTCTGCTGAATCCTTTACTGAGGATCAACAGTCAAGAAACATCACAAGCCTTAGACGTTTCCACCGCCTGGTGGAGGCACAGACCTGGTTCCAGTTCTCTCTGAAGAAGAAAGGCATGTAGTCCCATTTTATGTTTGAACAGGTAGATCTATCATAAGGGACAAAAGAATACAAGTAAACTTAGATGGTAGGATATATATGTATATATATATAAAAATGAATTTTATTTTAATTTCAGAAAATTAGTATGTAGGAGTCTGTGGATATAAATTAATTTCCTTGGATACTGTGCGACTCCATCCAGTTTAAACTAGTTTTAAATCATAGTTTCCAATTTATGAAAAATTCCTTTAAGGCTACCCCAAGAATTCTTTGAGTACTTCAACTTATAAAAAAGTCATGGATTTCAGAGAAAACAATGCAAGCCTAATACACTTACAGTCATACTGAAGTATCTAATTTAATTGCTTTTAAAATCATCAAGAAGACATTAAATTCTCAGCAGTAGATGTTTCATGCTAGTTGTCATACAACTTAGCTGAGATTCCTCTGGGTTAGGTACTGTAACAGATTTATTTTAGGCACTTGTCCCTCAGAATAGGTTCCAAACTCCAGAACTGGAGCTCCTGAAGGAGGGTGGGGAGGCCCTCTCCACTACACCCTGATCCAAGCTTACGATGTCAGGGCTGACCTTGAGGACCAGCAGCCAAACCCCTGTTCAGGAGGGTAGAGGTGGCTGAGCCCATCTGTCAGGGCTCAGGGCCATGACATCCCTCTCTGGATCCAAGCTACTGAGATACTCAAGAGAAGCATTCCCTGAGTTTGGTTTCCTCTTCTGAGTTTTATCTGCTCTTCTGAGAAATGCCTTCTTCTACCCACAGAGCCAAGGCTAGTCCAGGGCTTAGCATACTCCACTGGGAAAATGGGAAACCCAAGCATTAATAAAATTTCTTAACCTCAGGGAAAAAAACCTATGATCCCTGGGAATACATGAGTAAACTGTCGGGTGAATAGTTTGTTGCTGGAGAGTATCTGACCATCCTAATTAAACAACCTCCTCGTCTAGTGATGACTGCAGGATTTATTGAACAAGAAAGAGAAAACCCAGACAGAAGTTTTAGTCAATAGGATAATGTTCAGACAATTTTATTATAATAAAGGAAATCTTGGGCCCCTGGTCTGTGTTTATGTAGGGAATTGTTTCTTTTTTAAATTTTTTTAAAAATCTGTAAGTAATGCAAAATGAGTATACAGTGTCCTGGTACATAGGACTGAATTCCAGCCTCCCTTTCACTGCATACTTTTTTTTCTTTACATTATTATTATTAATTTCTGTATAGTACACAAGCTTAAAATACCCAACATGTTTGGGTTTTTTTACCTGTCAGACTGACAATGGAAACAAAAATCTGAACACAGTCAGTGTACAGTCCTACTGAATTGATGTGCACCAGTATTCTTGAGCTGAAGTCAAATTATAATCACTGAACTAAGACACTGGTACTTAGGAGAGCATTCAGGACTGAGATTTGTTGTTTTATCTGGTACCCAGACATCCGTGTATATGCAACCTTCTGAAAAATATGCTTTCTTTGTAGAAGAAAAGCCCTTTCAATAAAGGAAATATGCCAACAAATGAGACTGGGGAAGTCACTGATGTTACTCTGTTCCTGTACTGTTTGACATTAAAAGCTAACAGGAATGACCTGTTTGTACATAATTTTTTGCTGCTGGCCAGAAACAAATCCTACAACCCCTTTCTGCCTGTTTAACTTCCTGGGTATCAGATTCCTTTGCAAATTTGGCCTTCTTGATAAAGCAGATTCTCATGAAAGGGGAAAGGAAGTGATTGGGAATTTCCTGATCATGCAGAAAAGTGGGTATGTGACTCTTCTGTGGACTTGGAGATATTTTACAGAAAAGAGCTTGCTGCTTATCTTCTTCAGCAAGAACTGTGGGCAGAGGTAGGCCTTCAGGCACTTGATTCCCAGTGCGCTTTCTAAAGGACCTTTGAAAGTCAGACTGAGCCCATGAGAAAAGTGGTGGTTTTTTCACATTTTAGGTTGTTGGGTAGTGGTGGAGATTACTGCAGATGTGCTCCATTTAGGAGGTTTGTCCTGCAGCTGGATTGCCCCTGTGAGGGTCCATGATTGTATGTGTATAGGCTTTTTATCTCTTCACTAGCTGTGGTGAACCAAGACATGTTCAGAATGCTGAGCTCCGGAAAAGCTACTGACACACTGGAGGTGGGCTCCACACAGTGCTCCGGATCCTGGCCTTGACTGTCCAGCCCAAGGACACCATCAAAATTCTGTCCTGTCTTTCTTCAGCCTTGGTTTCCAAACTCTATTCCCATATAAATGGGAATGGGGGGAGGGCGTCCATGCCCAGCTGCTGGCAGTGGGGCTGCCGGGTTGCTTGTGCATGGAACAGCCAGGGCTGCCCTGTGGTGCACACAGCCGGTCCCAGCTGACTCCAAGGGCCCCACCGCAGGACACAGCTGAGCCCCTCAGCCAAGCCCCTCATACTGGATCTGCATCCAGAAGAAATAAATGCTCAAAAAGCTGTGTCTGGAAGATCGTAGAGTTCTTCCTGCCCACAGCTTCCTGTGAGATTTCAGAACAGTGGGGGATCTTGCTCCACGTTTTCAAGGCCCGGGCCATCAGATGCAGTGGTTTCTGTGCTGTTCTTTGGAAGTAAATACAAAATTGTCTGACAGACAGAAGGCATGGAGGTGTTTCCTAGTCAAAGCTAAGGAATGAGTTGATAAACTGCACTGGGACATTGGGGAATGACTTCACCAGGGCTTTTCAAACCTATGCCACATGTTTTATTAATTTCTAAAGCTGTTATTTCTGTTCTGTCGTTTCCAAATGCACTCTCTACTGCACTTCCTCTAGTTCTCAAATGCATGTTGCCTTTTGGGCATTTTGGGAAGAAGAATATTCCATTAAGGGCTGGCAACTTGGAGTGCTCCCAGGATGGCATCGCTCTTGCCCACGCCTGGCATATTGCTTAGCAACGCCAAGGAACATTTATTGCACATCCTGCTATTTAGGTTTCATGCTTCACATGTTGACTTTCTCTCCTGCCGTCAGGTTCCTGTGGTGGAACTGCTGTGCGTTAGATGCCCCAATAGTGAAGGACAAACACAAGCCACCATTCTGTCCCTAAGAGGAAAGCAGGTCAGTGATTTCACCTCCTGTGGCAAGCCAGTCAGCTTTTCCTACTTGTTGTTATGGAAAGTTGCAGCATTTGATTAACATCAAATGTATGCTCGTCGTTAAAGTAATGCTATATTCACAGATACAGAAATTACAATAGGAATGCTCCCAACCTGTAAAGCTGATAATGATTCACCTTAGAGTGCTTTTTCCCACAGAAAGGCATTCCCTTTTGCACAAGGTCTCATCTTCATTGCCCTGTTGGTACACTCCAAAAGATCTCCTTGCCCTTTGGCGTCCCTCCATGTTACTTGTACAGCTCTATCTCCACACTGGTATTCTCCATGCACACTTCTTTGAAGAAGCACAGCTGACTGGGAAAGACTAGGAATGACTAGGCAGCAGGAGGCACAAGTGGCTAAAGGTGACCAAGAACACTAACCCCACCCAGCAACTGCTGGCTAGAGTGTTTTGTACTATTTTTGCTCTTTTCCACCTCCAGAGTGCACACCAACAGAAAGCCCAGGCTCGCACCATAATATGCTATATGCCACAGTGCAGAAGCTGCAGTTCTCCTAAAAATAACAACGTGTAGGATTTTCTGTCTAAGGGGCTGCACATTTTAAATGCATGACTCTGTTCACAGTTGTTTAGAGAGGAGCTCAACAGGTCAATATAGGTTCAAAACAGATATTTACCCTGCTACCCCCAAATGAATGATTTTCAGGGAGGAACGAGAGAGGAAATTCTTTCTAATATCCAGCTGAATTTTTTCACAGTGAATTAAAATGTCTAGCAGAGCAAAACACTATATATATTGAATATAAATAAGATGTGGAAACATAGGGGAAAATATGATAGCTGTCTGAAATGTGATGGGCTAGATTCACAGAGGTGTGTGCAAACCTCTTTTTGCTCTCATTTCATTTATCATCTCTCAGATTTCACTTTGGGATTTGGGGCTTCAGTCTGATTTTAAAGAACTATTTCTGGAAGCAGCTGAGCTGTGTTCTGGGAACCAATCCCAGTAACTGAAAATGAAAAATAAACTATGAACTTATACCTAATGCACTATTTCCGTTTTCCTCACACATTTGACTGGAAAGAAGATGAGAAAGAGCATTTTATAAAATATTTTACATTAATTTAAGGTAGCCAACTGTAAAATAAATATATAATATTGGACACTGTGACTTTAACACAAAGAATCAGTTTGAACCTTGATGCAGGTAGAAATCATTCCTGTATATAGTCAAATACCACATTTTGGGGAAGAATGGAATACTTTGTGGGAGAAGAAATAAGCATATTAGTTTAGAAGAAAGCTGTTAAGCACAACTGGGAATACAGAAAATTTCAGATTAAAATCATATAAGTTACTTTCATAAAAATGGGTCAGTTACTGCCATGACAAAAGAAAGCACAACAGTGGCAAAAAAAATCTATTATGAGATTCAGGAAGCTCAATTCCTCACAGTGTTAAGTGCTAGGAATCAGAGTATATGCACACAAGGTACTTCAGATTTTCTACAGAAATTGCAGTGAAATTAGATGTTTTGTCAGTGCTTTTTCAAGTTTTCAAGGCATATCTAACTGAAATGGCTTCAACACGCAGGTAAGTTTTTTAGTTACTTGGGTAATGCCTTGAAAGAATCAACAGATTTAAAAGCTGACAATGTATCACTAAGAGAAAAATAAGTGCAAGGGAAAAATTGTCATGTCTATCTGACTGCTCATTACCAAACACTGTAAGCTATACAGCAAGCCTCCTCAACAAAAATCTAAACTAACAGTAACATCCTACTCAGTATACGAAATAAGTGTGGGGAAAAAAATATGGACTTATGTGTCAATTAACATCTTCCCTCTGGCATGTGTGCAGGGAGGAATGAGTGGACCAAAGAAGACGATTGTGTTCAACACCCATTCGCTCAGGGAAAGTGGCAGCTCAGCCTCACGCAGGGCAGGGAGGTGAGGATCAACATCACATGCTGCCATCCAGGCTTGGGAGAAAGGCAAGACTCCCTGGTTATGGAAGTGGCCCCCTGAGTGATGGTGGTTCACACCCTTCTGATCTCTTTTGTCCATGTGCTACCTACTTTCAGGATGGGGAGGTCCAAGCTGCTGTTTCAGCAACACCATCTCCAGTGTATATCTTCCCAAGTAAGGTACTGCATCCAGCAGCTTCCCACCGAGATATGGTTTCCTTTGTGCAAGACTCATGGCAAAGCCTTAAGGGAGCCTCAGGATGAGTAATCCATACACTAAAATGTACTATCAAGCAGGTTGCATAGTTCCCTGCCCAATCACAAGAGGAGCTACCTGGCTACTCAAACTTGTTGGGATTACTGCCTCCTTTGGAAACTAAAGTCTTTGCTCTCAGCTGTACTTTGAAATGAAAGTATCAGTCTAGAAATCATAGTGACCACTACACCACATGGGGACAAGGATATGCTCTAGTCTTTTAACTTTGACAACTGAGGCAGAAATCCCATACTAGTTACAGAGTTCATAAATGCTCCACACTGATCACAAAGTGACAGCCATACACCAGCTGTGACCAGGAGCAGTTCTCATCAAGAAAAGATTATAAAAACAGAAGGACACATTCCAAATTCTTGGTGGGAGCTCAGTGGACCTGAAAAGTTCAGCCTTGATCTTTCTGGACATTGCCATCACATCATCTTTCAGGACAGAAGCTTTCCAAGGCCAAAGACATCCAAAGGCAGATAATCCATAGAGTTCAAATTTAAAATAAAACTTGTGCTGCTGGAGGCAAAAACCATTAGTAAGCTATCAGTAAATTTAATGTGCCAGGTAAATGGGGACCACTCTTAGTCAGAAAACACAGGTCAAGGCAGTAAAAGCCTTCAGGAAACCTTATATTCCTTCAGGTCTCCCAGCCAAATACTTTAAGGAAGATAATAAACACTTGCTGGTGCAGAAATGTTCTTTATTTCAGAAGACCGCAGAAAGTGCAGATTGTTTTTAAGGTGCAATCACCACCTTTTTTTTTTTTTTTTTTCATAAGAATTCCAAATATCTGCTGACACTCTCAGGCAGAAAGGCAAATTTAAAGTGAGCATGCTTCTCTCTCTAAAAAAAAACCCTAAACAAACAAACAAACAAAAGCAAACAAAAAAAAAACCCCAACCATAAAAACCCTCATCCCAAGTAACTCAGGAGGAGGGATTTGCTCATTTTACCCAACTCACCTGTGATACCATCCAGAAGTAGGCCAACAGTAATATCCTGTGCTGTGAATAGGCCACAGCTCCTGTTCTGAGCAACCAACAACAGAAGTCTGAAATATTATGTATTTGCTTCTTTATCCTTGGTTATTCAGAGCTTTTATCTCCCTACAACATTTTCTCATACTAGACAGTAAATATTCTCAAGGTGGGAAGAGCTCAGGAGGCCCAGAATATGCTTTAGGAACTGGTGAAAGGCAGGAAGTTGGTGCCATCTTCTCCAGGAGCAGGAGACAACCAAGAAACAAAAAGGCAGACTGGCTCCATGTTCAAATGGTAGTGACAGGGCTACTCTGTTCCTGTAACTTCGGTCTTGGCCCTGGGCATGATAGAGTCTGACCATACCAGATGCCCAAATGACATCCAGACTCCTTTTGTTACTTAAATCATTCTTTCTAAAGTGCCTGCTCTGTGTGATTAGGTGAGAATTTAAGTACCTGTTTAAAAATATTTTTCTTCATTTGAAAAATTAAAAAGAAAAGCAAGAAAGAAAAAAAAAAGCTATTTATTCCAGTCTCATTATCTTAAATAAGTTTCCTCCTTCTTGGGTGAGAAATTTTGCACTTCTGAGGATCGTTTGAACCTTCACCATCCTCATTTCCATGTTCTTCACTGCTAAAAGGAAACAACAGAGAGACTGCTCAGCTCTAATACAGGTTTCCTGGGCCATGACATTTTCTTGAGGAGATCATTTTCCACACAAGGAAAACAGATGTTACTGTACATCAAAAAGTTTTTTAATTTTGCTGTGATCCTGTGTGCAATGCAATTAATCCTGATGTACTGGGGCCAGGGTCGTACCCTCTCATGTTACCACCACTGAAGAATATTTGAAATTATTTCTTTATGAAAACATAACCCAGAGTAACCACTTTTTTCTATCCTTGCCTAACATATATCCCTTAACCCTTGCTCGGGGTTGGAATTTTACTCCAAGGGCAGCATCTTGCTCGGAGGACTAAGTGCCAAGTTGCCATTTGCAAGTACCTACCATGGATTTGTGAGTGACATAACGCACTACAGTGATGTGGACTCCAACAGCAAAGGGCACACAAGAGGAGATAAGAGGATTGCTACAGGACTACAGAAAAAAGTGAGCTTTTTTCTTCTGGAAGAGACACAATTAGTTAAAAGGGAAGAAAAAGTGAAATGTGAGCTCAGAAGGATCAAGGAAGGGGTTTTGCCACTGTAGGCGAGACAGGACCATCCAGGGGGAAATTGCAGTGCAGTAATTATGAATGGAGTATGAATGCATTTCTACAGATTGAGAACTTGAAATCAGTCAATACTGCTTGATCTTCACATCTCCTCCTTCAGGTTTCCAAAGGTTCTTTGTGGGATTTTGTTGTTGTGGGGGCTGGGGTGTTGGTTTCAAAGAGAAAACTAATTTTTAACAGATACTGTCTCATGACTAGTCTTTTCCTTTCTTGTCCACGCAAACCCTCTTCTTCCCCACCTATGAGGAGCAACCCAGAGAGAGGTCACCACAGGTGCTGGCACCTTCGCCTTGTACATCAGGGGGCACAGGAAAACAATACAAAACACAAGGAAAACATCAGACATTTGGGGGAATTTTTTAGAGGATTGGGGTGAGTTGCTATTGAGCTACTTACCTGGGTTCAGCCCATGGTTCCTCATGGACCACTGTCTCTTAGGGGACAGATGCCCTGAACTAGCTCAATTTCCAGAACTAATATGGCTGCTTCATGTGTTACCTGTTACCAGCTCTGAGACAGATTTATCCTGAATGCATGAGTCAGGACCCCTCCACCAAGCTAAGATTTGCATCGAGTCCTTTGTTGGAAGAGGATGATGACTGAGACTTCATCTGAACATAAGAAGTGAGAAACACCGTAGAACAAAATCTGAATGTGCAGTGTGAGTGGGAAGAAGGATACAGCTGGGAGGACCAGGGTCATGGGAATCGTGAAGTATCTATATGAAGCCCAAATGCAGCCTTAGTGGATTTTCCTTGTTGCCAATGAAGCATTCAAAGTCTAACAGGGTGGCAAAGACAATTACATCCCTGCAGCTATAATTGATGTGAGCCATTCCACCAGACAGCAAAGACTTTCTTGAAGTGAACAGATAGAGCTGATAGAAACTATTGGAGGAGGAAACAAGACTGAAAGGTTAGGTCTGATCTACAATTAGAGGCATCATTTTGCATTGGTCTGAAGAACCCTGCAGTGGTATAAAAACTGAGCTATTCTTCTGCAGTCGATAGTCAAATATGGAATCGGTGAGAAAAGAAAAAATATGGGATCATTGTAAGGGGAAGCCCTGAGGGAAGATGCAACAGAGCAAAGAATTGCTTGACAACATCCAAGAAATAAATGAACTAAAAAGCACTGGTAGGTTTAACTGGAGGGCTCATTTGCACAGATAATTACTTTTTAAAATTTGCACTCCTTGTAGCCAAAGTGTGTCTCTGACTCTCTTTAGTTCAGGAAGAAGCATGGGGGGAGGGTGGGGGTGGTGAGGGAAGGAAGCTAGCAAAGCAAAAAAAGCAGAAAGAGTAAAACCAAGGCTGGAAAGTCGAATCAAAATCCGAAATGCAGGTTGAAAGGTTAATGAATGCAAATAGCTCAACTGGGGTGCTATATATTGAAAACTAGCAATCATGTTGAACAAGGGGATAATCAAGAAAGGACAAAAGAGAAACATACGGGGCCATGGTAAAGGCACAATTAAACTCGCTGATGTAAGTCCAATGCTTTTTCAAGGAGATACATCCAGTGCAAATGTGGTCCAAATTCGGAAAATATGATTTACCACCTTTTTCTTTTTCAAATTAAAACATTTCTGCTATTCTCATTTTCATAAACAGCTGTTTATACAAATATTACTAGTTTCATACAGCCAGTTTTAATCCATTTGCTTCCCTTCAAGTACTCCCAAAGCTAAAGGTGAAAACAGCAATGCTTTACAAAGTACCATTCCTAATTACCACAGTTTCAGGGCTAAGGGTGAGAATGGACACAGGACAAAACAGCAGTGTTCATGGACTAATTCATGAATGGACAGAGGCAGAAGTGAGAGTTTATAAACCAAACTTATTAGTAGGTTCACGAAAAAACAGTAAGAATTTTGTTGTGTTTGAACAGCTCGATCAGTAGGTCTGTGCACAACTGTTGTGCATTGCAGAGTGAGAACTTTGCAGCAGGAAAAGGATTGAAGATAGAGAATCATAGAATTGTCTCACTTGGAAGGGACCTTTAAGATCATCAAGTCCAACTGTTAGCCTAACACTGCTAAAAACACCACTAAACCACATCCCTCAGCACCACATCTTCCCATCTTTTAAATGCCTCCAGGTACGGTCACTCCACCACTTACCTGGGCAGTATGTTCCAATGTTTGACAACTCTTTTGGTGAAAAAATGTTTCCTAATATCCATCTTAAACCTCCCCTGGCACAACTGGATGCCATTTCCTCTCATCCTATTGCCTCTTACTTGGGAGAAGAGACAACCTCTCTACAACCTCCTATCAGTGTTTTACCTGAATGTAAGTACCTGGCAGTGGTTTCCTGTGATGTACACAGGCTGCATTCAGTTTCTAAGTGAGGTTTCATCTGTTCTAACCTATGAAAACATAAAAAGAATGGGTTGACAGAAGTATGGAAGGAAGTTGCAGCCTTCCCCATAACGTCACCTGAGGCACATGCTCTGCACTGCATAATGACACACCACTGTGGAGCTAAGACCTCCTCCTTCCTAGCTCCTCATTAAAATGCTATGGATGATTCTAGCCTAAGAAATTGCCTCTATACTTCTCTTAGACATTGTTGTATGACATTCAAGGAATGTGAAACTCACTTTTTTTTTTCTTTAGCAATCATGCTAAAAGCACTTAAGCGTAGATCAAGATAAGGTAAACAGTACGGCTCCATCACTGAATGGTTCCATTAAATAAAGAAACTTTTCTCAGCAACGGTTATATGGCATCCCAGAAATCTTTCTTCTCAGTGCTTCTGTCATTCTGGTTTTTTTACCAGCATGGTTAAACCCCAAACAAATAAATAAAAAAACAAACCATGCTTCTGACATAATTAGAGATTCCTGATCCTAAATATGATTGGGGTTTTTGTTTATCTGCCCCAAACAATCTGGTCACTTCTTAACTGTGGATCATGTTATGTTATTGTTATGGTAGAAGCAGCTTCTAACAGCTTTTAAATGGAAGGAAGCTTTCTGGATGAGTACTTTTAATCTGAAAAAACCTGGACCACAGTAAAGTTGCTTGGCCTGGAGGAGGTGAGGTGGGATGTGCTTTGGTGCCAAAAACAAATGGAGACCTCATTAAAGCCTCTGGGAGATGGAAACTGGCAGGACTCATGTTTTGTACGAGATCTGGGATCTGGGTTTTATCAGATTACATGCTGTGGACCTGCCATATTCAAGAAAACAAGGCTTTGTTTTCCATTTGTTTCTTAATTCAGGGGTTTCTAGGAAAATTTGTCCCCTAAAACAAGCCACCTGGTAAAGAAGAAAAGAACATCTAACTGAAAAAGCTCATTGTAAACTCACTTATTTCAGGCAATAACAAATCCCAGGGAAAAAAAAAGAATTTTACTTTTTCAGATTTCTATACTAGTGGAGTTTTTTAAAATCTGTCCTGGGGTGGCACATGTCAAACATCCAGTTCTGACCTTGGGCGCTGGCTTAGGTCTCAGTGCCATAAGATTTCATACATGAGGATGCCATATAGCGATAGAAGAGAAAGAAAAAAGAAGAAACATTTAACTTGTTTCCTAATTTTTTACTGCAAAAAGGAGGCAGGAGAGATATCTAATGACTCTGCATGAGTTAAGAAAGCTGCCACTAAAAGGACAGACAAAGATCACCCTCAGAGTTTAGGGAGTGCTTTGTAGTGAGGCTTTTGCCCAAGGATTTTCTTTCTGAAAGAAAGGCAAATAAAACAAAGGAAAACAAACTCCAGACTGAGCCTGGTAAACAGACCCATAAATGCGCACACTGTTTCCAAGGCAAGATGACTGAGACAAAAAATATTGGGATCACTGAAAACAGATTAGAGGCTGCCCTAGGGGAAGTGGAGTATGAAGGCTGGACAAACCTTGATGGGCTGAGGGACCTTTACTCGTTCCCAGAATGACTATAGAGTTTCCTTCTAATAAGCCATTAAGTTACTTTGCTGAAATTATGTGGTTTTGAGGTCTGAAAGGGGCTATTACTCTTTTCTCAGTAAACCCAGTAGTAAGTAGATAGCCTCAAAGACACCTGCCTGAAATAGTGTTACTTAACACATTACACAGAGCACCTTTAAAGAGTTTACTTTTTAAAATGGGGACAAGATGACAGAACCACAGTCTACATAAGCAAAAAGCAAACAAACAAACAAAGAGAAACAAACCAACCCAGCACAATGGGCAAAGCCTCCAAGAGTAAAGAGCAAAACAAGCATTTTTAGCTTATTCTTTCTCATATAACTCCCACCACCAGTAAAACAATGCTGAAAATGAATCAGCAGTATTATCTTCCAGCATCAGCTATCTACCCCCTTGGCAAGGGATTGCTGCAGGCAGGAGGTTCGCCCTTCTCCGGTACAGTCAAGGAGTGCATCTGTTTTCCTTTCTTTTATACAGAACATACCGCTCTCTTTCCTCACTAGGAGAAAAAATAATAAAAAAACTCCAAACACCAAAAAAACAACATCAACAACAAAAATCACAACAAAAAATCCCAACACACAAAACAATGCCAAAAGTCCCAATGAAGTCAGAATTTAGTTTTCTAATAATAAATGAGGGAATCAGAGACTGTTAAGAGAAGAGGCTGAAGGGTGTGTGTGGAGAAAAAGTCCTTTAAGTGCTGAACTAACAATTCCATAGAGCCTTTTTTTATGCAAGTTCTGGAAAGGTGCTTTATTACATGATTTAGTTTTACTTTAGGCACAGCACTTATCTTAGCAGAATCTGGTTGGAAGTTGTCTGCAGCCTGCTTCTGAAAACACAGTCATGTGTCAAACCAGAAGAGCAGGAAGAGGAGATGAGCAGACCCAGAGATTCAGGTCTGCCTTGGCATTTTGAGATGGTTTACTTTACTCAGAATGGGCTCTCAGCAGCAGACACAGTTACTGCAAACAGTGTCCTGGGTCTAAGGGCACAAGCAGGACATTGCCAGCTCTGTTTGCAGCACATGGTGGCAGCAACATGACAAACTGTATGAGTGGGAACAGCAAGTGGGGAGCTGTGCACAGTGCTGCCTTTCTGTCCAGATCTTGTGGTATCTCCAGTATTGCCTTCAGTACAATTGCTGCTGCAATTACCAGCCTGCTTTCCTAGTTTGGGTCTGCTAATTTGCCTCACATCTTCCTTCCTTAGAGCAAATATCCCAGTTTATCCTCCTGATCTTCAAAGGTCTCCAGTTACTTCTGCCCTACCTGTCCCTCTTATCAGTTAGCAGCTAGGTTGGGTCCTTCCTTTGCTCTTTAAGTGGCTGTATTTTTGGTTTAAATCCTCCTCCCTGCCTCAAGTTCCTTTCTGCCATCTTTCTTGAGTGAGATCAATATAATAAGTTTTAAGCCTGTCAACCTGTCTGCACCTCAGCTTCACCTCAAAACCCACTCTGTTTTAAAGCAGCAGCTGCTATGAGAAACCACCCAGCCTGTTAACTGGAAATTAAGAACACGGTCAATTAGTGTTACTGCTTCCCATTACCCTCCTTATCCCAGACCTTCCCACTACTGCTTGTTACTCGTTTCCTTCTCCTGTTGTAAATCCTCTGAAAACTGAGGCAAGTGCTTGGTACCTGGAGCTAAAGTCCATTGTACAGTGGGATGGGACCTGACCAACAGTTAGTCTGTGTGGCATGCAAGGAAGGGAAGAAATTTTTATGTTTAGGGCTGTTAGTGGAAAGTTGTAGATTATGGCACTCAAAAACGTACCGACTCTCAGCTGTCACATCCCAGCAGTCTATGGGTGAGGGGATGGTAGCTTTTACACTGAAAGAGAATACATTTAGATTAGACATTAGGAAGAAATTCTTTCCTGTGAGGGTGGTGAGACACTGGAACAGGTTGTCCAGGGAAGCTGTGGATGCCCCATCCCTGGAAGTGTTCAAGACCAGGCTGGATGGGGTTCTGAGTAACTTGGTCTAGTGGGAGGCGTCCCTGCCCATGGCAGCGGAGTTGGAACTGGATGATTTTTAAGATCCCTTCCAATCCAAAAAATTCTATGATTCTGTGATTCTTTATCCTAACAGGTATCACAGAATTTTGAAGATGAATAAACCAACACATTAGCATATTTGTAGCCTAGCCATGTGGAGGTGGTGTTCGTTGTTTGCCTCACAGCTTGATTCTCCACAGCCTCTCTGCTGTAGAGCTTCCTGGAAAACAAAAGGCAGCTTATTCAGTTTTCCCATATAAGAAGCTCTTCTTTGAAGAGATGCAAACAGGCTTTCACAGATGTTAAAAAAGCAATGTTGGGACACTTAATACACCTTCCTTCTAAATTATCTCTGGGTTGCAGAAAGGCTAGAGTATTTGTACAGGATTGTGGGGTGATGCATCTGCCTGGGAATCTATGATTTTGTAGGCTCCTTGTGAACTGTACTTTAAAATATCAAAATTCTCACACTTGATTCTCTTACTGTTCTTACAACCTCAGCTTGTTATTTCTTAATCTTCCCCCAAGCTGCCACCCACCTCCCTGCCTGCTGTTCTCAAACTGGTCTTTATTAATAGGGGCAGAGGATGAGCAGAGCCTGTGGAGTCATGGGCTGAACGACATCACTCCTGTGACACTTTGGTGCTGAGGGGAAGGAAGAGCTCTGTATATGGTCTACAATAACCCACTCCTGCAGCCCTCACCCTTATGCACCTGATGCATGTGGGCTGTAGACCTGCAGAGCACAGATGTGCCAATCTGAGTCAGGGAAATTTGTCACAGTGAGTGTTCCTGAAGAGCAGGCAGCAAGACCAGTCACCCCCTTTCTCAGACCATGAATGGCCTCATAAAGGCCACCAAGGGAAGAGCTGAGGTAGGGAGCAGGTGATCTTAAGAAGTTTGGTACTGTGGTACTGTCTGATGGAGGAATAATTCCCAACTTTATCAACGAACACACAGATCCTTCTCATTTCCAACACCCTCCAGAGTGCCCCCGCAAGCTGGAGAGTATGGCTCTACTGGGGCAGATGCTTCTTTGGGCAGCAGTCAGATGGGGAGAAGCCATGTTTCTGCCAGTCAATAAGGCAGTCCCAATGTAAAGATCTTTTCAACTCTGTACAACAGTCTTGTAATCCGCTTCTTATTACCTGCTTGCTTTTTTTGGTTTTTTTTTTGTGATTTCCATTGTCATTGTTATATATCTCCATTTTCCATATATAAAGCAGGAACAATCATTTCTTCTTTCCTTCCTTCCTCATGAAAATCAACTTGATAAACTCTAAGTTGCTGAGGTCTATAGTACTATAGTCATATTAGAAACCAGATAAACACAGATCAGTTGCATTGTTTGGGTCAATATGGATTTGACTTTGACATTCAGCTATCTGTGATGCCACTGACTACGGGTGTGTTAGGAACCTTTAGAAAATCTCACTGGTCTCTGTGATACCAAATTTTGTCCCATCTTTTTGCCAACATCTCAGAAGCTAAAGAAAGGAAGATAACAAAGAGCTGGGTTTCGTTGGAGATCCAAGTTTAGAGCCTCACAGAAGCTTTCAAGACAGGATAGCATCTATTACTGCTAGAAAGGTCCATGTCTCCTGCCTAACACTAACTACTAACCTCCCTCTAAATGTCAGCATCTCCCTCAGCAACAGCCACCCAGTGACTTTTTGAGGCTCTAGAACAGGCATGAGGGAACAATAAGTTTGTTTTATCTTTCCCACCAGTGCTAATGTTTCAAATATTTGTACTGTTTTTCGTGTAGGTTTAACATCACTCGTTGTAATATTGCTGCTAATGAAATAAAAAGCTGTATGACTCAGAAACCTCCTCTGCGAGGACCTTGAATAGTTTTAAAAATATGGAATTTCTGCATGTGAAAGTGAGACAGTTTTCCTTTCTACAAAAGGCGCAAACTACAGCATCTTGCTAATGCAAGTATCTTGACTCATGAGAGCCATCTCGCTAATGTGAACGGGACAGCTCAGGGAAACACAGTTGCTCTTATTTCACTTGTTCCATTTCACACTGTTCGGGAGTTGCTATTGTCTACTTCTTCAGAGTTACACATTTTAAACTGAAGCTCCAGCTCAGCTTTTAGCTGTGCAAATCCCAGTTCAGTCTGCACTTGTCATAATTTCACTGGGCACTTGCTAGAAGTCCAGATTTTAAAACTGCTCATAAGCTACTGCTCACCAAACCCACTGGCAAGTGCATGCTCTGACCTTCCTTCCCTTCTTCACCCCACACCTGCCTCTTAGAATAAAACTTTAGTTTGGGCTCAATTTGTGGCAACTGGTAAATTTCCCTATGGATATTTAGTGATTGCTGCCAAGAGGCAACAATCATGTAATAATTTCAGCATCTGCAGAACTAGACCATTTGATGTTTTATTGATAAATAACACTGTTGGCTATCGAGGTCCAGGTAGCTTTTAAATGAAGGGTGCCCACAACAGAATGATTGGAATCTGAAAAACTGAATAACATGCTGATTTTTTTTTTTTGAGACGTATTTGAAAATACAATTTAGCATGTGCTAAATTAATGATCACAGTCACGGATCAGATGGTTGGTACAGGAAAAAGAATCCACGCGCCATGTGCCTGTTTCTGCTGTTATGTGTTGGTAATTAGTTTAAATATATCTGTTACATCTGTTGATTTTTTTTTGTTCTACTTTTGAGTAATAAGCCAATCTGCATGATTATTTAAAAAAATAATTCCGCTCCATACTGCAGCAAAATTTATTATAATACTGTAAATAAACCAAAATAAATATTGTCCGAGTCTGAGGACTGTAACGATGTAAATGAATAGGGAAGGATAACTGATTTTTAACAAACACATGAAATATTATTTAAACTGGCAACCTGCTGGGTTTCTTCATTGTGTCATAAACAACCTTTAAGATTATGTAAAAGCTGTAAATATAGCACTGAAGCAATTCATGGTTAAGAGAGGATTGACGGAAGCACTGTCTTTCTTAATTATTCATCTATCAAATCTAGAGAGGCTTTGTGTATCCAGCAGCAGCAGCATTCTGCCCTCCAGTGTAATTCTCACTTGTGCTGAGCTCCCAGTAAAACTGAAGTATGATTCGAAAAAAAAGGTGAATTTATCTCCTTTTCCATGATAAACATAATTTGTTACTCTTTGTCATATCTGATTGCTTTTTTGTTCATAAACACTGAGCTAAGCATTGTGTTGGAGCCCGGTTGCCCATAGAGACCTTAGATCTGCAGCATTGTCCCTATTTAGGGTAACTCTCAAGCACCTGGTGTTGTGTAATCACACACACACAGGTGCTTTCCTGACCTGGAAACAGCTAAATATGTCCATATGCAAGTCATCTTTGCTCTTTTGTCCAGATCACCTTTGAAAATGTTCCCTTTCATTCTATTCTAGTAGGAGAACTGTTTCTACAGTGCTAAAACACAAGCTCAGCCTTATTTCAGGCTGGTTTTAGTTAAATCCTTCAGACCCTAATGCAGGATGGTGTTTTCTGCTCTTTTTCTCTGTACATCTCACACATTACTAGGGCTACATCAAAACTAAAAAGTTTGGTAAAAAGAGCCTAACTAGGACCATACCAAGACATGGTTCTGTGACCTGACTGTCAGGCCTTTACAGGTTGGGGTACAAAGTGTTGGATTTGATTTTTAAACCCAAAATGTATTGAAATCCACTAAGACAACTGTCTTCCCCTGATGTCCTCCTGACAGAGGTGGGATCCTCAGGGGTGCAGATACTGGGCTTCAGTGGAAGGAGTCAAAGAGGACAATGCCCTCCCTTGGGGACCAGTTGGCATCAGAAACCACTCACCAGGTGTTTCTCCAGTACTCCAAATATTTTGCCTTTTAACAGCAAGTTATGTTTCTCCTTTTTTCTCAGTCAAGTTTGGTGGAGGATTCATGACAATGATCATTTAAGTAGAATGAGGCTGGAGTACAAGCTTAACCCTCAAATGGAACTGTATCGTACATCATATGTCTACCATTATCTCACTGAGCTGTAGGATGTATTTTAAAAGTATAGCAAAATTCTGGGTTGCCTGGGTAGATGAGGATTTAATCCATAAAATCAAAATAGATTCAAAATATTTCATTTTAGAAACTGAAGGACTGTATCAATTCATATCATAATAAACCCAAGATGTTTCCTAGGAATGAAAGAGGGGAGAAACAAGAGAAACATTCAGAACTTAGGGTAGTAGTGACAATCAGGTATGTTTAAGAATAATCTTCAGGTTTTCATATCTCTAAGGACTGCAATATAACTGGTCTCATGCAACTGAGTGAAAATGCCGCCTTTCCTGAAATATAGTCTTAAAAAAACATTTGTTTTGAAAAATCCATTTTCTGGGAAGAAGGAAGTGGAGCAGAAATGGAGTTTCACCTTAAAACTTCATAGGCAGCTACACTTTAAGAACTGAGTTTAAATATAAAAACAAATCTGCAGAGTGTGTGAGCATGGGTGAATATTTTTTTTTACCTTCACAATAATAGTCTAGATCTTTCAGTAACCATGCTCATAAGTTTCACTTCTAAAACTACTGAAAATTTTATAGGAGTTTGATACTAGAGGGGTTCATATTTCTATTAACATTTCAGGCGCCAAAACTACTTATTTTCCCAATAGATATTTGTTATTCTTGTCTCGGCTGGCTTAAATGAATTATTTTCCTCCATTGTTTAAGAATGTAGATCAAGGAAAGAACTGTTTTGTTTTTTTTTCTGGATCGAAAGGAGCTTTCACCTGAATTGTATAAATTTAGGACAAAACCAGCAAGCAATCCAATTTACTGCAGTCTTAGCTGCATACTATTTGTATGTACTATATTGTCAGATTCGCAGAAAAATAAATGATGTTCTGGCTGTGAAATTTATTTTTCCTATAGATTCACATAATTTAAGAAGAATTCTCAGGATGCACTTATGTTGCATGGATTTCATGTCATTTTCAAAATTTCATGGTTTGGAAGGACCTTATTTGCTGGGGAGATGGATCACCAGCTCATTAGTTAGGAATGGGTCTAGAATACTTTGACCCTTAGCAAAATTGCATTGTCACTTCTGGGTGTATCAAAGCTCGATCTAACTGTGTTATTCTCTCAGTTACAGCGTCACTGCTTCCCACTGCTTCATGAAAGCAGAAACAATCTACCTAAAATATTCTCTGCTGTCAAAGTTTTAATTTCGTTTCTATGTAAATAATGCATGCGCACAGGCACTAGTGCTGCTGCCATTAACTGGGAATAAACCTGGAGCTTTCGGCTCTGAAAGTACAAGTCCACACAATTTAAGCAACAGCAGCAATTCTGTCACATCCTATTAAATAACAGGCTGCTACAGTCACTGTTACTCACCATAGGGAGGGCAAATCTGCATGCATTAAGCACTGTTTATAATATCAGGCATGGAGGTGCTAGCAGACAATGTGGAGCCCTCAACTGATTAAAGGGTAAGAACCAAGCATGGCATGAAGACAGGTTGGACATAGCTTGGCTGCCAAGCACGTCTACCTCACTGCTGATTTCTCTGGCTGTGCTGCAGTCATTAACCACCCTAGCTGTGTTATTCAAAACAAAACAGACTAGGAGTAGCAAATGAAATAATTAAAGTCATCTCTCTTCTGCTGAATGTGACGAGGCTAATTGTTCTACATACACTTCCTGAAAGTCTGTATCTTTTATCTGTGTGAGGCAGTGAACGTTTACTTAAATACTGCAAATGTGCCTCGAATGATCCAGGTAGAGACATTACCTGTGCTGCAGTGGGGAAAGTAAAAAAAATATGCTTTTTTCTCAAGTCCAGAAGAGACAAAATCTCGATTTCAGGGCAAGGTTGTCTTGAAATGCCTGACAAATAGCCCGTTGCATTGATATTCTGTCAGAGCCTTCCACTGCTGAAGATACAGAGGTAAAACAAATAAATCCCTTCACTAAGGAGCAAGCCAACGTCAATACTGTACACAATGTTTGCAAGGTCAACCCCATGCTCTCTCCAGGCAGGTCTGTTTATAACTGCTGTGTTCAAAACCAAAGCTCGCTGTCGATTCCCACGTGCTGACAGCACACGCTGTCACATCGAAACCAAAGTAATAAATCGCACCAAACATTTTTCCAAGGGAGGCCTGCATTCTTCGGGGTTAACTCCAGAGAAACGGAAAGCGATGTCAGCACAGAGGCGAACATTAAAACACATGCAGGAGAAGCTTTGAGATCACTTGGGTTCTGGGAGGGGAAAAGTCCAGAAGCCACACTGCTTTTTCAATCACCCTACTTACTCTTTCCAAAGAATTCCCATTTCTCTACTTGTCAGTCATGCTTTCTGCACCTTCTGTTGTATTGCTCTGTACCTAAACTGGAAGAATCCTTTACTGTAACTTTTTAGGATCTCTCTACACTGTTTTTCCCCTTTCAAGCTATATGAAGGGGACAAAATTGAAATGATGTGCTGCCCGAGGATGAATGGAACCCCTACCATGTGCTGGAAAACTGTATACTGCCCTTAGAGACATGTTCACTCAGTGAATAAACAGACTAAAACACGTGTATGGCTCTGTTTAGCTGACCAAACACTCACTCATTTACCTTCCCCACCACCCTGGAGGAGGCTGAAAGATGTTCCCAGTGACTCGAGAAGACAGCCGATCCTCCTACTAGGACACCACTAAGCAGGTTATGGGAATCAGCCGTCCACGCTGAACCCTCCTGAGCACATTTTCAAATCAAGGAGAGAATAAATGATTCAGGCAGAGAGCAGATGTTTAGGCTGTGGCTGCTTAGTTTGAAAGAGAGAAAGATGTTTTCCTATGATGCTGTCGATAAGGTTGAGTTGTTCCATTCTTTTATTTGAGAGAAAATAAAAGCTGTTTTGAAGTGCTCCCCCTGACTTGCGGTGGCACCCGCTGCTCTGCTGAGGAGTAGTCAGAACCAGCAACACATTAACTGGGCAGGGCAAAATGGGCAAAACTATCAACCTTTGCAGTATGGAAGAACTCCGTGTACACCTTGCCAGCCTTCTTGTCTCATTAAATTAAACTAAATTAAATCAAATCACCTCTGAGGTCTCGGTGGTAGAAATGTGCACAACAGAGATCTGCTATGCTTTAAAGTCTGCATGAAGTGCAGATAAGAGGAATGTGCCTTTGCAGCTCAGTTTCATTGATGTCTGAGCTAGTATTCATGTCAGGTTTGCTTTTAAGGATACTTGAATGACTCTATTTTTAGATTTTACTGTGATCTTACTTCATCGAGACATTGCATGCATAATGCATCATCAGCAACAAAAATTTTAATCATAGCATAAATCAGCCAAAAAGATGCTAAGAGAAATCAAAAGTCCAAATTGCTTTGCTCGGGGACTTGAGTAAATGGATTCTTTTTAATTCTGAAATTCAGAAAGGCTCTATGGGGGATGTTCCCCAGATTTGTAGCTGATGGGGGAACGTGTGTAGCAAGGCCCCTCATGTTCAGTCCCAAAACATGAAACATCATATTTCAATCTGAAAGCAGCTTTTACCTTTACATTTTTTGCTTAAGAGAAATCGAGAATTTGGGTCTCTCATCTAAATAATTCAGATATAATACAGCTCCTGGTTGATGGTAGAAAACCACTTGCTGATCATTCACAAATTCCAAACCGAGAAAAACCTGCAAAGTAATTTCTATGCAGTCCCCCATGACCCAGCAAGAAAACCCTTCACCGGCGCAGGAGGCTCAAATACTTCCAGTTTCATTTCCAGCAGCAAAGAGTAATTACCTGGGGCTCTGTCCTCATATTAATGTGTTAAGGAAATAGAATTAAAATTAGACACAGAATAGCAAATGGCACTAGCAGACCTGATTTTCAGCTGGGGAGGCTTTTTACTTACTGTTGCTGGGTTTGGTAGGGACAATCCATTTAATCTAGCTCAAAAGCTCCAAAAAATGGGTCAAATACATTATTTGTGGGGGGCAGATTTGGGCGGAGAGGGCGTATTCCTTTTCCTTGCAGATGACGTGGATGTGACAGCACCAGCTATTTCAACTAGACGAGGCTCAGCTGTTTGTGCAAGCAGATATCTGCTCCTTGTTTCACCCTCTCTGGGAAGCAGAGGCAGGACCAGCTCCTGACATGCTCTGTATGGGGACCCCCTGGGCTGGAAAGGAGGCACTCAGTGATTCGGGTAGTTCTTGCTGCCTAAACAGCTGCTCCAGGTGGGATGGATGAACCAGATATTGACAGCAGGTCATCAGCTGAACCTCTCCACCTTAATGGGACAAATGTCAAGTAAAGGTATCATTTAGCTTGAGGCCCATAACTATGACAGCCAGAATATTTTTTCCTGACCTCAGTGACTCTTCTTCACACAGTGTTTTATCTTTTACAGGGAAAAGCTTTCTCCTGCACAGCCTATGCAATCTGGAAGAGCCTTTTGTATTTCGCTGGTTCACGGTTCCATCACATTTTATCTTCAAGTTATCTCTTTCCTTTGATTAGGCCTTTTATTTCTCTTTCCCCTGGGTTATCTGTCTCTGTTTCCATAGCATATAATTGAGCTGCTGAATATTCATTATTAGTCCCTAGAGTCACATAAAGATCTCCAGAGCATGATAAAACCCTCCTTGGGTGTGTTTTGGTTAGATTAGAGCCAAAGAACTAAATGGAACTGGGAGATGCAATACCCTCCCATTAGTTTAAAAAGAATTGGAGAGGGAACATTTATCCTTTCATAAGGGAAAGGAGGGAAGAAAAGAGAGTTGGGGCACGAGAAGGAGGGGGGAAGGAGGAAGAAAGCAGCCAGGCAGCAAGAAGGGGAAAGCAAACTACTTCAGTCCAGCCACCGCAATGTGAAACCCCTTCTGTCCCGACACCATCACGTTTACTGAGGGTGTTGCATCGCTGCTTGGCAGAGATGTCACAACACACAGATTTTCAAAGCAGCCAAGGTAAAATCTTCAAGCAACTAACTTCTTAGTCAGGGAAGCATGTCTGCCAGAAACAGAGGAGTAACAGTGCTAGCAGTGCTTCGGCCAGCCCAGCTATTAACACAAGAGGAGGTTGTCCATGTCTTAGCAAAGCATCAGTGTATTATTTCCCTAGTTAGAGATATGATTTAGTTCCCGGGCGATGCCAGCCCCACCAGGGCATGAACCTGTAGGAAGGGAAAGCTGTGGGCATCCTGCTGCCCTGCCTGCTCTGAGCCCTGTACCAGCAGGCAGGTTTCCCCAGGCGGGGTACAGAGGCAGCGGGGAAGAGTGACATTCCCACAGGGCACTGCAGAGCATCTGGAGGACCCGTTCTCAGCGCTGACAGCTTGGCTCATCCTTGATGAATTCCCCATCTGATATTGCAGTTTATTAGCTAAATAAACAGATTGGGAAGCCATCTCAATTTGGAAAACCAAACCCACCTCTTTTTTCATAATAAAATGATCTGCGTGATAGAGGGATTTAAACAGTTTTAGATTTGTCAGGCAGATGTTATGTTTGGCCGTAGTAAATACTCCTAATAGTCTCATTTAGCAGGATCTCAGTTTGACCTCTTTATATGTTGCATTGTATGAAATACTCCCCCGTGACTGTGGTTGGGACACTTACCTAGGGATATAATGAGCCTTTAAAAGCACAAACAGGAGAGAACGAAAGGCTCCAGCCTTTCTAGGAGGGTAGAAGGGCATATTCCTGAGTGGGATACAGCTGGACCAAAGTTGCCCCAAGGGCTGGGTAAAATTGGACCTCATCTATCTCTCCACTCTTTATTGCCAGTGCTTTCACCATTGCAACCTGCTGATGTCTTTGCCCAGGCCCTTCCACTCAGTACAGGTCATTTATCCCAACACGGACCTGTACAGTCATCCAGCGTGTTACATACACTACAGTTACGTTACACCCACCATGATGGTTTGCAAACAGTTTCTTACATTTGCATGCACCAAGTCCTGCAGTGAACCTTCGTACTTACAAGTACAGACATGCAGTATTTACATACCGAGAGGTAACGACGGGATGTATCCCTGCCATCGCCCCTCTCTGTACATACCCAGAGTGATTCCCAGCACTTGAGAGCTGGCTGTCATGCTGCAAAAAAGAAAAAAAATAATGAAGTTCAGTTAAAAAAAACCATAAAGTTGTGCTATAAAAGTCGTATTAATTGCAAAGCAGTGCCTTACAGATGATGATCTGTCTGTATGACATTTCATTCGCTGCCTTAGGGAGTTTTCAGAAACAATATATTTTAATGAGTCACTGTAATGAATTAAAATCAAGTCAGAAAAAGATAATTTCTGAAAAAAGGCTACTGTTAATTGGTAATGTGAGATATTACTCAGGAAATATCAAATATCAAATATTGTTCGTGTAATGATTTTTTTACAAACCTAATGCAAAACTTTGCCTTGGTAACTGCTGAGTTATGCAAAATAGAAACCCTGGCCCAAGAAAATCATTGCTATTCCTGTATTTTGAATTACAAAGGGAAACAATTTTCACTCAGATCTTTTACCATGTATGTTTAGAAACTTTCTTTCAAAACAAACAAAATTAAAATTACCCAATGTCCAGAACAAGTCTCCTAAAAATTAACAGTGCCCATGGGCTGGTGCTGCTTGGCTTAAGCATGTTTTCTTCATTTTGTCATTGGTTATACTGTGTCTGGTCTCAATATGGATGCCATGACAGAATGAATGTAATGAATATAATTAGGATATTAATAATAAAATAGGCCTTTTCAGTTATATGATTTCTACAAGGTGAGTATATACACTGCTGAGTTTTCAAAAAATTGTAAGAGGAAAAGCCAAACGAGCAGGAAAAGATCATAGAATTAGACAATTGTCTAGGTTGGAAGCTACCTTTAAGATCATTGAGTCCGACCATCAACCTAACACTGCCAAAACCACCAATAAAACATGTCCCTCAGCGCCACGTCTCCCTATCTTTTAAATACCTCCAGGGATGGTGGCTCAACCACTCACCTGGGCATCCTGTTCCAATGCTTGATAACACTTTCACTGAAGAATTTTTTCCTAATATCCATCATTCTCAACCTCCCCTGGCACAATTTGAGGCCATTTGTCTTGTTACTTGAGAGAAGAGACAAAAGAAGTTAATGGACCTTAAGAGGACTGAGGTGAAGGAAAGGAAAAGATATAACCACCTGCCTTACTGGGAGATATCCCAGTAATCAATTACTGAGAGCAGAGGACGTGTTTTGAGAACAGAGACCTTCTCCAGGCTGAGGCAGCACAGGCAGTCAGTAAGCAGGAAGAGGCTTTCACAAAGAAAAAGTCAGATAAAAAGATTCATGGAGTTTACATGTTCTGAGGCACCCTTTTGGATGGAACTGAGTCTCTCCAAATCTTCTGTAGCAACCCTAATGAAAGAAGCCTCTTAGCTTCAGGAAATAAAAGTTGAATGCATTAAACTGCATGATACAAAAATCCATTATGACAATCCTTTTTGTTTATCCTTTCACCTGTTACTTTGCTCGTCAAAACTGCAGGCGCCCAGAGTGAGACATTTAGCTGGTCTATAAGTAAAGAAAATACAGAATTTCATTAAAAGACTGTAGTTTTCTCTTTCAGTACTGGACCAGGCATCATTATTTGGTGAAATCAAAGCAAACTTGGAAAAAATCCTGTTTATTTTCTACTTTCATTACAAACATTTTGCACAGATCAAATAAGACAACACAGGTTACAGAAGAAAGCAAGGAAAGCATTTGACTTAATTGTGTACAAAGCATCTGAGACAGGGAACAGGAATCAGGATTCCTTTCTAACCTCTCAGGAAACCACTTTGCACTCAGAAGCATTCACTAGCGTTTCTGAATTGATATCAATAAACTTATCTTCATGAAAAACTACATAGGTTTGGTCTTTATTTCCAAATAATCCATGATAAATTTAAGCTAATAGAGCAAAAGACTGTTGATTCAAAAGAAAAACATCGAGCCAGCCAGGGAAAATTAAGCATTACATGAGGTATTACTCTGATTCTCTTTAGGAGATAATTAAACTCAGGATGCTTTTTAAATCTATGCATTAGCAGTCACAAGAAAGAGAACGTTATGAAAAGTATTGAAGTTGCTACGGAATCAAACGACAAAAGGACAAAACCCCCAAGTTCTGAGACTTATGAACTGGAACTGCTCACAGCAATCAACTAACTGAATGAGTTATAATTAACTTCGTTTTTCACCCACATGAAAATAAATAAGGGATATATTGAATTGTTATTCTTAACCAGATATAAACGGATATGTTGTGGAAATGTAATTATGGTAATTGATACAAAGGGAAAAAAAAAAAGAAAAAGAAAAGAAAAGAAATCAGGAAAACACAGAGCCCCCCAAACACTTTGGTCAGGGAAAGGTGGGTCTGTCACTTCGTCTGATCTCGCTGCTGGTGACTATTTGTTTATGACAAAGACCCAAAAGCGGAGCTCTCAGTGCTGGTGTTTCAGAAGGTGGCACTGTGGAGCTGAGTCAGATCTTCCCTGGCCGGGGGGGGGGGGGGGGGGGGGGGGGGGGCGGAATGCTGAGGAAAAAGAGCAATCTGCAACTCTGACAACAGGGTTTACACGTTTTCTGAACCATAAAACATGGTGCATCTTGTCTGTCGTGAAGCATGTCAGGAAGGTATGAAAAATTTTAGAAAAGGCATAGAAAACTCGAGCTCCAGTGACTTCTCATCATTAAAAGCCATGTAATTGCTTATCTATTAGGTAGGTGTAGAAGTGCAAGTTCCAACATCTCAGGCATATTACACCTTGAATAATTAAAGTCTGCATAGCTAAAACCCCTTTTCTGCTTAAGTGGACATCACCCTTTTCTTGGCCTCCTTTAGTACACTTGCTTTCCAGGTTTCCTCTTCTGTTTGCACTTCTTTGTTTTGAATTTCTTTCCCCACGCATGTGTTAGCTTGAGTCTTTTTTCCGTGCTGAGTTTCATTTTGTTATTTTCAGCTCAGCTTTGAATGAGTTAGATTATGCTCCTGCTGTAGAGCATTGCCAATCTTGTCATACCATATGTTTCAAAAATTAGAAAAGAAGCTGAATCCCTTAATGGAATGAAATAACTGTACTTTGCTCTGGGAGTTTTCTTCATGGGTTATGTTTTTTGTTCACTTGTTGATAGTTCCATCCTTATGGCCCAGCAATTTAAATACCATTATGTTCTGTGCCGTTATGTCTCCCCGAAAGCTTCATTTTGCCAAAGACTGCTGACACTCTATACAATTCATTTTGCGCTTCCAAACACAAAAGTCTTTACAGGTTTTCTAAAAACTCGAGCGCTAATGAAGAACAGCATGTTTTACAAGATGGTAAGTAGGTTGTTTTTCTACTGATATTTAAAGCCCTATAGATTTCTGTATTATTGCCTAAAACAATATGGGAAAATAATTTTAGTATTCTTTCAAAACACTTGTGATTTTTACTTAAACTGAATTTTACTGAGGTTTCTTTTGTGCATTCAATTGCTCCTGCCTTCACTAAATTAGATCCCGGGGATTTCAGAAAAGTCAGTGAGCATGTGCTTGCTCATTTACCCCTCTGGCAAACAAATGGAAAGCCCCCTGAAAAAGGGTCCAAGAGAAAAACAACGGGCACAGCAGCCTGATTAAAACATGGCTACAGGAGAGAGTAAGAATTGCTTCTCCCATGTGCACATCTGAGCATGAACTTGTCCCACGTCGGTTACACTCCATCTTCCTGCTCATCTCAGCAAACCATCAGCAAAGGTAAGCACGTAGGTTTGCAACAACTACACAGGATCAGGATTTATTTTTGCTAAGGAAATGGGCATGTATAATGTAATTAAAAGCTGTATCTTTTACCAATATAGTCCTGTCTATGTAAGAGAGTGGCTTTTTTAAAAAAAGAAAAGTAATTCAGTTAGTCCAGAATTTTCTAGTGACTGATTTGGACCTGGTTTCTCCAGAGGATGGGATTTTCCTTGCCTGAGGGAGAACAAGGGAGACAGAGCAGACAGAACCCTTCATGGCATGGGCTTTTCAGCAAAGGGGCCACCAGGAAATTTTCAAGATCATAAATAAACAGAAAAAAAACACTATTTTTTCAGCTGAGACTGAGGAACAGTACAGCAGTGGCAGAGGATTAAAAAGGGGCTGAAGACTTCAGCTGTTGTAGCAGCAGTTGACAGATTTCTCGGTTTCATGTCCAGCCACAAGGCATGATTGATGGGGAGCATCACAGGTCCTGTAGTCCTCACCCAACCTAGGTTGGTTTATCTTCAGCGCTTGAAGCTCCCTTCCTTCAATTTACTTTTGTTGCTTGCTGGACTTGCTTTTCTGGGAAAATAGAAGATGGCTGTGATTTAAGTGTAGAAACATGTGTTAGAATAGAAAAGGAGAATAGACAGAAGTTAAGTGAGTGGTAGGGGTTGGCGTTGTTTCCTGAGCATATCAGGTGTCTGCAGGCAGCTGCCCTGCAAAGCATGCACAGTGAGCACGGCCTTAGCCCATTACCTTTGGACAACTGTGCATTCTTCTGTTCCCTGGAGCTGGGCACTTGAAGAAAAGTCACTAAACAGTGCTTATTTCCATCCCACCTCTTTGCTTTATGCAGGCAAAACAAAGATAATAAAGTTATGGGCATGGATGCATTTTAAACGAGTCAAGCAAACTTACAGGAGTAAAAATAGCAAGCTCTTACGGTATCATCTTCCTTTGCAAATCAGTGTTCTTGTATCTATTTCAAAGGACAAGGTAGAGAAAACAGGATCAGAAAATAATCGTGTCTGTTAGTAAGGATTAGATGACTGCTTCAATTCAAGAAACAGTTTTTTCAGATCAGATCATTTTTAACAAACTGTTCATTCTTCCTTCAGCTAATCTCATCCCTAAGCCCTGAATTCTTCTCTTCTTTCTCTAACTTCTTGTTTCTGTGGGAGTTTTGCTTGCATAAGGACTGCACATGTTCACAAGCTTTAAGTTACTTTTAGTTTTTTTATATTCCTCTTTAAGATTAATTATTTATGTGCACTTTTTAGAAACCTTTGAGTTTGGTGTTACTAATTTAACACATCTTTTCTTCTCTGTTTCCTTTTGATAACGTGTTGTTATGCAACTCAATTTAATGCATAATGAAGCTACATTTTTTTCATTCTAATTAGCCATCACATTTTTTAATAGTCTACAAAATAAAAATGACAAAGTGATTTATTTTTCTGCGACTATTGGCCAAAAGTTTGGTACATACACTGTCAACCACTGTTTACCCTTAAAGCATGAATCAGCCTGTGGCATTTTATTATGTTACCTGCACAAGACCCTAATGTGATGTATAACATGCAAAGAATTTTGAATTCCCGCAGTGTCATATGTTTTGGTAACAGCATAAAATAATGATTATGCCATAGATTTTATGCTAACTGAAAGCATGCATTTATGTCTTTCCCACAGCAAGCTCTGCACTGATGGAAAACATTCTTTTATCTGTTCCTTAAATGAGAGTCAGCACAGAATTCAGTTCTCAAACCTGCTGCTGCTAGGACTTTCTCAGAAAAATGCTGTTATTATGAGGATCCACTCAGCCAGCAGGTTGATTAGTTTAAACACCAGGTCCTCAAAGTTCTGAGCTCATGTTTCTTTGTGAAAGAAATGAGCCATATATGAATCAATTTTCTTCTGAATACGAATAGTGTGTGTCATTTAGACATACTGCCTCATCACTACCTTGGTTGGTTTGGTTTTTTATTTTGTCCAAGGCAGTTAAGTAGTTTGAAAGTCGGCGAGAGTAGTAAAATCCCTAAAAATACCTATTTATGCCAGTCAGTCTGAGATGATAACTGCTAACCTTTGCTGTTTTAATGTCTGTTCAGGAAAAGTCCAGCCCAAAACAATGGTCCGTGTTTACCAACATAGTGACATTCAAGAAGAAAAAAAAAACCTTATAAAATTGGCTAACATCAGCAGCATGACTGAATTATATAACAAATACATACAAATACATACAAGGCTGACACCCACATGTTTTTTTTTGATGGTAGAAAATAAAATTTAAGAGATTTCTGTCCCTGCTACATCTTCCTCCTTATTAATGCATCCATATGTGGGTTCCTACCTATGAGTAGAGGGACTGACTGAGATGCCCAGTCCTAGTTTCATTTAAGATGCTGTACTGGTTTTGGATGGGACTGAGTTACAGCTCGTCTAGTGCTGTGTTTGGGATTTGTGACCACAATGGTGTTGATAACACAGGGAAGGTTTAGTTATTGCTGAGCAAGCCTTACACAGCGACAAGGCCTTTTCTGCTTCTTACACCACTGGGGATGCACAAGAAGTTGGGAAGAGACATAGCTGGGGCAGCTGCCCCCAACTGAAAAAAGGCATATTCCATGCCATATGACATTGTGTTCAGCAATAAAAGCTCTGGGGAATGTTCACAGTTATGGCTTTTGTATTCCTAAGTAACTGTTATATGTGATGGAGCCCTGCTTTCCTGGAGTCTGATGAACACCTGACTGCCAGTGGGAAGCAGCAAATGAATTTCTTCTTTGCTTTGCTTTGCTTGTGCATATGGCTTTTGCTTTTTCTATTAAGCTGTCTTTTCCTCAACTAATGAGCTTTCTCATTTTCACTTTTCTGTTTCTCGTCCCTCACCCCAGTGGTGGGGAGAGGGGGAGCAACGGTGTTGGGTTTAGTTGATGGCCAGGGTTTAACCACAAGAGATGTCTTGGCATACCTGGAGTATTCACCGGAGCGCTTCTGGGATGCCAGCATGTGGAGGTCCCCAGCAGGCAGTTTGCCCAAAGTGGAGAAGTCTAACCCAAAGTTTGTCAACGGCAACTCTTTACAGGAGTTGTGTGAGCAGATTGATTCCACAGCCCGCAGAGATGGCAGAATAGATATACTTTTACAGATTCATGATAGTGAAAAAATTGTGTTACTTGTCCCAAATTCTCATTATATTTATCAAGGCGGGGCAGGGAGAGGAGGGAGGAGAGGAACGTTGCAATGATCACATTGCAGAAAGCAATCCCATCGAGAGGTGGTGCTCTACGTTCACTGTAAAGTGTCATTTGATGCTCAGCGCTGGTAGGAAGGAGGAGTGGGAAGCAAGTGTTACCCATCTACAACACAGTTGTTACAATCAAACCTTTGACTCCTTTCCAAGAGCATTATAACACTTCTTGCCCTGCTGCTGTCAACAGATTTCCTGTCCACTCTCAGAGAGAGATTTGTGCAGTATCAAGTGTGCATCAGCTGATTTTCACTTGCAGTTCACATCAGTTGTGGTTATAAATTCAAGGTGACCTCTGAACCTTTCTTTTCAAGTGAAGTGTTCCACGGCTTTAGTGACAGATGTTTTACTGTCAGTGATGCAAAAAATGGAACCTGTTATTGAAATGATATCCCATAAGCATCTGGGCTCAGTTAAGCACTACAGGTAGCTGCTCCACTACAAAGTTTATAGATAGCAGGTTGGTCTTTAGGGATTTAAATCACTATAATCCACATTAAAATTGGAAGTTATCCTTAAAACATAGTGGATATGTTATTTAGCCTTGTATGAACCAATGTCTTGAGTGTGATACTGAGCAGTAGATTTGCTTCTGTCTTATTTTGCTGAAGACAGCATCCTAGGACTGGCAAAAGCATTAAGTAGGCTGCAAAGATCAGGAAGAACTAGGAGCTGCACACTGGTAAACCTCAGCTCAATCCCTGATGAAGTGATGGAGCAAGTAATCCTCAAAACCATCTCTAGACATATGAAGAACAAGAAGGTGACTGAGAACAGTCAGCGTGGATTTACAAAAAGGAAATCATGCCTGAGCAACCTGATAGCTTTCTATTACAAAAAGATGAGCTTGGTGGGAAAGGTTAAAGCAGTGTATATTGCTTATCTTGACTTCAGCAATGCTTTTGACAGCATCTCTTCATTGACAAACTGATGAAATATTGACTAGATAATGGACAGTGAGGTAGAATGAAAACTGGCTGAACTGCTGGGTTAAGAGTTGTCAGCATCATGAAGTCTAGCCGGAGGCAAGTCACCAGGGTGTATCCCAAGGGCCTCCACTGATGATCTGGATAATGAGACAGACAACACCCTCAGCAATGTGCAGGTGACACAAAACTGGAGGAGTGGCTGATACATGAGATGTGTCTGCTTCTATTCAAAGGGACCTCAACGGGCTGCAGAAACAGGCTGACAGAAATATCATGGAAAAAATGGGAAGTCCTGCACCTGCGGAAGATTAACCCCATGCACCAGTACAAGCTGGTAGCCAACTACCTAGAAAGCTTGTCAGAAAAAAGCCCTAGAGATCCTGGTGAACACCAAGACTCAGAAATGAGCCCTTATGGTAAATAAGGTCAATAGCCTCCTGGGCTGCATTACAAAGAGTGTTGCTGAGGTTGGGTGAGGGAGATGAACCTTCCCCTGCCATACAAGAAGAGGACAAGAGAGCTGGGACTGTTCATGCTGAAGTAGTAACGGTTCAGGGAGCTGTTATCAGTGTGTATAAAGACCTGATGGGGGGAGGAAAGCCAGAACTAAAATCTTATGAATAAAAAATACTGGGAAGAATATTTTCCTTGAGGAAAATTAATTTCTTGCCAATTAAAATTACTAAGAAACAAATACTGATTTAAGTAGTGGGAAACAAAAAGTTGAAGTCCCTGCACCTCCTCCTGCACCCTTGGGCTCCCTCTGCTGCTGCTCCCTCCTTGCCTTCCTCCTCCTCTGCCTTGGCCACCTTCTGTCCTTTCCCAAACCTCTTTTCCCCCCTACCAGAACCCCCAGGTTGGCTGAGGCGCTCAGCTGTGTCCTCTGGTGAGGCCTTGGAGCCAGCTGGGACCGACTGTGTCCAGTACGGGCAGCCCCAGCTGCTCCACACACAGGCTGCCCGGCAGCCCCACTGCCAGCAACTGGGCACAGACACCCATGGTGAAGTACCATATGTACTTGTCCCCTTTCCTTGCACAAATGCAAATATACTCTAAATCATAAAATCATAGAATCACAGAACTGTCTAAACCATGTCCCTCAGCACTGTATCTACCTACCTTTTAAATACCTCCAGGGATGGTGGCTCAACCACTTCCCCAGGCAGCCTGTTCCAATGTTTGATAACCCTTTTCATGGAGAAATTTTTCCTAATATTCAATGTAAACCTCTTGTGGTGCAACTTGAGACCATTTCCTTTCATTCTTCACTTATTACTTGGGAGAAGAGTCTGACTCAGAGACTGACCTGGCTACAGCCTCCTTTCAAGTAGTTACGGGGAATGGTAAGTTCTCCCCTCAGCCTCCTTTTCTCCAGACCAAACAACTTCAGTTCCTTCAGCCATTCCCCATAATCTTGTTTTCCAGACACCTCACCAGCTTCGTTGTTGGTGACAATCACTCAGATTGTTCAATATTTAGGTCAATGCCCAAGAGTTTAAAAAATCTGAATTCCCACTGACTGCCCCTGGCAGGAGGCATTAGTGGGTATGAAACTTGCCAAGATGAAATGAAGGAACCAGATTCTTCCTTCACCAAAATTCTTAATCAGATACTGAGAAACAAGTTAAACTTACCTACAGTGTATTAAGTTAAATGGAATAGACAGCAGATCGTCTACAGAAAGAAGCTGACTCGATGTGTAGTTGATTTGGTTTCATATGAGTTATTTTCAGGTCAGATCAACCTCCAAAGAACATGCATACAACATCTTTCCTCTCTGCCTACTTTAAAATCAGTGTCTACTTGGGGCATTCAGAGATGTGATTATGATTTCATTAGTATATCATTTCAAAAAGTACTTTAATTGGTTTATGAAAGGATTCCATTCGAGGCCAAGTGAAGCAGCACATATTGCAGGGTATAATCTGTGCTACGAAAAAAAGCTTCCTGTAGTTTATAATATCCTTGATTCACAAAGACTGCAATTTCTGGAAAAATGTGTTGTTTTGCTATGTTAATACAGTTTGATCTGCCACAATTAATATGTGAATTCTTTTAGGTGTTAAGATAAGTGTTCAGGATCAAGTTCTAAGAAGTAAAATTCCTTCAGCTGTGTGGCGGGTTGACCCTGGGCTGGTGGCCAGGTGCCCACCCAGTCACTCTCTCACTCCCCCATCCCCCTGAGGGGAACACAGTTCAGGTTGCAAAAGGCCCATAGCAATTCAGAGAATGACAATACATCTGAAGCTAGGGGGGACAGCCTCCAAGAAATAAAATTTTACATAAAATATGACACTAGAAATACTGTAAAATTACACTATGGTAAAAAGCAGGCCGTGCACTAAGTGCTGTGATTTTAGACAACTCATGGCATTTTGTTTGAGTGGTAAAGCTTTGACAACTGGATTTTTAGAAACAAAATTTCACACAAGAACCTAAGTCTCTGATTGCCAAAAGCCTGAAATGAGATACAACCCGTAACCTTAAGTCTCAAAGGAAAGAAGAAAAAATCTAATGCTTCTTATTGCTTAAATCTTACATTAAGATCTAATGTAAAACAGATTGGAATAGGCAGGAAGAGAAGCAGAGCAGGATAATACACTTTTAGTGCTTGGATTGCTGATGCTGGGTGTGCTGTCTCAGGCCAAGATAGCGGGTGGGAGGGTGGCCAGTTCGCAATATTATCAGAACGTCTTGCTCCAGTCTAAGAGCTCTGCATGAGTGGAAGTGAATGTTCTTTATAGAGAATGTTAACAATTATCGATCCCTTTTCGAATGTGGGGAACAGGAGAACAGATGAGTCTCTTCACTGTCCCTAAACACACAGCAGGGCAGTCCCGAGTCCCTCATGGGGAATGGATTTATTTATGACAAGAGTAATTTACACAAACTACATTTTTCAGCTAGCCAAGAAGTTTAACAGGAAAGGTAAATTTGCAACAAAATGTTCTTATACAAACTCTATTTCCTGCAGACACATTTATTAATCAGAACTGGAGACTGTATAAAAATATTTCTGCAATCTATCTGTGTGAGATACATCGTAAAGTAATGTAGGAGCTAGGCATCAGCGTCTCAGCATATCCCTAGAGATCCTGAAATTAATAGCTAAATTTATAACTGAATTATATTCTGAATCTTAGCAATGGCAAGGGATGTTGTGTATGAACTGAACCATGTTGTTATTCTAGCGAGACACTGTCTCACTAAAGGAAGAACAGAACTGGGTCAGCCCTACCACCGGCAGAATCTATGTCAAGGAGAGGGGTAGTCTTATCCCTTAATCATTTTTGAAATTTCGTTTTTTCTTCCTTTTGGGCAAAACACCAGGGATTCATGCTGTGAAAGGCAAATATTCAAAGACCAACGACTCTTTCTCGCTTTTTGCCTCCCAGTTCTAAATGTACCTCACAGCCTGAGGACACAGTCTCCTGTCTGTCCCTTCCTGCACTTCCCTTACTCCCATCAATGAGGGTCCCTGAAGGGTGGAAGAAGTACCGCCCTGCAGACTCCCTGCTGCCTGAAACCTGCTTGTGGAGATAAAGAGAGGCTTTTGCAGGATCCGTAGGAGCAGGGGATAAAAGAACAGCACTAACCTTCCTGTCATCCTTCCATATTTCTCCCACCCCAGCTTCATCTTACTTGGGTCCTCTCCAGAGACAGAAGTTCACAGAGTAAAATGTTCTCCCCACAAGCATACAAAACTAAACCATTTGTACGATATACGTGTTTCCCAGCACCCCAGCCATGAGTCACTGGAGTGTCCTTACAGTCCTCCTCACCAATCTTCTGTTACTTTCCCACCTTAGCACATCCCTCCCTGTGCTGAATCAGCTTGAACCTTAAGGGGACTTCATACATTAGGGGGGAAGCTGTGTAATTAGGTTGCCTTTTTGAGCTGTTTGTCATTTTGAATGCCAAGTCACAATGCAGCAGCCGGGGTGACATCAGTTACTGGCTTCAACTCTGTCCTCATTAGATTGACAGTCGCACAGCAAATCGACCACCACATCAGCCAAGCAGCGTGGCTGTTCAGCTGAGATTTTCATTGCCTATGGGCATCTCCTGATCTGTTGGGAGCTCTTCCTCAGCAAGGCATGAGTTGGGAATGTTCGTAGGTTACCTTTCCAGCCAGCCATCACAACTGGGGACACGGCAGGGAGGAGGTGCTGGGGTTGAGATAACACTGAGAGAGCAGCACTGAGAATTTATTCCCTGTCGTGAGGTTCTCCGCCAACTTTTACCTCATCTCCCTTGTCCTTCCTTGTCCCTGACATAACTTCACCCAGTTACATTGTAGTTAGTGGTATCATGATCATTTATTTTAAAAAAAAAAAAGACTAAAAAGAAAAAAAAATAAAGAAAACATTTTCAAGCTATTCTGACCAGAAATTTTACCTGTTGAGTGTTTTTAAGACAAGGAGAGTTCTGGGAAGATATTATTCGAGCTCAAGTTGGACAAGCAATCACATAGAACCATACCTAATGAACGCTATGGGAGAATAAAACCACAAAACCCCACCACTTCCCCCTGCTTTGGAGAGCCATTTGAAGCTCCCTAACAAAAGCCCAAGAGGCTGAAAGTGAGAGACTAATGGAGTCCTTCAGTTTCCAGCCTTCTTTGAGTAGAAGTAAAACTAAGGATGAAGTCAAGATGATTGTCCAACAACACTTCAGTTTTCTGAGTTTCAGCTTGCTTCAAAGACAGGTTACTGCCTCTCATTATCCTGACTTGTAAGCAAAGTTACTTCTTGTCACCATACAGAGTTCCTGGAAAAAAACCTGTTCCTTCATTTATTTTTATTCTTCCTTTTGCCTTAGATGATTTGCCTTATGCAAGAGAGCAAAAAGATAATTTGCTATAAGCCAAGTGGAAAACTGTAATTTTATGGACCGCTTGTCTCTGGAAGGGGACTGACGAAGTAGGAAGCAGCAAGTCTCTTGCTCAGGTAGAGCACCATGGCGGTGAAGGAAGAGAGGTTCATACAAGTTTGTTCCTCTAGAAAGGTCAAACAAGACAGAGTCTTTTTTTCAAGAGAGACAAAGTCTTTTTATTCTTCTTTTTCTTCTTTGATTATGTGACAGCAATGTTTTCTACCCACCCTCTGAAAGATTGTACAAAAATACAGCAAACAGGGAAGTAACTTTGGAGACAATAAGAAGACGCAACATGAAAGTGACAGTAATCACATCAGGTTTGTAATCACTGACAATCATCTTTCTAAAGGTAGAAGGAGAAGATGCAGGATGGGTTAATCATAAAATCATAGAATCATTCAGGTTGGAAGAGACCCTTGGGATCACCGAGTCCAACCATCTGCCCTACTCTATAAAGTTCTCCCCTACACCACATCCCCCAACACCACATCTAAACGACTCTTAAACACATTCAGGGATGGGGACTCAACCACCTCCCTGGGCAGCCTGTTCCAGGGTCTGACCACTCTTTCTGGGAAAAATTCTTTCCTAATGTTCATCTTAAACCTACCCTGGCTTGAAGCCATTCCTTCTCGTTCTGTCACTAATTCCCTGTTGAGAAGAGACCAGCACCAACCTCTCTACAATGCCCTTTCAAGTAACTGAGCGATGTAGAGAGTGATGAGGTCTCCCCTCAGCCTCCTCTTCCTCAAACTAAAAAGTCCCAGCTCCTCCAATCACCCTTCATAAGATTTGTTCTCCAGGCCCTTCACCAGCTTAGTTGCCCTCCTCTGTACTCTCTCTCCAGCACCTTGACATCTCTCTTGTGTTGAGGTGTGCAGAACTGGACACAATACTCAAGGTGTGGCCTCACCAGTGCTGAGTACAGGGGGACAATCACCTCCCCACTTCTGCTGGTCACACTATTTCTTGCACAAGCCAGGATGCCATTGGCCTTCTTGGCCACCTGGGCACACTGCTGGCTCATGTTCAGCCGCTTGCATTTTATACAATACTGGGGAAAAAAAAGGACATAGTTTCCCTTTATTGTTAATGCAATAAAAATGTGTTTCACACGGTTGCCTTTCACTCAATCAGATACCCAAATACCAGTTGTAAACTAAGGACTGTTCTCTCTACAGGTTTTGTAAACAGAAAGAGAGTGATGCTGAGGCCACAGAAGGGTCACAACCACAGCCTGCCCATGTGGGACCCCAACACGTTTAGATTCCCTGACAGACGTCAGATCAGACATTCAAAGCTATGAAATTTTTGGACACTACCCACAATGAGCTCCTGCATTTGGAGGTAAGATTTCTGCCTGTGTAAATCAGATCGAAGATGACTTAAACTGTACATTTTAATAAATCTGGTGGGTTATGAAGATCAACCATGAGCAGTAACAATCAACAACCTGATCCTATGCCTGCAGAGGCTAAACTGGACTGATTTATTTGCAAGTGTATCTATAGTTTCAAGAATAATGAAGACAGCCAGAAAACAACTGAAAGAGACCTGAACTGCACCATCTATTTTTTGGTATGTAACCATGGGTTTGTCTGTAGTACACATGTTGATAGTCGTGGTTTGTTTTAAATGACTGGTTTATATTTTTTTTTAATTATTATTTGCATATGATACGCAAAACAAATGTTAGTAGGAGGCCTAAGCGAGACATATTTCCCATTAGCAATTTTCACCTTTTACTCTAGAATATTGATAACAAGATCCATTAAACATAACATGAGAGGCCAGACGGGTGCGAGGCAGAACTTCCACTCTGTCAAGCCTTATTCCTTGTGAAATCAGCTTTTATGTTTTCAAGAACCATAAGGAGATAATATTGTCACCCACAATTAGTCATATTGATGGAACATATGATGGAATTATTTTCCAATTGCAGTGAATGTCATCACAGCTTCCTGAGAAGATACCTTGGTAGACAGAAAAGGGAGGGAGGGAAAGAAGTGAATCTGACAGATCTGTCTACAGAACTGATCTGAAATTCTGAAGGCTTGATTAATATTTGTAAAAGGAAAACAAAATGAAAAAATCAGACACATCTCACTTTGGCTTTATTATGCACAATCACCAAGGGAGTGATGATGCGGTAAATAAGAATCCCACTCCTGTATCTTGACACCACGGAAGCGTTTCAAATGGGCCTTTCTGTAACAATATGAAAGCTTTTAATAAAGTCCTGAAGAAGAACATCTAGCTTTAGACCCGATTTTTGCTTCACAGACTTTTGCTACATCGTACATTTGGTCTTAAAAGTCTGTTTTGCCTTGGAATCACACATCTTAATGACGCACACAAAACACTGCATGCCTGTAGTAGAAATACAGCACGCAGTAAAAGATTTCCCAGTTGGATCCTGTTTTGGTCAGCCAGTTCTATCAATTATCTGAACAATAAAAGCATTTTAGTGGGAGGAAACAGATGACTGCTATTAGAGTGACCCAGTTACCCTTACATAAATTAAGAGTAAAAAAATACCTGATACTGGAATAGTTACGACATGATATACTACTTCTAGGAGTCCTTTGAGATAAAAGTAGAGATTTTCATTTACCTGAAAATCCTTTACCTGAAAATACCTTTCTTCTGAAAATTCAAAACATTGCATATAGATTAAAGTCTATACTTGAAAAAGAAAACCCACAAAACAAACCCCACATCTGCATTCAAAATCCATTCATGTGAGAAACAAGGGATGGTGGTACCAACTGCTACACCTACTCATGCTTTCCTCTCCATATACCAGCAGGTTGTAAACAATACTCCGTAAAGGAAGCAATGAGTTGCTCCTCTTTTTCTGTTTTCCATGTAAAATGACCGCGATAACTTCCAAACCAGGCAACAAAAGATTCAGATTACTTTAAGAGCATGATGCAAGTACCTTTTACTCAGTGACAGATTTACAATTTAAATAACTCCATAAGGTGTGCAAGGCACCCTAGGAATGACCCTGCTCTAGTTGGGGGTGTCCCTACTGACTGCAGGGAGGTCAGACTAGATGACTCTAGAAGGTCCCTTCCTCTGGGGTCCATTCTATGGTCCTCCTGGAACAGTCTATGATTCTATGATTCTATGATTGGAGGGCAAGCAGTTGGAAAGAGATTCTTGCAGAATCTCAATTTGTAAAATTTATCCAGCTACTTTAGGTAAAAGCTGCATTAAAGCAAGTGTTCAGAATTTATGCATGAGTACTACCAGTACCCTGTAGCATTTCTGTCTCTTTTTTCTGGTTGGTGAATGAAAGACCATGAAGAAAATTATTTCCTCTCAAAAAACTCAACAAGAACCAGTAAACAGCCAACTTAAAGCCAGTGCTTAGTCCTGTTCACATTTGCACTGCAGCAACTCGTGAATGAAACTGTTGTTTTTCTCAAGTCAAGGAATATCTTTCAGCAGGATGATGATTTCTTCCTACTTAAAGTCTTAATGGGAAGAGCCTCTCCAACACTATGATACCAAGGATTAAAAAAATTAACTGCTGTTACTGCTGCAGGAGTTGGGAACTAATTTTGAGGATCAGGCACAGCAATTCCTCTCATCGAAGAATTTTTTGCTGGGAGAAGGGAGTCACATTATTATTTTAACTCAGCTAGAATCTTTTGTTCATTTTCTTCAGTACTAGGAGGATTTGAATATAGATTAAAAATACATGCAAGCTCACCTGACATAGAAACTCTGAAGTGGAAACCAGCTCAAGTATTGCAAAAATAATGTTTTTATTCCTCAGAAACAACAATCTGTAGTTATTCCTGAAATGAAAGTAATTTCTTATGCAGGTTATTTAAAAAATAAAAATAAAATAATAATAATAATAAAGCAAATATCTCTTTCACGCTTTATTTAGAAGGACATTCATAAAGCCAGTAGAAAATAGAAGCAATTGGAATACATAAGCTATTTAGAGATGCTTGTTTGATCTCAGTAATTACCTGTTCAGTAGAGATAGGATTGGTTAGAAAGGCCTATACGTAGCTTTATAGCTTTATAGGGCTTTTCTATTTAAAGCTGTAAAGAGTTTCCTCAGATGTGCTAAACACCGTATAAATGTCACACCTGTTCTTCTGTCAAAATCGTACCAATATAAAGGACAGAATATGGTCAAGAGACAGACAGTATTTTCTACATGGCAGTCGCAGCAGATGAACAACTACATTTTCCTCACTCACATGTACACAACCTTGCTTACTTCAGAGGACTTCCATAACGCAAGGTGACGTGAGAAATCGACCATGTCAGTGATTTTCTGAATAGGATTTCTTGTAGTGGTTTTGTAAGTCAGCAGTGCTAAAAAGCTGCCTTTTAACACTATGTTCTCTTTACATTTTCTGCATGTTTTGGGGTTGTTTGGTGTTTTTTTTAGTCAGATTACACACTACTTAAATATATGCTGACTTCATCCTCCCACAGACACGCTGGTTAACCTGGCAAAGTCAGACGAACTTGAGAATCCCACCTGTTCCCACAAAGCAAAGACAAGGCTCAGGGGATTAAGGACGTGGCAGGACATGGCAGGACATGGCACTTGGCTGTGCAAATTCTAGATCACTTCAGGCAAAAATTAATAAATTCCAGTGTCTAGAGAAAAAGAATATGAATGACAGACAGCATCAGGGTACTTTATTAACAGCAGTACTTTAGTTTTGTAAATGCTGGCCTTCCTGGCTCCCACCTTTTTCATCAGTTTTGGCCTTAAGGAATTTTGTTCAGTGTGATACCTCCTGGGCATCCTTAATGAAGGACATCCCAGAATCAGGCTCTGGGCACGCAGGACCAGCTGGTGTACCTGAGAGCACATCTGAAACTAGTTTTGATAGTCACAGATATCACATCAGGGCAAGACCTCTTCCGAGGCTGCTGAATCCAACAACAACTAGATAAAGCAACCCCTTTATCACAGTTTTCTATTCATAAACAGCATATCGGC
>VXBJ01005709.1:780154-815692 GCA_013400055.1 Nycticryphes semicollaris
AGGGAAGGGAAAAAATATTGATGCTAAAGTTGGAAAATACTCTCTAATGTATGTCTTTAGTGATGGTGGCTTTTATTCAGCTTTTCAGCTCTGAAGGCAAAATTCAGCTTGGTGGCAGTGGCAGTGGGGGCTGAAAATGGCTAAGAAGAAAACTGGCAGGAGATGACTGAAGAAACACATGCACAAGGCATGCAGTGGCTGGGGAGACCAAGGTGTTGTGAGGGAGGGAGTTGAATTTTGGTGGGCTTTTGGAGAAGGACACGGAGTGATGCCAGCATGGCTCTGGAAGACTCTGAGATACAGAAGGGCACAGGGACTTTGCCTCCATTTACCCTTCTCCTCTCCCACCATCCCCTACAGTCTCCCTCCTCTAGCTGAACTATGGTACTCCCCCACCTCTCCCATAACCCACACATGCTTTCCTGCCCTTAGCAATGTTTTGTTCGCATTTTTCCAGGAAAGAAACAACATCCACTCCCCTCCGCCCGTACTGCAATAAAAAAGGAAAAGGTGGACTTCAGACCTAAGAGACAGGACTGGAGTGTCCACTGGAAAAACTGGAAGTGAGTGGGTAGGTATTTACAGTGACTGCTTCTGCAAGGGGCCATTTCATACAGCAGTAGCAATTGACCTTCTAGACAAATGTTCCAGGAAAAAAAACCCAAGTTTTCTGCACTGCAAACTCCATATCCCAAACCTTTACCTCTCTCTGCCTCAGTTCAAACAAGGTAAAAGTGTCTTATCTACTCATCTGAAAAGCCAATTAAGACATTACGTTTTGTGAGAAACTCAGATAGGTATCGATAAGCACTAACACAAAAGTCCACAAGGAAATTAAGTTTCAAACCCAAAATGTGAAGAGGTAGCAAAGGCTCCCCTGGAACACATGGAACAGCGATGAGCAAACAAATTAGAGAATAGTTCCTTATTTGATAAACACTAAGTGGCACGTACCTAAAACGTGGCAGAAGCCCAAGTGGAAGCAAATGCAGACCATCAGGTACCTGCAGTGCAAAACTGTGCTGGAATCTGATGGAGCAAATTAAGGAGGCACACGCCACCTCCTGGCATTTCTTAAATAGAATTTAGCAATTTATTTATGTATTTCCCACATTGTAAATTTACAGAGACATGCAAATCTGACATATGTGCCAAATAATTATGACTGAAAAGAAGTTTAAAGAAAATAAAAATTTGCATCTATATTGTTATTTTCAAAATGAAATGAACCAGGGGTTTTGCTCCGTTCGGAGTTATTTCAAAATTGACCTAAAAAGATACAAAGACAAATAACATTATAAAAACAAAACATTATAAACCAGCTGAGCAAAAAAGCTCTGGAATTACCTGAAGTGAGAGTGGAGGGGAATTTATTTAAAGAAATTAAATTATGTGGGCTGTCCAAGTCATTTGTTAGCTACCTCTAACCTTAGTATTTCCAGGTAACCAGGACTTCTCATAAGGATGAGGTAACAGCAGAGGAGCGGTGGGATTCCTGTCCCTCCAGATCTGTTCCAGGAGAGGAATCACGGAATTGTCAGAGCTGGAGGAGATGCTGTAGCCAGCACAGATGACCCTGTGCATCTCAACCAGGGGCGATTCCCAGACTCCTGTCTTCTAATGTCACTCCATGTGTCACCATGTCACTGACTCCTCATAGTTCCAGTCTCCTCCTTACTTCCCATTCTTCAGGCTTTTATCCCAGTCCAGGTCTTCTTGCCAAACTGATACTACTTCCTGTACTAAAAAACCTGAGATATGTTTTGGGATAGAAAGGGATGAATCTTCCACTTGGTTTTGATATTACATCTTAAAATAGTTAATATTTTACCTCTCTACCATTTTCTATTACAACGTAACAGCTATTCATATTGTAATTTTATGTCTATTTTCCCTAAACATAACCCTGCCTAACTTTTTTTGATTATTTTCTGTATTTGCTTTGAAGTATTTTTAACATCTTAAAACAGTAGGCCAACTGGCATTAAGTCAGCACAGCTCAATTCATTTCAGATGAATCCTGCCAGTTCACACAAGCTAAGAATCTGGCCCACTGTGATAGGAAATTAACTCTTCTATTTTTTTTTTTTTTTCTCAGCAGAGGCTCTCGCCCACAAGCCTTTTTAATGTCTTTCTCCAAAAGGTATTAACAGGAAAAACATAAATAATTCTTCTTCCTGTGATCAATGGAACTAGTGAAACCGGATCTCCCATGGGTTTCCATCCCACATACCTGTACCTCCACTGCAATAATTCCAGTTCCTCTCTTATTTTCATCGTGACCTCATCCACCCCCTAATACTTTTATCAGCCTCTCCCCCCTACATTCCCTCACTGCCATCTGGGAAAAAGGAAGCACACGTCAGGCCTGGCTTGGTGTTGTATCTGTGCTGCCTGTTGTTGGCTGTATCTGCAGCACAGTATCCCTTAACAGCATAAAAAAACCTCTTCAGTTCATGCGATGCTTTTTTCTCTCAGTGAGGGCACTAATTCACTTCGCTTTTCCTAACCTTTTATAGATTTTCACAAACCCTCCAGGACCGTTTTACCTCTGAGACTTCCATTTGTGCCTATCTGTGGCAGAAACTGGCCTGTGATTGCAAAAGCCTTAGAAAGCAAGGAAATGGTAGCAAAATAAATTGCACGGAATATAATGTGCATTGTTTGTTATCAGTATTTTAAATGACACAAATAAATACTCTTTGCAGTAAAACTGGAGGGTATTCCTTCTTTTCTGTAGGATTTTAATTGCTTCTCAGGAAAAAAAATAACTAAGTGAAAATAGAATAATTAGAAGAGAATAATTAGATTCTATTTTTGGATGCTATGGTAATCATAATTTTTGACACTTCTCTCCTATTTTATAGCAGGGGGAAGAGAACACTTCAAGTGAAGATATCCCGAGTGCACTGAGGTACATCAGCACCTCAAGCAGAATGGATTAGGAACCTGGCTAATACATAACGCCACTGATGTGGAGTATGAAAAACTGGTGTGACCAACCGGGACCCACAGCCGCAGCCAGTTCTCTTTACAGACAACACCTGAGGAAATCTCAGTTTCATGTGCTGTGTTGGTGAAAGTTCTGTACTTCATTCCCCTTCTGCCCCTAGTTGGACAAGTAAGGTAAATTTTAAAAACACGGACCTCATTTAAATACGCTATTGTAATTCCATTTACTTTACAGAAACACTACCAGATCTAAAACTTACCAAAATTGCTCCAATCTGCCAGAAAAACTGTAACTGTAGATGCTACTGTGGCCAAAGGAAAGGATTAAAAGTCTGTAATCCAATAGAATAAGAATGTCTCTTTCTCTGTTTGAATAAACATGTTATAAAGTCTCTTTGACTTTAGGACAATTAATGACTTTAAACCCAAGCATCTATGAATCATTTATAGTATACACTACTTCTCTTCAAATACATAAATGCGTGTGTGTGTATATATATAACTCGTAAGAGAACTTTTCTTAGACACATGAGGATTCTGTAATATGAATAACTTTAATTTTGATGTGGAATTTATTCTCCACTATATATGGCTGGCCATAGTTTTGAAAAATATTTGGGGATTTTGGATGCAATTTAAAGATTCTTGTTCTGAGACATCTGCAAGACACTAACTTTTCTGACAGCGGCTTCTCAGCACTTTCTGAGAATTTCTAAAAAAAAAAAATGTAATCATTCCAATCTATTTTTGGTGTCCCCCTGACAGCTGTCTTCCTAGCGAGCATAGCTGTCACTGAGAACTCCCGCTTCAGAAAAGACCGGGGAAAAAAGAAAATCTAACAGGAACTACTGGATGGTTTGAGGGGCTGAATTGGCGTTGAGTTCTCTGCTCTGCTTTCAGGGGTGGTTAATACCATCTGTTTGCACCCACTCTGCCTCCTGCCAAAATGACAGAGTAAGTGTCTTAACATGGGCCCTGAGGATCTAATCACCGCAGTCTTACTATGCTTGGTAGAAACATCTTCCATCATCAACTACGTTTTGATGTTCATAACATCTTGCAGTTCCCACCCATTTACAGAATCAACCAGCCCAATATGAGGTTGGAAAAAAATCACCATCAAATAAGTACTAACAAAAATATTATTTAATTGGCAACTGATTATAAAGATAAAAATAATTCAATTAAATGCATGTGAACGTTTTTCTTTACTGGTAGCTCAGCAAGCCAGGAAGTCTTTGCTATAAAAAGCACTGTTCTCTCACTACTGAAAGCCAGAATTCACCACGTGGTGGTGAGCAACTGTAAATCACTCACCAATCCAGCCTTTACTTTTCTGTTGATGAGTACTGTACATTTCCTTACCTATTTTTCTTTATGTACAACATTTTAAAACTTATCTGCTATCTTTCCTACACAAATATAAAAGTAATAACTTTCTGCCCTTCCTGCATTATACAGTTGCTGGGGTACAGTAATTCCCTTGGGATATTTTTCCTTTTACATGTCTTGAAAAGAGTTCTTACTCTTAGATCATCTAAGGCTAACGAATCATTCCTGTTACCCTTCTGAACCTTCACTAGCATTTCAGACTAAGGTACTTCTTGCTGCTTTCTGCAGACACTGAACATTTGATGGCTCTTTTACGTCAATTAGTATTCTAATTAGAAAATAGAACTGCTACTGCCAAATTACTAATGCAATTCCCGTTTTATTACTGGCCATAGAACAGGACATTTCTGTCTCACACTTTAGATACTTCTAAAGTGAAAGCTCTAAAAGCTGTGCCCATTAAAGATTATCACTTTTCAAAAAATAATTAAAAGCGGGTCAGATGGGACACAGAGTTTTGTGGTTGTGCGGATCAACATAGGTACAAACTGTTGCTCCAGAAGTTTTAGGAGATGTTCAAGCAAAACTGGCCAGTCCACTTAGATGGGCTCAGGATGAAGGGAAGTAAAGCCAGACAGTTGGGCTGCAAATTAGTCATGCACCAATTTCATATGTGTGTAATTAAACTTTTTCTTAATCTTACTGAGTAGTTTGTTTATGACTGTAGATGTAGTCTAAGGGTCAGATCCATCTTCCATTGAAAGTAAATGAAAAATTGGTGTTGGACAGAAAGGTGGCTGGATGCTCTTCTGATGTCCTTACTAAACCAAAAAACTCTTGTATTCCACAACTAAATTTGCGCCCCATTACATAACACACGAGGAAGCTCACAGAGATCAACACATACATATTCATAGACCACAGCTGTTTGCTCTGTTTTGAAATTGAATTAGGAAAACAGTTGTTTTATACAACAGCACTACAATTATGCTAAGGGCTTTACTGACTTTTATTCAATATTAGACACCACATGGTTTATGTAATAATGTCATAAAATAAGACTGCTCTAAAACATATCAACTCTCTTCAAACAAACCTCAATCACAACACTGCATTTATTGTACAATTTGAGCTTTGTAAGTCTACTCCATATTCACAAAAAAAGGAAGAAAATATTTTATAAACCCTCAGAGAATAAAAGGTGTTTGTCACAGACACAGGGGCTGTAGCACTGGACAAGAGAAACTTTGGTTTTAAACTGTCCTAGCATTTCTTAAACTAAAAGAAAAACGAAGAAATCAGGATGTTGCCCACAGTGTTACATTTATATCTATGAATAGTGGCTGAATGAATGCTAACCCAGCTTGCTGCTTGTCTCATTCAGACAACCAGAAGAACTGATCTAGTAGCGGCACTATTTGCCAGCATTTCCCTGAAACCATATGGCATGACAAGAACAGGAGAGCCTGCAGTCCCTTATGCACAGCTGATAGAAAAATGAGACAAACAGCTTGAATGAAACATTTCTGTAAAGAGAGCAGGCTGATGGTCAGAAGAATGATCTTTGAACTAAAGCTGCAACTGACATGATGAGTTGAGACCATGATAATGTATTCGTATTGTTGTCTGATGACAGAGTTATTAAAACTTTATTCTACATTTCAGAGAAAAGCTAAGAGGATTATTCTCACCAGATACAAAGGACAAAGGACAAAGGACAAATGCAGCTATATAGAGGTTTGCAGTGCTGAACACTGTTGTCTGAAATATTAATAAATTGCATTCTAATCCAACAGGTTATGCTTTATAAGCAGTGACTCAATACCCGTATCTATGGAATACAGAATGTAATAACACTTTGTGTTATTACTTTCATTATGTTAGGCCCCAATAGCTCAAAACTGTTACGTTGCATTTCAGAAACCATATACAAAAATAAGAAGGATTTTAGTATACTCTTTTAACTCCCCGAGTTGCACCCACATGTGACAGTCTTGCCAATTTTCCCAAATTAACGTGTTTTGGATACTGATGAAAACTGCGAGACATGGAGACATCTCACCTCCCCAGCTTCGCATGTTTAGGGATTTTTTTCAAGGAACACAACTCAGAAACACTAAGACTGTTTCTACTACTGGTGAAAGGAAGGAAAATAGATCCAAAAAGCATAAGAAAATTAAATGTTGGGGTTTTTTTCACCAGGTGCAAGACATGCAGACCTGAAGCCAGTGAAACATATAAACTCAAATGTGGAGAACACTCAAATGTGGATGCATCCATCTGACTTGACAGTTAGACTGACATGATCTCTTTCAGAAAGAGCTATCTACAACAGGAAGTAAACTTTTCAGATTTCCAGATGTGGGCACCAAACATAAGCTTTTGAAGCTGGTACTATTGAGGAAAACGGGTTAAGAGATTATGCTGCCTTGGACCATGAGCTGTTTCACATGATTTCCATTTGGGTTATTCATCATCCCTGTCTGTACACAGCTGAACGCTGGTCTCAGTTAAGCCCCCAAGCACAGCTCATCCAGCCTAGCTCCTTCCTTCAGTCCCTGGATAACTGGAGCCCAGCACAGCCGCAGCTCCTTCCTGCTGCCCAGTTCTGGCTAGTAGCAGAAGCACACTGCCAGGCCAAAGATCCCAAGGAAACTGTAGGTGCCCCATCCCTGGAAGTGTTCAAGGCCAAGCTGGATGGGACTTTAAGCAACCCGGTCTAGTGGGAGGTATCCCCACCCGTGGCAGGGTGGCTGGAACTAGATCTCTCAGATCGCTTGTAACTGATAAGATAGGGATAGGAATGTCTTCACAAACAGGTGATAAAATACAGGTAAGAGTGTTGCCACAAACAAGCGATAAAATAAGGATTAATGTCTTCACAAACAGGGAAGTTAAACTGAAATTGCAGGAGTGTGATAACCAAAAAATAGGTGAATTAAGTGAAAATGGTTAGACAATTGAAAAAACACAAAAATTAAACTTTTATGTGATAGGCAGATTGAGAAGTCTGTACCTTCCAAGTACCTCAGCCAATGGGGAAAGGAAGAGGGTTAGATATAGCCAGGGAATTAGGCTGTGTCCTCCAGCAAACTGAGAGACCCCACAAGGGTATACCTCAGTGAACTCTCCCTTTATCTGAATAAAGTCTTTCCAGGACTGTTCTCCCTCCTTTGTGAATTTCAACAGGTTCTTCTCCACACAGCCCAAAACATTCTGTGAGTCAATCATCTTCTGCCAACACACTGTTGCGGGGTCCAACTTGAATTCACGTTGTATAATGGAAGAAAAGCCCTTTCCCCCCCCTCCGCCCCCAGGAACGCCACTATCCTTCATAGAGACTGCCTTTCCTCACACCCACCTTCCCTTGAAACCACCACCGCTGCCGCTGGAACAGGAAGGTTTTAGCAGCAGCAAAGCTCTCCCTCAAAAGCAACCTTCTCATCAAGACCTCGCCTCGGCTCGGCTCAGCTAGGCTACCACAGAGGCTGCCTAGGGCCTCTCAGGGCCGCGGCCCCCGCCAAACAGCGCAAACACCCCAAAACCGCCATGGCGTCCCAGGGCACTGCATTGGCGAACACGTGACCCAGGCAAAGCGGGAAGGAGCCCGCAAGGCGGGGGCGGAGCCCTCGGGATGGGGCGGGGCCCAGAGGGCGGAGCGATCTGGCCGCCGCCGGCCGGGCTACCTCGCAAGGTCTGCTGGGAGTTGTGTCCGCCTGCAGTGCCCTTCGCCCTCCGGCTGACCTGGGTGGTCCCTCGCCCCGGTGCAGCCGAGCCGTGTCCGGGGTGCTCCTTCCTCTGCCCTGACCCCTGGGCGTTGCTTGAGTGTCTTTGGAGGGATGGGTGGAGGAAGGGGGCGGTGCGGCCCCTCACAGAACTACAGCTCCCGGCGTGCATTGCGTCCCGGCCAGCATAATAGGGGGGGTGGGGGGAAGATGGCGGCCGGTTGAGCAAGTCGGAGAGGTGGCTGAGGTGAGTCTGGGGCAGCCAGGAAGCGCTCTCTTAGTTGTCTTCATCTTTGCAGTCATCTCCTTTCCCTGTTGTTCCGCTCCCTTCTCAGCTCTCCAGAGGTGGGAAGGCCGCGGCGGTGGGCGGGCACTGAGGGGAGCGGCGGGAGGGAGCCCTCGGTGCGGCGGGAGGGAGGCAGGAGGAGAAGCCGCTGGACTTGGCCTCATCCCGGAGGTGCCCTGGTGGGCACTGCTGAGCGTTGCTGCTCGCCGGCAGGCTCCCGCCCTCCATCCGGGCGGGCTCCCCTCCACAAAAGCTGTCCCGGGGGGGGGCTTGTGGTAACGAATGGGACTCCCCTGGCCTTCCCCAAGAGAGGACCTCGGGTCCTATGACCCTTGAGCGGTTTCTGCACGATGCTCCTCTGGAGGTAGGGGCCTTCTATGAGACCATCATAAGTCAAAACCCTGTTGTTTGTAGTCAGAAGGGGTCGGTGCGGTCAAGCATCCCTGTGGTATCAGTCTGAAAGCAGGGAAGCACCGGAGGACTCGGGCTTTGGGATTTCCCCAAGCTGCTTGTCTTCAGACGGACCAGTAACACCGCGAGGTATTGCTAAGCATTAACAGAACACAATGCGAATTTACAAAAGGACTGCACAGTAACCTTCGTCTTTTACTTTCAAGTTAATTGTGCAGCACAGAGCCGTGCTTTAGATAATTGAGGTGTAGGTTCACAAATCCTATTACTGAGAACTGATGTAGTACAACTTTGCTTTTGTTAAGCTGAATACATCTAGGCAGGTATCACATGCTACTTTGACCTTAGGTACTATGAAGAAAAGATCCTGGTGTGGATTGAGAGTTCTCCGTGCTCTGTCGGAGAACTGATGGAAAACTCTGTAACTCAGAATCAGAGTTTTAATTCCCATATCAAAATCAGGTTTGCTATGCCAGATGTTATATTTTCTAAAGCTACATCAGATGTTTGCTGTGCAAATTGAGTAGGTAAGCTAAAACCAGAGTAACAGCCAAGGCTTTGGGCAGGTATAGGTAATCTACTCCTGAAGACTTAGTGATGTGTTCAGAATAATTTGTAATATATTCTTGAGTAACTTTAGTATTTGGGGCATCTTGCTGAAAGAATCAGTGCATGGAAAATCTTAATGCGTGGGAAAATTTCCCTGGGAAATTGGTGGTTTGGGGTTGAAGTATTGATTGTAATGTCCTGATGAGTCTAGAGTCTTAAGTATAATTGTTATTTAAGTGTTTTAATAACACTTTCAATATTTGTTTTAATAAAATGGTGCTAGAATGGGTTTAATTTCTGATTCAGGAAGAAAAAAAAAAAAACACAAAAAGGTGATTATAGCTTGCAGTTAAACAGCTGTTTTAAAGTTAAATATTTTAAGTTTGGCATCCCGTTATGAAAATGCTTGCAGTTAATGATGAGCAATAACTTTTTTTTCCACTTCTGATACAAACTTGTGCAGGAGAAGAGAATAAACAAACTTTATGTTCCGTGCAAGTGGAAGGAGGCATTAGAATACGAATACGATTTAGCAATTGAACCTCAGGTATACTGACAGGGGATTGCACTTCTAATTATGAAATCTAAACTGTGAAATTTGGTATTAGAAACAGCTTTGGTTGGTATTAGTGACCTTTAACTGCCCAGTCTAATTCTGTAATGAAGTAATTCTTGTAAAATTACTGTGTTATTTTTAAATAACATTGGAAGTAATTATTTTTTTTAAGTAAAAGCAAACCATATTTTTCTATAATTGGAATAGAGCAAAACTCTATTTGTCTGATGGATTTTGAACCCACTATTGGCCACATATGTACCTAGGATGGGGGCATTGCTCTCAATTTTGCCAGTGAAATGGATGTTGGGAAGGGTTGCTAAGGAACACTTAGTTAATGTGCAGGGTTCTTTCCTTGTCCTAAACCTATCTGCTCTTAGAATTCTGTAAGGTGAGCCAGGACAAATGGCCTTTTAAATGGACCTGTTTTGATGATCTCTCTTGGGTGAGAGAACAGAGCAGCCTTATTAATACAGTCAGGATCATGCATGGCATTGCTTCTCTGCCTGAGAAAGCTAAGCCAAAGTGAAGCCAGGTACAGAATTGCCCTGTGCTATGGAAATCCATTTTATATTGTATGTTTTGGATCCTGGGAATTGTTGTTGGAGCCTAACTGTCTATATTTAGGAATGAACATGTGATTTAATTAATCTTGCATTGCATTGGCCATTTGCCTACCTTCAAAACCAAAGGCACTGATTAATTTTTCAAATGGGAAATATGAGTGGGGGACCAAGTGATGTAAAAACTTAATGTGCAGTGTATTTTTAACTTTTCAGCTCATGCCTGCCCACCCTGAGTTGCCTGACTGTCAAAGGTGCTTAAACCTCTACTCTTCTTCGGCTTAATGTGTAGGAATGGAAAGGTGCCCAGATGGCAATTTCATTTTGAATACTCAAATTCAAGTTAATCATTTATAGTGTTAGATATTAGCGTAACATAATAGTGGATTTACTGAAAGAAAATACAAAACCTCAGGTATGCTGACTTCTGTTTCTTTATTGGTAACACAAAGGATATAAATTTTTCCATTTTAGAATTTTTGCAGAGATTTGTTGTTTTAGGGCAGACAGGATAAAGATGTCTGCTCTTGTGTTTGGCTTTCAGTGCCATTTATAGAATCTCATGGTAATAAGAAATAGTTTCTGCTTGTAAACTACCCTTTAATTTCAGATCCCAGATTATTTTAAGTAATGACAAAAATATTACGTGTCAGCTTATAACTGGAGGAAGAAGATGATCAGAACTAATAAGTAGAACAAAGTGTACTTTTATTTCCATGTTACAGCTGCATGAATCTGATAGAACAATAAATTGGCCATGGATTTCCTTATCCTAGCCAAATTGTGTAGAATCTCCTTAAAACTAAACTGAAAGTTTTTTAAGAAAAATTACTCTTATGCGTCAGACAGGTGTCGATTTGCATTTTAAGGTACATTCACTGGCATTGTACTTTGATTATAATTGAGTTTAGAATTTCTATTTTATCCTTAGGAAAACAAAATAACTTAGTCCTCCATAGAGAAGTAGATGTGACCCTTATTTACCTCTTTAAAATCCAGGAGTCACCTGCTTTGGTGCAGGAGAAATTGTACAGGTACATAACATCCTTAAGTTGCTTCTGGTGTTCTACCAAATACCAAAATTATATGGAAAATGTTAAGCAGTAAGTGTTAGACTATTTAGGAAAACTAAATTATATTTTTTGGCTTGCCATCTCTTATTTTTTTTTTTTTAATTGCAGACAAATTCTACTTTATCAAATTCTGGATTTCTTTTTCTCCATCTCTTGATATGTAAAATCTAATCTGGTGACAAAGAGCAGAGCAGACTCATGGTGGGAAGCTTCTTAATTTATTTTAGTTCTACTGTAACAGATCAGCATCTGTGGACTAAACTTTGCCCTAGGCATAATGAGTCTGTGACTGAATGCTTTATGGGGAGGAAATTGTGTAGTCTGTTCTCCGTATAGAAGCCAGGCCACTTCCATATTGAATTTTTGGGTTTATTACAGATGATGTAATTATTAGAAATTGAGTGAAATGTTTAAAAATAAAGCCAAAAATCTTTGATTTGAACAACTTATTGGCCTATACAACTTTACTAGTAATTTCTGCATTAATATCTCCTAAAGTTAGTTGACTTTGCCAGCAGTAACAGTGATAATGTTCTAGCAAAATTTATTGAATTCCTGATTGCTAGTGATGGCCAGTAAAACATTCTGAGTCTCTGGCACTTGATTTACTTGAGCCTCTCATCAGGCTCTTTGCATTTTTATGTTCTGTCAGTAAATCTTTCTTCTGTAATCCCTCAGCTAAATTCTGTACTGCACTCTAAATTGAAGATTTCACTCTCCCATGTGTCTTTTGAACATCGTAATCCACAGCACATGTTTCCTTTAAAATTATGCTGCTTCTAAACTCTGTCCTTGGAGAGGGACTTACAGCTTTCTGACAGAATAGGATATTTTAAATAAATTGCTTTGAATCACTATTTTTAATCTCAGTTGCTATCAGCAAATTGGAACCTTTGATTGAAACACATATACAATGAGAAAAAAAGTTTATTTTTAGCAACGATGAACATTGCACTAGTGTGTGATCGTTAACTATATTTTGTAACCAAATGAAATACTTATTCACACATCAGTGTCTGCAACGATAGTTTTTTGGTGTTCATATAAAAACAACTATTAGCTGGATTTTAAAAATTTATTTTATATTTTGTCTTTGAAAACAGCAACACTATCTTTTTAACTGAGGGGTTTTTTTCTTATTTATGAAAAGGTACATTTGTAGGGAGGTTGCCTTTGTCAGTTAATAAAACCCAAATGCAGTGGTTTAAATAGAAAAATCTTCAAATGATTTGCATTGTAATACTAATTAATTAAATGGATTTTTTTATCCCTAAAATAGATTGTTGTAACTTCATTTGAGTTAACTGTATGCAAATATCAAATGGCATAAAAATATCCTGTGATCAACTACTTTTTATAGGTTGCTCAGCTTGTTCTCTGATTTAAAATTATATTTTTTGATACTGCAAGAAAAGTGTCCTAGACAGTGCCATACCCGGGTTTTTCAGCATCACTTTTCTCTGTATAGAGCAGAGACCTTTCCCAGGCATTTTTAAGGGAGAATTGCTGTGATTTACATTTGAAGTGGAAGGATCCTGTAAGGATGTACACTATTCAGCATCATCAGCAGTGGCAGTTCAAAAGGTCATCCCAATAAATAAAAAGAAAAATGTTTGCTCAAGCATCAAGTGCAAGAACAGAATGACTAGATTTCAAGAACTGGAAAAAACTACATATAGTCTGGTCAGATAAAATGATATCTGGGTTTCTGTGGTAACAGCCTCTATGATACCGGGACTGAAGTATGTGATTTTGGCTCTTTCTGTGTAAGTTTCTACATCTGTTTGCTCCTTAATGGTCTAAAGCTATTGCCTTGATTTTTTTGTTTGTTTGTTTGTTTTTGTTATAGCTTATTGTATCTTTGCAAAATTGAAGACAGATTCCTGCTTAACCATGCCTGGCAGTAAGTATTGTTACCTTAAATATGTTAAGACAGTATTTAGGGGTGTTTACTGCTACAATATTTTATTTGTGGGCTAAAGATTCTACCAAAATTAAAATAGAATAAAGCCAAATTATGATACCTGTTGTCATTTTTAAGATATTTAAGATCTCTGTATTGTTCAGCCTCTGCCTTTGTAGACACCTGTGTATTTTTCAAAGGAACCTAATATGGGTTCTGCATTTTCCATTTTAATGGAGGTTTGCAGTTTAACATTGATGAATTTTGTGATTTAAAGTACGTTCTGGAATAGTTGTGTTCAGAAAACAAAAAGATATTCCAATATAGCTATAATCTTAGCTCTGAAAGATTACAAATATTATGTTCAGAAGAATTACTCTTTCAGATATAAAGTAATAAGGCATTTTGACATTCAAAGTTAAATGAAATTTTGACAGTTATAAGTATCAAATTACTTAGAGTAGCAAATTTCTCTAACACAAAGGCTCGAATTATGTTAAGTGTTATAATAGTATTAATTGCAACTAATTGTTTTTTTCCTTCTATTTTGTATTTAGAGAAATGCTTTACAGTCTCTAGTAAAGTTCCTAATAAATTTTTTAGATAAATTAATGCTAATAACATTTTTTAGATGAAGCAGGCTGCTTTATCTAGAGGATAAAGAAGTCTTCATAATATCACAGCACCAATTGTAGTGAGTGATCTTTAATTATGGGTTTGTAATTGGTTTCACAAATGCTTAAGTTCATGAGCAAAATGTTTGAGGGGTTTTGTTTTGTTCTGGTTTTTTTNTTTTTTTTTTGGTTTTTTTTTTTTTTTTTCCCCAGTGATTTAAGATTTGTTGTAAGCTGTGACTTCTGGATACTTAAAAACGTCTTAGGGTAATTCTAGGGTTTGTGTTACACAGTCACACACAAATGGCTATTCTATAACTGCAAATAAGTTGATGTGTTGTTTGAACCACTGTCATGTAAAATACCTTACTGTATGTATTTAGGTGTTTTCTGCTTTTGTGGTAAATACTTGACATTAATCCTTTACATAGACAAGATGTTTTGTAATAAAATAGTGGCCAATATGTATGTATTATATTGTATATTTACATGAGAAACAGATGGATAAATTATTCCAACTGTACCTGAGTTCAGCTTTCTTAATGCAATGGATTCCTGCTGTGTATTTGGCTTTTTTAAGTGTGTGGGTGAAGGGAAGGCAACCTAACAGATGTGTGAATTGTAATACTTGCAAAGTAACAGTACTTTCTTAAAAATTTTTCCTTGTAAAAATTGTGGTGACGGAGAGCTCTGATTATATTTTCATGCAAGCAAGCATCACTTTATGGCTAGTTGCACGTCTTATGAACGTGTGTAGGGGCAGCCTTCAAGACTTCAGCTTCGTTGCATGCGAAAGGGAAGGCTTCTGCCTGCTAATTTAGGCTACTGCAGACATTCCTCAGGGTTCTTTTCAGAGCCTATTGATGAAACGGGTTGCTGCTACTAGTTAGTGGTACTTTGAAATCTTAAAGCATTTATCTTTAAAATCTGAAAAGCTCAGTTTTCTCTAAAGGCTGAATTTTTTTTATTATTTTTTTTTTCACATGGAGTTCTCTCATCCCATACATGAGGAAGTGTGCTGAGCATCTTTTGGAATAAATAGTGGAAAAGAATGCAATAATTTCCAAAAATGTTTTCTGTCATGCTAGAAAGAGTTTTTTTTATAAACAGAATAATAGTATCTAGATAAAAGGAATGTATGATGCAGTTCTTGGGTCATACTGACCAACTCCTGCTTCCAGTGTTGTCCTTCTGAGTCTCTGTATTAGTTCCTGGCAAATTTTATACGCCTTTTTGCAGTAGAGTAGTTAGGGAATATCTAGATATAGAAGTGGTGGTTTAGGAGGTCAGGAGAGGCCAAGATACTGGTATTCTGGAAAGACTGGTCAAGGATACTTAGTCTTTCTGGGGACTTTAAATGTTCCTAGGGACTCTTTAGAACCTTGAAGTTGTTGTACATGAAGCATCCACAGGACAATGTACTTCTTATCTCCCGTGATATGAACTGTCCATAAAGTAGGCATGTTGTCAGTGCTGGCATGTGCTAGTGAGAGGGAGAGAGATGAACACGGGCAGTTCATCAAAGGTAACATTCTTCTCATTTAACCTCATTGCAGTCACATAGGGGGGCATCTCTGCAGTAGTTTTGTTACATATTGGATTATCCATTTTTCTATTGATGTTACTGCTTTGTGATCCCACTTAAGAATATGAGGATATAGTGTTGCATTGAATCCTTAATGAAACAATAGTAAGATTTTTGTCCCAGTGCATTAATAGCCCATAAATACAAAAGCAGTCTGCTCTCTGAAGGTGTAGAAGTGCTTGGTTTTGACTAGTCATGGCATGGTGTTTGTATTGACATCTAGTCAGTAGCGGAAATGTAACGCTCAATAATTTGCTGCAGCATCCTTGCCACAGCATTGTTTTCCCCTGTATTCTTTGTAGCTATAACTTTTACGTATAGCTCCTCTTGTGCAAATACTTGCATCAGTGCCAATGCAAGTTATGCTTACGAATGTGGTGTCTTCATGTGAAGTTGAAGTGCAAGTTCTGAAATGTTGAGAAAGCAACTGTGTTTTCTTGTTGCTACTACAATACCTTAGGAGTAGATTGGTTGGAGCCACAGCTATTTTATTTATCAATTTAGCTGTTCCTTGTCACAAAAAAAATGCCATGGATTAAAAGATTAATTAGTGCTTTTATTTAAAAAAACAAAAGCAAAGAACTTGTTACCCAATAGCCTTTGCAATGCAGGCAGTATGGGTTTTTTCATTTGTCACAAATTTGTTACTCAATTTCCTACTGAATAATTTGTACAGATCGTTTCATTTAACATACTTCTGTTACGGTACATGGGTGGGTTTTGGTAGGTTGTTTTTGTTGGCTGCGTTTGGATTGAAATGACACTTCGTGTTTGTGTTGAGGAAAAAAACATCACTAAATCCTTTACCAAAACATTTGTTTGATTCTTCTTTTTGGATATTATGTTCCAGATATTCACACTTAATCAGAAGCTTGAAACAGAGTTTGGTAGATATTAAGTTTTTTTCAGAAACGGCTAACAGGCACACTTATATCTTGTTTGTATGCCATTTACATACCTAATTATATCTTTGCTTTTCAAGGTTTTGTTAATAATGATTGTTATGTTAAACTGATTTTAGTGGCTGATTAGCAGGTCCATGTAAGACTGATTGTAACGTGTACATTAAGAGGACAAAAATAAAAGTAAGGATTTTGAGAAATTGTCCCACATTCTTCCCTTGGATTCCTGCTGAGAAATTTAGAAATATCAACATCCCCTATAGCATTCTGTCAAATATTCGTCAGGTAGAAAGGCATTCTGTCAAATATTCGTACAAGTGTAAGCTGTATGAAAAATCTGTGGCCTGTTCTGGGTTACAGTGAAGTGACTTGTTTGGGTAACCTCAATAACTTCTCCAAGTATGGCCAATGCCTTGCTTGGCATTGGCAGTGGGATAGAGTGCACTCTCAGCAAGTTTGGTGATGGCACCAAGCTCAGTGGTGTGGTCAGCACGCTGGAGGGAAGGGATGCCATCCGGAGGGACCTGGACAGGCTTGAGAGGTGGGCAGTGCAAACTGCATGATGTTCAACCAAGCCAAGNGGGCTTGTTCAGCCTGAAGAGGAGGCTCCAGGGAGACCTTATAGCAGCCTTCCAATAACTGAAGGGAGTTTACAGGAGAGCTGGAGAGGGACTCTTTGTCAGGAATTGTAGTGACAGGACAAGGGGTAACAGTTTAAATTGGGAGAGGGGAGATTTAGATTAGGAATCAGGAAGAAAATCTTACCTGTGAGGGTGGTGAGACACTGGAACAGGTTGCCCAAAGAAGTTGTGGATGCCCCATCCCTGGAAGTGTTTAATGCCAGGCTGGATGGGGCTTTGAGCAACCTGGTGTAGTCGAAGGTGTCCCTGTTCATGGCAGGGGGGTTGGAACTCGATGATCTTTAAGGTCCCTTCCAACTCTAACCATTCTATGATTCTATGATTGCTTCTCATTAAACTACATAACATTTTGTTTCCTCTGCTTTCCGGACACCATGTGGCTTTTTGCCAGTTGTCTTTGCAGAGACAACTAGTTTGCAGTTGGTGTGTACTGGTGGCTTCCCTAGTTTGTGGGAGAGGACATAAATAAGGATAGAACAATTGAATAGCAGTTGTCTTTTGAATTTTTTTGTTGTTGTTTTTGTTCTTGGCTGTTACTGCTCTCAGTGAAGTTGCTTCACGGTCTTTAAACAAACAAACAATCTACCCTTCCCCTCAAAACAAAAAACCCACATCAAACTGTTAAAATTAGAATGTCCTTTTTGAATAGAGCTTTCTTGCCAGGGAAGGAAAACAGCACTTGAGAAGGAATTTGAAATGGGTGAATTCTTAACTCGTATGTAATGTTCTTAATGTATTTTAAGAAGCAGATAATCCTCTCTTTTGGGGTTTCTTACCTCAATTTTAGGGAATTGATTTATTGTCTTTTGCAATTCTAGATTTTATTCTGCATATAATAAGTAACTAATACCAAGATTCTTAATGAGAAGGGAATATTTATTTCCCTGTGAAATACAGTTCTAAAATACCCAGGGTGGCTGGAGATGTAATCCTAAATCAGTCTGTATAAGTATTTAATGGGCTAAGTATTCTAATGTTTCTTGTGAAAATTGAGCCATAGTTCTAATTAATAACTTTCTCCACTCTTTCTATCTAGTGTACTTTTTTTTTTCCCCTCATCTGGAGTGTGTTTTTCATGTACCCTTGATACTTAAAACCCTAACCAGGACCTTCCTCTTAATGAAGCAGTTTTTGTAATTGCTTTAATTCATTTTATATGCAGTAGAAACCCTATTTGTTTTCTGACATATTGCTGACCACTTAGAATAGTGTTAAAATAAATGCACTATAGTCCTATACAATTTTCATATTTTGGCTATTGCAGAATGGGGGATACCTCAAATCATTGTCTGCAGCTTGATTCTAGTACCTTAGAGGATGAGAAACACAAGCAGCCCTCTATCAAATCCATCTTTCAGCTCCTAATCCAACCAACACAGGAACTTGAAAAACTGCTACCAAGGGAATGTCATGGTTTGGGCTGCCTTTGGCAGTTTACCATTTGCTAGGCCGAGGCCAATGAAGGAAAATAACTGTATTTCAGAATATCTGTAACTATTATAATACTATGGTCACAACAAAATAATGGATTCTTTACATAATAATATACAATAAATGCTTTCAATATATAAACTCTTAGATGCAGGGGTTTATTTTATCTGTTTTCATGTGATTGTCTTTGCTATACAGAAAAGAAAAAGTAGAAACTTCTCCAGATGTATCCATTGATTAAGCTAACAACAAAAACTCCAAGAACTGGAGCTGGAAAACTGTTGCTTTTTGTACATCCATTTATTTCACTTGTGATACCCTAAGCAACTTTGTATGCTAGTGGTGGCTTCCATATTCTTTAATGAATCTGCATGGTTTTCTTTAAACTGTGTTAATTCTGAACAAGTGTCAATTTCATTGTGTTCTGGTAACTGTTAATTCTATGTACACATCCAAACCCCATTTGGGAAAGTGAACATTTAGGAGGAGTTCCACAGAAAGTGCAAATCACTCATATTAGCAGATTGCAAGTAATGTCTAGTAACATCATTAACCTCATTCCTCCTTCCATTTGTTTTGGAACATACTTCAGTAGAACAAAGAAATGACCAATTTCTGTTTCATCCATTTCTTGTCAAGGCCTGAAGAATGTTTTTTTTCAGCTGCTGTCATTTGTGTGCATAATCCTGCCATATAACATAGGAAATCCAATGTTTTAGAGATGAACTTAATTCTGTTCCCCATCAAAGCCTTTCTGTGCTTTAATACTATGCATGGACAGTTTGCCAAATGTTGAAGTGTAGCTTAATAGTTTTTCAGGTTTTATTAAAATATGGCTGTCGTTGTTATTCACAGAAGTCACTTTGCAACTGGTTTTCCTGGCAGTTGATTAACCATCATGTGCAGCATTGTTTGCTATTGATTTCTCAATCATGGGACGAAAGGGTAAGGAGGCTCCTGCTGATCATGCATGCAAGGGTCCCATTTTTTTTATGCATGACAACAAAGAAAAATTGTTTTTTTGGGGGTGTGTGATTAAAAATGCATGTCTCTGTGGAAATTTGCTTTTAAAAATATGTTGGTTTTCCCTTTCCATGTTTATATGGACTTTCTTTCCTATCATTGACTGCTTGGATTCCCAGTGGCTCTGTAGAGAATTGGGTGCCTTGTGAATTGCTGAAGATGGAAGTGACCTGTGTACATGACTCTTGGCTTTTAAAGACTGTTACTTCATTTCTAGAAAGTTGAATCATTCCAGATTAGTTCATGTAGGAGTCAAACAAAAACGAGTAGAAAGTTGGAGTATTAAAAACAGATGAATGAGACCCTTCCTCATCTACTTGCTTGTAGATTTCAACTAATGAGCGTGTTCAACGGTTTAACAGTTCTGGATTTTGTTATTTTGAAGGTGTTGAACAGTCGAAGTTCTGCTTGGTTCTGTATTCTGGACTGTGTGTCAGTGAATGGACTAGCAAATTCTGTTTGTAGCTGAGGTGGCCAAGGCAATGGCCTATGACTTCCTGATAACCCCACTGGCTCAAACAGTACAAGCCTTTTGGTATAATACAGGCATGTAGAGGTCAGTTTGAGTTTTTCTACCATAAAGGACATGTCATAACTTTACATTTCAAAAATTAAAGCAATTGTAGAATTCTCATTTTGCACAGGTATATTTAAGAATCTTAAGACTAGCAAGTAATTTGTAAACTAGGAAAGCTTTTATGATGCCCAAGTACAATATATAAAAAGCAAATTAGTTTACTTCAGTGGAAATTTAAATCAGTAAATGTATTTGTGTATAGTGAATATTGCAGTAGTGTCACTTGCATGCTTTTAATTCAGAGCAAAAAGGTTTCACTGTAGGTAAAGAACTGTCTAGCCTTTGATAATTTACATGTGCAAGTAACTGTGTTCATGAAATGACTACTACTGAAGTACTGGTATTTTGTGTTTAAGAACTTTGGCTTCTTTCAAATATAGAATTGTTTTTCTAAACTAAAAACATGGCAGTAAGAATTATTTTTTTGTAAAGACATGCAAAGCCCCCAACAATTATGTGAGAAAAGATAAATATTTGATTTCAAAATAAACATTCTTAGTTCTTTTACAATGTAATGGCTTTTAAAAAAATGGATTTATGTAAAATCTAAGTAGAATTCTAGACCCCAAGATTTTAACAAATAGTTGGCACCTGTATAACTCAGCCTTCTTTTTCATATCCAACTTGAGATCTATTAAAAGTCTCAGTCCTTTCACTTTCAAGAGCATATTTGTGATTCTAAACTGTGTACTTGGACACGTTGCAGTATTTTGCAGATTAAGGTCTGTACTTTGGCTTGAAATGGGCACCACAAGATTTTATTGTACCGTGAGAATGCTTACTCATTCCTTACTGAGAGAATGAGTCAGGAATGACAACCTAACACTTAGCCATGCCGTTATACTAAATCAGTTCTCTTTCCTGATACTTCTGTAAAGCTGTTAGTGCATAAGGAAACATGTGAAGATAAATTTTCACAGGTATTTTGTTGGTCACCTGTAGTTCTAACAGAACTCATTTTATTAAGCTAGAACATAACTTTAGTGGTTAGAAAAGGATTTTGAGATGCTGACACCCTACTTTTAAACTTCATAATGAGTGAAATAATAGTTACTAAAGTATCATTGATCTGGCTCTGATATGACTGAGCATCTGATATGATTAATAGTTCTCTTGTCTTCTAATAAATGCAGTGCAGGCTGGATTCAAGACTTTATGTCTGTGTGTATGTGTGTTGTGGTTTTTTTTTTTTTTTTTTTTTAAATGAGTTTGTGATTTGTTATTGGCATTAGTTAGGCACGAGCTTAAAGTTCTTCAGCAGTGATGGAACATAATTTTTGCAAATTGAATCTGGTGTTGGCACTGCAACATGGTGAGAAGCTCTGGCTGTGAGGAAGAATGCTTTCACTGCTGTAAACCAGCGAGTCCACGCACCCACACACGTCCTGTCTGCTTTCCACAGAGAGCTGAGACACGGAAGACTTGCTGATTAACAATGCATGTGTATATATCATTGCTAATAAACCTGTCCGTCTCCTAAACTGAACAGTTTAGTTTAGTGACAAGAGCAAAGGGACATAAATAGCCTTTAGGTATTAAAGGATACAGAGAAGAGCAATCAGCTGCATGTGTGTTCCTTGTCTGCTCTGTGGCTGATTAGAAATTACAAGGGGTGGGGGGGGGGGGGGGGGGGAGAATGGCATTTTGATTACCTGGAATATGTGGTTCTAGATAGGCATATGTTCTACCCTTGAATCTCATTGTTTTGGAGAGGAGGAGAAGACACTTAAGGATTTTCTACCTGCCATTTTACAGTTATTCTGGGAAATCTGAATCCAAGCTGGAACACTTCTTAGAACTAATGGGAAAGATAACAAACACAAAGGTATTTTGGAATTCAGGTGAACCTAGGAGGAGGTTTTCTTATTGTAACTTCTGTCTTTCATGTCTGTGTTTTAAACTGTTAATATTGAAAAGTTGTAGTCTGAATTTCTGCTTGACTGTTGTAACGCAAACCTGCTCTTCTGTGCAGGCAGGGAGAAGGAGGTAGGGCTGTCTGCAGAGAAAAGCAAGTGTGTGTGTATAACAGAGTGTATGGGCAGCTCTGTTGACCTGTTCTTGATAATGTATAAAGAAGATTTTTTTTTTTTCCAGACTTTTGATCCCAGATTAATCTTCTCTATGTATGTTCACGTGTCCAAACTGCAGTATCCCATTTTGTCAGTACTTTCTGGTAAAATCAGTGGGTAGGTATAGACACAAAGAGGGTACTTAATTGAAGGTTGGTAAGACTCGAATAAGAATTTGAGTTCTTAAGTTATGTATCTTCTGTGATTGTTCTTCAAAGTAACATTACTATGTTTTTGTTTGGCATTTTATTTTTCAATAATGTCAATACAATTTAAACACTTGTTACTGAACGGGAACAGATGTTTTGTCATGTTTTGAGCCCTGTGATTGTGTCTTGGAAACATTACTGCACTCAGTTTGCTCAGTGTAGATATCACAGTATGGTTCTAGATTCACAGAAAAGATTTCACCCATTCTCTCTTTCCTATGTTGCTTTTTATGTACCATGTGTTCGGCGGGGAATAAAATTCATTCAATAGGGTATTGAAGTACTTGAATACAGCAAGTTTTCCTTCTAACCAGGAAATGCTTGTCAAAAATTTGTAATTCAGTGTATGTGTACTGAAGCCTGTCACTGTGTATGCTCACAAAATGTTAAGACTTGGTCTTGAAGCTTTGGTGTGCTTATGTTATCATTTGGCATGTCCTAATAGAAAAATTAATCAAGAGTTCAACACACTCCTTACACATCTTATATACGGTTCAATGGTTTACTCTGAACTAGTTAAAACCTTGTTCCCTGAGCTGAACCTTCCCACTGCATTAGCTTTGAGGCTCCCAGAAAGAAGGCCTGTGAACCTTTGTTTCCTTCTCACCAGGACTTATAAACATGACATATGTGCTGGTTTTGCTCACAGAAGGCTTCTTATGCCTCTTTTTTCTTCATGAGGCAATTCAGGTGACAATGAGGTACCCACTCCCCGATTTGCTTCAGCTCTGCATTTCACCATTGGGCTGGAGTGGAGAACTTAATCCTCCCAGCCTGCAGTCATAGGATTCCTGTGGTAAAGGAATGACACAACTGTTCTGATCATCCATGTGTTTAAGGAAATGGGTGAGCAGCAGCATAAGATACTGGGAGTTCTTACCACAGCAGCTGTTTTCTTCACCTGGGGACTTGATCATGAAAACAAGCTCTATTGGCTTAATAGAATGGAAAAAGTGGCAATAATTGGGAAAATTCTTCATGCTTCCCTGCATTCAGATTTTCCAGTGTACAAAGCTTCAGGTGTTTATCGCCCTGAGAAGACTTGCAGCCCTGGGTACTTGCTGACCAGGTACTTACTGGTTTGAAGTGAGCCTGTCTTCTGTAGGGCAGGTGGTGTTCAGAGTTTACCAGTGCCATCCTTCAAGCGCTCTTCAAAAGTACAAATGTGTAGTAACTTAGTAAAGTCATTTTGATATTGCTGCATCTGTTGTTTGATGTAGGAAAGCCACAGCTTCAAAAATAGAAGAGGCTGCTGTGTAAAACAGATTTCACTTGACCAGCAAGGTAGATCTTTAGACATTCTGCCAACTTTCCCATATGTAATTCCAGTTTTGTGATTCTGACCTTGGAATCAAGACATTTGCTGAAAGGTATTTGATGACTTGGGTTCTAAGAGATGCCAAGTAATCCATACATGCTACAGCCATAAACCTGAGACTTTAAATGCACCATTAATTCTAACATTACCACATTTACAATGGGAGCTTGTGCAATTTGCAACATCACTGTGAGATGATTCGTTTTGCTTTAATCCCTATTTAATAGACTATCAACATGCCCTGTCCTAATGGCCTGCTAAGGGTTTTATCTGGACCCATGCTCTTGACCCACCTTCCTGTTGGTGCCGCGTTCTTCTCCCCTCTCATCCTTAAAACACGCACTTACACAAAGGGTGTTCCTTTAAAGGCAATAGCTTAATCCACATAAATTCCTGTATCAATCCAGAAGCACGCAACAAGTGTTTGAACAATGAAGTAACTTTGTTCCTTGCTGGGACTGAGGTCGGTGTCCTATAATCTGTGAGGAAACGCGATGGGAAAGGGAGTGTGGAAAATCTGGTTCAGAACTTTTAAAACAGAGAAAGCCTTGCTGCTTGGTGCTGAGCCTCGGAAGAAAAGGTCTGGCCACGTTGAGCATCTGGGAGGGATTCTGTAGCCTGGGCTAAAGTAGCAGTCACCAAAGCTTCTTGACATATTTAGCCAAGCACATACATTTTTACCTGTAGTCGGCCAACCTGCTGACCAGAAATACAGGTTGAAGGCTCCAGCAGGAGACAGTGGCCCTTTATGGAACAGTTTTGCCACTCAAAATAGTTTTGCCACTTTTGCATCTCTCAAGAACTGCTTGTTACCAACCCCTGGCTACCCTGGAGATATGCCAAGGGTTGCTGCTTTGCCTGTTACCTTTTAACCATACATTCTGTGGTGTCTTTCTTCTCCTTTAAGCACAATGTCCATCTTGGGCCTGAGGTGCTTGCATCATCTGGAGAATGGTTTTCTGTGCTAAATGTTGGTTCCCACCTTGGGTGATGTGGGTATGATGTGGTAGGGGACGTGCAGGTAGTGCACCCCCCCTACTTGTTGGAAACCCAGGGAGGATTGTGAAGGAAGTTTGTTGGCCTTAAAATACCTGTAAAGGTTACACTCACCTGGCCTGCAGGTGTGACATAGAATCATAGAATAGTTAGAGTTGGAAGGGACCTTAAAAATCATCGAGTTCCAACCCCCTTGTCATGAACAGGGACACCTTCCACTATACCAGGTTGCTCAAAGCTCCATCCAGCCTGGCTTTCAACACTTCCAGGGATGGGGCATCCACAGCTTCTCTGGGCAGCCTGTTCCAGTGCCTCACCACCCTCACAGGAAAGAATTTCTTCCTGATACCTAATCTAAATCTCCCCTCTTCCAATTTAAAGCTGTTACCTGTTGTCCTGTCACTACACTTCCTGACAAAGAGTCCCTCTGCATCTCTCCTGTAGGCTCCCTTCAGATATTGGAAGGCTGCTATAAGGTCTCCCTGGAGCCTCCTCTTCTCCAGGCTGAACAAGCCCAGCTCTCTCAGCCTGTCTTCATAGGAGAAGTGCTCCATCCCTCTGATCCATCTTTGTGGCCTTCTGCTGGACCAGTTCAACAGGTCCATGTCCTTTCTATGTTGTGGATTCCAGAGCTGGACACAGTACTCCAGGTGCGGTCTCACCAGCACAGAGTAGAGGGGTAGAATCACCTCCTGCGACCTGCTGGCCACGCTTCTTTTGATGCAGCCCAGAATGCAGTTGGCTTTTGTGTTTGACATGTTCAGGGATGTAGTATTCTGAAAATTGCTTGCTGGGTTAGAGAGTAGGTTAGGGCTGAAGCGAAGCCAGACCTTGAGCAGGATGGTCTGTCTTGTACTGGGAGCTTCCCTCTATTCCAGGGTCATCACTGTGCTGGGGAGACACCGTTCTCCTGAACCCCCTGCTCTTGGGAAGAGCCAGGTGTTTGGACAGGGAGAGATGGATCAAAGTCTTTGTGTTGAGTAAGAGGAGGCTGCTGCAATATTGTCAGTCCTTCTTTACTTTTTTATTCCAAATTAAATAGTGGATAAAGGGTATCCTGCTGGCTCAGTGTGTTACTGGATGAGGCCTTTAAGTACTTAAAAATGGGGATTTTATCCGTGTTTGTTATGAATCTGCTCTATTCTCTACTAGAGCTCTGAATGGAGGAATAATGCCAGTTCACGTGCTTCAGAGGGTACACAAAGCTATGGTACATTATAGTACACTATAGTACACTATAGTGTACTATAGTGTACCATAGTATATAGTATACTATAGTACACTAAGAGGGTACACTATGAGCCTACTTTTCTTCCTTCTCCTTTAGTCCAATACTTTGCTTATATTCCCTTTTCCGCTGATTTATGAAATCAGTATTTGTTTAGAAATAGGAATATCATGACACAAAACCTCTTTTTTTCCCTCCTCTGGGTTCATCACCTAGAACTCATGTCCTGACTGCGAACCCAATGTTGAAATCAAGAACGAAAGCTGGACTTTACCTCCCCCCCCCACCCACACCCCCGAGGTTATTAGTGACAGCTGTGACAGAGAGGGGTCAATGACATTTATGTAGATCTGTCTTTCCAGGTGTCTACCGAAGTCAGGGTGAAAAAATTTCCTTTCTGAGTTGCTTTAGTGATGAGAAGTAAATGACCTTGTTATGGCTAGTTAATAGAAAAAAAAGTAAGGATAAGAACCAAGAAGCAAAATTCATAACGACTTGTAGAGCTTCTTTCAGTGGAACCAGTGTAATATCAGATATTCTTAATGCTGTATTAAAAATAGAGAGTGCTGGTACTATCTCAGAGTAGGAGAGGAGGAGGCGGTGTTGAAGAGAACAGAAATGAGCAAGTAAAACAAAGTTACTCTGTGAAAACAACAAAGGTGGGAGAAAGAAGAGACAGTCTGGAAATGCTGCAGGCGGTGGAACTTGTGAAAAAGAATGCAACCAGAGAACTTGATGTAATAGAAAACTTCCTTTTAATGGATTAGGAGTCTTTAAAAGGCACTGTCCCAAAGATAATATCTTCCCTGGGGATTTGTTTTAATTGCTAATGGTTCTGAAAATAATACTTCATTGAAGGAGCTTAGTGGTGAGCCTTATTTGACTGGACTGTTGGGTTGAGCTTTTTTCCCTGCTTCTTACTAGTAGCTTGACATGCGTTGTCACTTCTTGTTTTCAGAAAAAGCTTATATTCAAATTTTTTTTGCATGCTTTTCATTGTAGCATGCTATGAGTTTCTCCATGTTGATTCAAGTATAGAAAGACACACCTTGAAGTCATATCGCATCAGAACAGGCTATATAATTAGCTTTACAGCTTTACTGTAAGAATAAATTCTTTTGAGAGTTGTTTAGTTCTTTTTATTATTTTTTCCCATTTGATTCAAATTAACTGAGCATCAGAATATTTTTAAAAATAAATGTGAAGTTGCTAAACCTAGGTAGCAAGTGGAATTTTCCACATTGGCTGTTACTGCGTGTTTTTAATCTTATGAGGGTCTGAAGTTGACATCAAGATAAGTATTATGTTCTCAAGACAGAAATTTCACTGCACGTTGGACATCATCTTTGCTGTGTTTTGGTGGAGAGAGATTAGAATCCAGCTGTGTAGAAGTCAACTAGCAGTAGGGTGGGAAGTGGAGGAGAGGCATCACTTGGACAGCCTGAAGTCCCATCCACAGCCAATGTGGATGGGAGTCCAGGCTGTCCAAGTGATGAGTCCTCTGCTCTCTGTGGGAGTATGTTACAGGGACATGCAATGGCTGATGAACACGTCCTTACATCAGCTGTTCTTTTTATAGCAGGTTGAATAATATTTTTAATTAACTCCCTTATATGGTCAGAATAATTGTCTTGTTCCAAAATACTTGATCCGTTTTTTTTTTTTTTATAGTGGAAGGGGAATGCCCTTGAAAACAGTTTAGTTCTGAATTAAATGCACCAACAGATCTTAACAGCTCAGAACTAACCAGGTATAGTTAGTGTAGTTGTTGAAGTGTTCTTTTATGCACTTTTCTCTTGATATTTGAAACAAATTTTGTTAGTATTTTTCATCTTAGATGTAGGAAAGTAAGTACAATTAAAGTTTAATGTATAGAAGTGAAGTACTCAACTTTTATGTAGTAATATTTAAGTACATTGAGCAATTAAATCTAATTTTAATGTTTCTCGCTTTCCTGGTAGTAGCAAATCATGCATTTATCTGTAGGTTTGAACTGTTACGATAATTATACTATTTTTATAGAATAGGATTTTTTTTTTTAATGAATTTTGGAAGATAAACAACAAAGATATGGACGACTCTGTTCAAGCTTGGGACATAATAAAAATATTCAGGGTGTGAACATGAAGTCTTCATGCAGGTTGATAACATTCTGCAAACAGGAGACAACAACAGGAGGCAGCGTTGAAAAATTTTGTCAGAAATTCTTGCATTAGGCAAGTCATACGATCCGGTTGTTTTCTGTTTTGATGGGGTTTGATAAAGAAGAAAATAATCTGGCAATTTTAATCTTGTTGGGCAGAACTTGGTGGTTTATGTTTAAAGCCAGCTTGAAGGTTTGGGGCTTCTTTAATTTTGTATAAGTAAGATGTAACAGTGAATATTTAGACAAATTCATTTGAAACAAAACTTTCCTGTAATGTGTATTTTTCTAATCGACACTGTAAGGTTTCTTTAGTAAACTACATGATGATATTTTCTGTGCAGCTCGTTTTTTTCACTGAAGTTATTTAGTTATTTGCCAGTGAATACTTGTTAATTAGCACCAATCCCTTAAGTCTGGACGTGATACGGAATGTTATTCAGTAGAAATTATTAGATAGGGGTTTATTAAAAACAGCCTTTTATTATTTCCAGCATTTATTAAAATACCTAAATGAAAGCGCTGTATTTGTGTTACCCAAGTGGATGTAATGTGGGAATTAAAATGATAAAATGATGAGTAATGGGAAGCCAGAAAGTAACTGCTTAACTCAAAATTGCTTCTCTACCTGATGTGTCATAATCTTGGAGGGTAAGGATGTTATGGATTTAAATTCTGTAATCCTTGCTTCTTAAATTCCAAAGTATTATTAGAGATAATGTTAATTTAATTAACTTGTTAAGTATTAAAGTGATTCTTTAATCTTGGAGATCAACTCTATTGTTGAAGAAGGCTTTTTGGTCAGCAGTTAAATAACTTTTTTCTGGCTGTTCTTCAGCAAGATCAAGTGAGTATATTTTGCTAAAATATTTATCGCTCTGCAGTGATAGGTAGCAGCTGACTGACTGTAGCTTGTTTTTTCTGTTTGTTTGAAACACTACTGATGTTTTGCATCTAATCACAGAAATAATGAACTGCATGTTCCGGGGAAGCTGAAGTAATGAAACTGTCTCTGTGCGGTTTCATGCGATGAGCTGTGAATCACACATTGACAATCTATCTTTTATTCTTTTCTCCTTTCTTGTGCCTGGCCTCGTTAACAGAATTTGATACTGAAGTTTTTCACGTGTTTGGTGGCTTTATGTAGATGTCACGGAGCTAATCAGATAAGCTTACAGTGTCGCAGAGCCCTCGCGTGAAGCAACTGCTTCTACGCTCGTGTGAGAGAGCAAATTGCTGGAAAAAGGAGAGAGTACCCGGGGAGGGAAATCGTAGCCAGGATGAGGCAATATGTTCAAGTTCCAACTGTTGAGCAAGAAAAAACCTATGATTATAATTCTGCTTTTGAACCAAGACCATGTATGTGTTTCGGTAGGTGAAATTACCGTTTTCTGATATCATGGACTGTTTTCTTCTTACTGCTATTGCGTAGAATAAATGTGGGTAAAAAGAAGTACCCTTCTGGTAAAGATGTAGAGTTTTAGCATTTAAAAAGTCAGATTACAGGACTTCTTTAGCAGAAGAGAACATGCATGTTGAATTTTGAAAATCCAACTATTGAAAAAGTAATTAATCAGAATTTTTAAACCTTTTACGTTGACTATCATGTAACAATGTGAACTTCTCTGTAGATAGTGCTTTAGTCTTTATGCTTACTATAAAATGACGTAAAGATGTCTTCAAGGGGGAGACCATTAAAATGCAAATTTTGCCTGACACTGAAAGGCAATTGTCATAGGATTTTTTCATTGATAAACTTGCATAAAATGGAACAAGATTTTTTTACCTGGCTTAGTGACTGTTTTCTGTAGACCTACAAACCCGCTTATTTGTGTGAAGTGAATGTATTTGTTTGGACCAACTTTTCTCTGGGTTAAATTTGTATCTGAGAAATGGAGAATCCATTTTCAATTGCTGAGCTTCTGTCCATCTTTTACAAATTCATCTTTTCTGGTCTACGTAGTGAAATGCTCCTAGCTTTTCTATTTTTTTTTTTTTAATACAATCTGTTTTTAATATATTGTTGTTAAGACTTGATTTTTGTGTAGAGCTTGTTGTTGGTTTGGTTATTTGTTTTATATCCATGTATGTTTTTAGACCTATTCCTGTTTTCATTAATCTTTCATGGCTACATAAAAACACTGTGCAATGATTAATAGTTTTTCCAGAAAATCTTTCCCGTACCTATTAATTGTTTTGGTTTTTGCTTTTGCCTTTCTTTTTTTCTGTGTTCTTTGGAGAGTCTGTCACTTAAGTTTTTTTCTGATAGTGTTCTGCTTAAAAAATATCTTTGGAGGCTGAAAGATGTGATAGATTAACTCTTGCTTTCTTACACTCGAATATTCTGTTTAATTTAGGAAGTTCTTTTAATGGCATTAACATTCATATCAGGTGTAGTTTTATATTTTTATGATAGAGAATTCTTTGAAAAGTTTATGTGTTTTGGGTTTTTTCCATGTAAACTGTGCTATAATTAAATACATAGTGATGTAAAGATACTACTGAAAATCCAGGATGGCGAAAAAGAAAGTAGCCAAATCTTAGGCAATATCCTTATTGTTAGGCCTTTTTTTTTAATGTCAAAATTCACTTTGTGCCATAAATTTGAAAAGCAGTCGATTTGAACAATATTGAGTTTCCATTAACTGAAACCATCCGATGATACTGCCAGAATGAGTTGGTATTGTTATCTGATATTTTTTATCCTTCTCAAAGGAGTAACTGTATCCAGGTTTTATGTTAAATTTATGTCATTAACATGGTTCTAAAACAATGTTTGAAGATTTAATTTGTGGTCCTTCTCAAGGATTTTCTTCTGTTACTTAAAGAAGGAGAAACTAACTTTAATAAAAGTATTTTTGTTTGCTGCTGGCTTACATGCAATGTTTTACAATATTTTCTGTTCTTGTTATGTTTTAGATACCTGCAAAATACTTTACTACAGTTGCGATAAGAACATTTTGCTATTCTAGTTGTCTGGACCAATGTTAGGGGTCTGTAAGGTAAAAAATCACGTAGGAAGACACAAGTACAAAGAGTGCTGAGCCAGGTGCAGAGCTGCATACCTAACTCAAGAAACATTTAACAATACTAAGTCTTGTTTTGGTGGATTTGGATGGTCTTACTTGAATTTCCCAGTACTGAGTGATATACTAGACACTATTGAAGTACTACTTTCTTTTTATTATTTTACTGACTTTTTAAATGTTACACAACATTGCTCTCAATAGAATATCTTTGTACAACTGTCTGAATTATTTCTGTTTTAAGTCGAGTAAGTTTATAACCTCTTCTGTGCCTATATTTTCCAGTGATATATGAAATAGCTTTGATTTTAGCTATTTCATACCTGCACTTTTATGTAAATGTAGATTTTTACATTAGTTAGATTCTGTGAGTAAGAGATGTCAACAGGAGCCTTATGAAGAACTTGAAAGTAGCATCAGAACTGCTTTAATGTCGATCTGAGACCTGACTGCGGAGTTAGTCTGAGAAATATGTCCACTGAAATATTTAAAACCTGATTTGGTCAAAACATTTAAATTCCTTTGAAAAAATCTACACCGCTACAGAAGTTGGACAGATATCTAGAAACTTCTTTGTTTTCTTTCTGTGCTGAGTTTTTACTTCAGGCGCTATATTTTCGTAAAAAGTAGAATTATTCCAAAGTTCTAGTAATCCTGAGTGCTAGAAAAAAACAAACGTTAACTTTTATAAGGTTTCTGTCTTTTTGAGGAGCAGGCAGTATGACTCTTCAAATTAATAAAACTGCAAGTTAGGTGTATTGTTTTGATTAACTTTATACGAGTACAGTGTTAGTAGTAGAAGAGAAATATGATCAGAAAAATTCCTTTCTCCAAGTGATTTGTCTTTTGTCCAATACTCAGTAAAATAGGGGCATAATGAAGGGAGAGCATGTTATATATATTTGTGGTTTATATTGCTTTATATTGATGCCTGTAAAGCATAAGATTTGATAGTTGACTTTTTTTTTTTTGGTAGAAGAGTGAACATAATGCATGTTTAGTTGTTTTGAAATGATCATTCCAGAATGAAGATAAAACAGCAAATTAAGTAGCCTTGGTTTTAATATTATTAAATTTTGAAATTTCTTGATTCTTCTGCATGTTTTTAGTGTGGCTGGATGACAGGTATGTTTCAGGTACCCAAGAAGCTTCCATTTTTTCTCATGTATTCCATTAAAACAGTAGTTTTGCTTATTTGATTTCTCAGTTATTTTCAATTACCTTAACATTGATTTATTGCTGCTAGTAACAAGCAGCTGAATTCATTCTAGCTTTTTCCTCCCTGCTTGTCAGCTAGTCACTTCAAATGAAAATACTGGAGTTCCTAAAACTTAATTCTTCATGCTGTTGGGTAAATCTCTTTGCAGGAGTGTGCTGTTGCTGTGCTGCTTTGCGACCCCGCTACAAGCGTCTGGTAGATAACATATTTCCTGAAGATCCAAAAGTGAGTGACGACTTTACATTTTTAAGGGATTGGCATTTGAAAATTTTTGGTTAGTAACTAATGCTCTAGCAATTACTTTTTTTTTATTATTTCTTATTTTCTAGTTTAACATTTTATGGTAAATTCTGCTTTAGTGCTTCATAGCTGTAAAATAGAGGTTAGCAGAATAATTTAGCTGGAAAGGGAATTCTGCAGGTCATCCGGTCTAATACCCTTTTCAAAACAAGGCTGTGAATGTTAAAGAGTGAAATTTTCTTTTCCATTTGTTCAGAGAAATGGAGATTTAATTAAGCAAGGTATTCTGCAGCAGAGGTAGTCCCTAACAACTTAAAACCACAGACACATGTTTTGTTATGATTGCAGGTGTGAATATTTTCTGGTTTTCTACAAGATTTTCTAACTCTTGATGTACTGACTATGCAAATTTTTATACTTTTGGTAGACTGTTGTGATCCAAAAAGGGTGTTGTTTTTTAATTTCTCCTGTTACTGATATATACAGTTTTGTTATTTTACTTGAACAGTCTTTGACCCCAACTCTTACTCTTTGTTGAAATAATTAACTAATGTGTCACCATTTAGTAATGCCTGTATCTGGACATAGTTGCATCATGGGCTCAGGCTAATCAAGAGCTTATATTTGTATTGCTGTATTTTTTTTTTAATGTGTTATTAGGCTTTGTTATTTTTTGTTATAGAAGTAAGTAGAACAGTCAGCATTTGTATAAAGTTAGGCTTATATCTTATAAAGTAGGTGGGCTTTTCTTTAAAATACATGTTATTGAGTACTGGTTGCTATATAAGTGTATATTACTGGCCTCAAAGAAAATGTTTTCCATGTATACAGTGCTTCCATGTTGAAAGCATTAGAACTCATGACATATCTCACTAAATACCTTCTTTAGGAATACCTGTTCCCTCCAAGATAGCTGCTTCATTTCTGTAAAAAATAATTCACGGAATTTTTTTATGTTGCTGATTTTTGCAGGCAAGCTATTGACAATTTTGTTCAAAAGTTAGGACTTTTTTTTTTTTCAATAGCTTATTCCCATCTGTACTGTTCAGATCTTTAAATGTTGGGTAGACAAAAGGAAAAAGACTTTGAAAGCTCTGTGCTTTGCGTTAACTTCTTTATTTTATATTTTGTGTGTTTTTTTTAGGATGGTCTTGTTAAAGCTGATATGGAGAAGCTGACTTTCTATGCGGTTTCTGCACCGGAAAAGCTGGATCGAATTGGTGCATACCTAGCAGAGAGGCTGAGCAGAGATGTCGTCAGACACCGCTACGGGTAAGACAATAAGTCACAGCATTAAAAATAGATGCTACCAGGGAGCTGCATTTCATCATTTGTTCCGATTGCATTTAGGAGGTAAGACAGACCCAGTCCCTTCATGGTGGGTTAACCTTGGTTGCCTGGTGCCTACCCAGTCGCTCCCTCACTCCCTCTCCTTGGCAGGACAGAAGGAGAAAATAAGATGGAAAAACTCATGGGTTGAGATAAGAACACCAATTACCATCAAGGGCAAAACAGACTCGACTTGGGGAAGATTAATCCCTTGCCAGTTAATAACAGAGTAGGATAGTAAGAAATTAAAACAAGGCTAAAAATACCTTTGCCCTCCCTTTCCCCCTTCTTCCCAGGCACAACTTCACTCCTCAATTCTCTACCTGTTTCCCCCCAAGCAGCGCATGGGGACAGGGAATGGGGGTCATGGTCAGCTCATAACACCTCATCTCTATTGCTCCTTCTTCCTCACACTCTTCCCCTGCCCCCATGTGGGGTCCCTCCCCACAGGATATAGTCTTTCACCAATTGCTCCAACATGGGTCCTTCCTATGGGTTGCTGTTCTTCTTGAGCCTCTCCACAGCATGGATCCTTTCCACGGGGTACAGTCCTTCAGAAATGGACCTGCTCCAGCTTGGGCTTTTCTCTATGGACTGCAGCTTCTGCCAGGAGCCTTATCCAGGGTGGCCTTTCCAGGGATTGCAGCTTCCTTCAGGGCACATCCACCTGCTCCAGCATGGAGTTCTCCACGGCCTGCAGTGTGGATATCTGCTCCCCCGTGGTCTGTCGTTGGCTACAGAGAGGCAACCTGTGTCACCATGGTCTTCACCACAGGCTGTAGGGGAATCTCTGCTCCAGTGCCTGGAGGACCTCCTCCTGGCTTTGTCTTCACCGACCGTAGTGCCTCCACAGCAGTTTCTCACATTTTTCTAACCCTTCTCTAACAGCTGCTTTGCAATGTTTTTTTTCATTCTTAAATATGCTCTCATTGAGGTGCTACTAACGTTGCTGATGGACTCAGCTTTGAGCAGCGGCAGGTCTGTCTTGGAGCCAGCTGGAGCTGTCTCTGTCTGACAGGAGAACAGCTCCTGGTGTCTTCTGACAGAAGTCAGCCCTGCAGCCTCCCCTCGGCTACCAAAACCTTGCTGTGCAAACCCAATACACACCACCTGAATGTCATTCAGGATACTGGGAAGCGGAGATACCTTTCTTTTCAGCCCTTTTTGGCTAAATTATATGTAAATGTGAACTTTAAATCTCTGGCCTACTGTTAAGTCCTATTTGAGCTAGAAATTTGAAAGAATGTAGAGCTAAAGAGAGAGAAGATTGTGAAGAATGTGGAAATGGAGTAGGAAAGTACTGAGTCTAGGAAGTGGCAATGTCAAAAGTGATTTTTATAACTTTATAAAATGGGTTGGTTAATGGCCAATATTTAGTGTCATTAATTTTTTTCCCTGCTTTTCTTTACTCTTTTTCATTTTCTTAGCAGGCTGTCTGACTGTGCAGGAGCATGAATGAGTTGTTTGCTTTTTCATACTGGGATTTGGATAGACAGAGGGACTATAAACTAGAAAGCTGGGGTTTATAGCTGGAAATAAAATGTGCTAGAAAAGAAAAATTATATTTTCTCTGTTACAAAGTATTATGATATCTTTTCTCAAAGTACTCTATTCCACTCCCTGCACCACCACCCCCTA
>VXBJ01005709.1:815733-904069 GCA_013400055.1 Nycticryphes semicollaris
CGCAAAAAAAAAAGAAAGATGAGTGTAGGAAATACCAGTAACTTCCATTTTTAGATAATGTAAAAATACATACCTTCCACCCTTTGTTTTCACAGAATCACAGAATATCAGGGATTGGAAGGGACCTTGAAAGATCATCTAGTCCAATCCCCCTGCCAGAGCAGGAACACCTACATCAGGTCACACAGGAACACGTCCAGGCGGGTTTTGAATATCTCCAGAGAAGGAGACTCCACAACCTCTCTGGGCCTCTCTGGGCAGCCCGTTCCAGTGTTCTATTACCCTCACTGTGAAGAAGCCTTTCCTCATATTTAAGTGGAACCTCTTGTGTTCCAGCTTGCACCCAATCCCCTTGTTCTATCATTGCCTGTCACTGAGAAGAGCCTGGCTCCATCCTCCTGACACTCACCCTTTACATACTTATAAACATTAATGAGGTCACCCCTCAGTCTCCTCTTTTCCAAGCTCAAGAGACCCAGCTCCCTCAGCCTGTAAGCTTTTTCTAAGCTTAGTAGCAATAAGTACCTAAATTGAAATAATTGAGGTAATGATAAATGTACCATGTGTTTATGTGAATCCCTCTAATTAATTCTCAGGTATGTTTTAATTGCCATGGAGGCATTGGACCAGCTTCTAATGGCTTGCCATTCTCAAAGCATAAAACCGTTTGTGGAAAGTTTCCTTCATATGGTGGCCAAGCTTCTGGAATCAGGCGAACCAAAGCTGCAAGTTCTGGGAACTAATTCTGTGAGTAAACTCAGATACTAAATCAAAGCAGAATAAATCTTTCCTTATTTGCTCTGCGAAAATAGTTTCAGAAGTCACAAAGAATCTGCCAGTTAACATGAATTGAGAAGATTCTGTATGTGGCAGGTTAGACCATTTGGGCCTAAACACAGAGCAGATACCAGCTGGAGGCAGAAAAGCTGTTTCCTTTCAATCTCTAAAATTCTTTTGATGGCTGGGCTCATCCCCTGCAGAAATAACTATTTCTTTTGGAAGGAACAGGAAAGCTGTTCTGTGAATTCACATTTTGAATCTTTAAACAGACCTCCTGAAACCCCTGTGTAGGTAAGACAGTGTTTTCTTCCTCTCCAGCAGTGAGAGTGATGATGTGAGAAGTAGGAAATATCCTTCTCTGCAGCACTGGCGCTACAAAGAAAGATTCCTATTAGTTGAAAAGTAGCCAGGAGGCAAGTGCTTTCAGTATTACAACCTCGCTATCTTTTTAGCTTAAATATTTCAGGATTTAAATCCAGGCTTGAAGGGCATAACTGAAGTGTCAAAATGAAGGTTTGGAGGTCTAGTTTTTGAAACAGAGTGATAGTGTAGTCAGTATTAGAGTTCTGTCATTCTTCCCTTCTAACCACTGTATTTTGATATGATACAGTAGGAATCTCATAAATTCCAGGATTGTGATGTGGACTGTTTTCACTGAGAGTGATTGCTTTTACATGAGTGAAGAAGTAATGCCTGTGTTTCTTGTACATCGCTACCAGTGTGCAGGTTCATTGTGGATTCTGTAAAACTGCTGGGCTTTCGTTTGGGCAGGATTCCCAGTTGATGGAACTAAGTGGAGCTGGAGTTCAGGGAGACAGGAGGGTGTAGCAGAGCAAGGATACACTGGAGTAGAATGTTCTATTATGGTGGAACACAGATTTCTTGCTCTGATGTAGGGGAGGAGTGTCCCCTCATGCTCCGAGCTAGCAGGGCAGCTTTACTGAGGGTAATAAGATAAATTTATTTATTTTAATGTCTTTGAGCCAGACTACCCTGCTGCTTTTGATTTGTTTGTGTAATAATTCCTGGGCAAAACCTCTTCTGAAAATAACCTTGGAACTTATTTCCTGAGCTGCCAGACAGCAGATGTACCATCGCTTTCTAGTTGTTCAGAGTCCTTGTTGGCAAACAGTGACTGCCAGCCTCCACTCCACATGACACAGGTCACTTCCAAAGAAATGTTACAGAACTGAACTCTATCTTATGGTAATTTGTTTGATATCCCTGTTGGTTCCTAATGAAGCCTCCAATGAGCAAAGCAGATCTGTGGACTTCCTAAATTAGGAGATAATTTGTATTTGTCTGTTATAAAACTCAGTAACCAAGTTTTCCTAAATAAGATTTCAAATTCCGTAAGAAGGGTAAATCTACATGGCTTGTCAACAGTACTGAAAAAGCTAATTTTAGCCTAATTTCCCTAGGTGCCTTCTATAGTCAATAGAGAGAAAAGCTGGAGTCTTTTGCTGTTGACTTAAGAGGAGCAAAGTGTATTGGTGCTGACAGCTTGTCTGTTACCACGGACACTGACCTGCTCTGCGTGGATGAAGTTTACCATCACATTTAGCCTTTCATAGTTTCTTCTCTCTTCCTGAAGGAACTAAACAAACAAACAAGCACACGCATCCCCCCAAAAAACCCCAAAAATAGCAGAGATGATAGAGTGGATGAATAATGTTTCATGTTATTCTGATATACCACTTTGGAGCGGAAACTGATGTTGTCTGAAGACAAGAATAAATTGTATATGAAGTAAATGTCTTTAACCTGGTGAAAAGTCTGACAACCTTTGGAAAAGTTTCCATGATATTTTTAGGTTAAAGTCAGTTTCAGGCCAGTACAAATTTCTATTCTGTTAACACGTAAAAAGATAAGGAATAAGATTGTGGCTATAAGTAGATCTTGATTATTTTCCATCCCCAATCTGACTTTCAAAGCTTCACTGGGATACAAAGGCAGTGATGTCTTTCAAGTATGATTCAACTTCCTTACTTGAGCTGTAGTTTTTTTTCAGCCTTACAAACAAATTTTGCTTCAGCTGTGGGGCCTCCTATGATTGCTTAGAAGTCAGGGTTTCAAGTGAAACAAATCTGTGTACTGAATGACTCAGAGTAGTTTAAAGTCTCAGAAAGATCTGGAGCTCCTACTGTCTTTGTTTTTTTTTTTTTTTCCCTGACTTCTAAATATTTGGTTTTGGATAGAGAATTTATTCTACTTGCTGCTTTATGTCTTACAAAAAACCCGAAAGTTTGATTCAGTGTTTGACTTCTTAAATTCTCTTTTGATGTTAAGTTTCATTTTTTAAGTTGATTTACTTCTGAAAAGCAAGACTGAAGATTGGTGTTTTGGAGAAACAATTGTTTTTCATTTATGTTCTTTTATGTCTGATCTTCAGGTTACATGTAATTAATTCCTATAAATTTTATATGCTGCGTATGTAAATTGTGTTAGCTTATTTCCTACAGCATCAATGATTTCTTTTTTTTCTTTTTTAATGACACAGCTGTAAATCTACTTATACAGGCAGATACCTGAAAACGGGTGAAATTCAATAGTGCTTATGTTGAATTGTGTTTCTTTTGAAGTAGACCAGATTTCAAATTGGCAGTGTCTATGAAGTTCAAAATGTCTTTTTCTATCATGGAAGATATTTTTATTAACCATGTGCTAGCATAGCATATGCTGGTGAGGAAACTGAAAAATGTGGTGGGAAAAAGTGAGATTTCCTTGGCTTAAGTAGCACAGAATCTGAAGGCTGATTGTAACAAGCTTTTACTTAGAAACTGTGGCCATACTAAATTTCTCTCTCTAACCGTTTTACAGAATTTCAGTAACCAAATATCATGTAAAACATTTTTATCTCTCTTGTACAAATAATTAAATGTATTGCTTTGTTTCATAATAGTTATATTACTACCTTTGAATTAATTATGCTTGTTCTTTCTGTGTAGGGCTGAACAGCTTTAAAATCTTTGAAGTTTGACAAATTTGGGGGAGGGGAGCAAGAGAGAATTTTTAAAATTATCTTTAGGTTTTTGTCATTGTTTTTTAGAGTGGTCCCAGAAAACTTCTTTAGTGAGCAGCTGGTCAAAAACAATGGGGCGTGTAATTCAGTAAAACTTTTATCTTAAACTTACGTGTTGCCATAACTCAGTTGAATATGAACATAACAGTTGAATATGAATCATATTAAGCTAATTTGAAATGGGGTGAATTCCTCTGTGTATTTTGGTAGTAAAACACTGCTTTTGTCATCTGACAAAAAAGCAGATATATGTATTATCCAGTATAATTATTCATTTTAATTTTTTTTGTCACAGATGCTTTCTTTAATTGGTAGGGCACTTTATTTTACAAGGGCAGTTTCTTCTCAGAAGCAATGAAATAATGAAACCATCAGTTATGATGTTGGAACTCCTGTGCATGGGAAGGTAACAGTTATTGCTAGTTGTCATTGTTTGTTCTTTAAAAGAAGACAAGCAGTATCCCAAGTGGAAACGTCACCAGTCAGTGCCTGATATAACAACAAGATTTTTATATTTGTTAGTGTTGTCTTGTAAAATCCTGGCAGGATTGAAGTGTGTTATATGTAAAACAGTATAAAATGTCAAGACTGTGAAATTAAAGAATTAATATTCCCAATGGAGTTCTCATTTTGTCTTGTCTGCAGCATGCTAATCTGCAAGTATGGGACGGAAGCTTGTCTTTATTACAAGATGCTTCTTTTGTTCCTTGTACAAGACTGAATTATGTGGTAGTAGTGGCTTAGTACACAATCAAGTATTCATCTCAAGGATCCCTGCTCCGTCTCTCCTTATAGGAGTGAAAGGTACAGAGAGACAGAATTACACAAAGCACTTGTTCCCGTCCTGTAGGTTATTACGTTTTCCTGTAAATTCAATGCCTGCATCTACTAGAATTGGAGTGATGCTGGGTAAATCACTTCAGGAAGTGTTGTTCCCCCCACTTCATGCTCACTGTCTCTGGTCGTGAGGTTTCTCGGCTGCACTCACGTGGGCCTGTAAAACCAACCAATGCCAACTTTGTCACACAACAGAATTCAGGATAAGTGGCATCAAGTGAAATAGAATATGAAGCTATCCGATAAAATTCAAAATGTCAGGTCAACTTAACAGTTAATAACTAAACTAAATCACAAATTTCTGTTGCTGAGAATCTTGTTATTACTTGTTGTCATCACTTTAATACTGTGCTTGTGAAGTTAAAGTATGAATCCAGTGTTTGAAACTTTTCTGTTTAGAAAAGTTGAAGTGTTTGCCCTTTTTGTGTTCGTTCGGTGAAGTACATACATACATTCACACGCTTCTCATTAGTGCTGTACTGTGTAGTTTACAAGAGTCTTATGTTTATAGGCTATCATGTCTTCCCATGTGGTAGTTTCCTAATAACGATACGTGGTAGCTTTGTGTATTAAAGACAGTGACTGTCAGCATCAGCATCCCTTTCCCCCATCTGAAACATGAGAAAGTTGCAAGCTGTAGAAGACAGAATTGGAAGCTGAAATATTAAACAGAAGATACTGCTCAGATCCAGCCTACTTTTTTTACAGGGAAATACTGTAAATAACACATCTTAAGACTAATAGGATGCATGTTGATTGTCTGTTCTTGAATTGCTGCAAAAAACTGACTTTTTTGAGAGACATCCAGAATAAGCATACAAGTTATGTTTATTCTTCTACTGTACTGGCTACATAAGAGTGATAGAACAGCATAAATACATATAAGAAATTATGTCCTTAGGAATTTAAGTTGAGAACTTGCATGATTTATTTACAGGGCTCACACAATCTCTCTTTCCCTGGTAATATTATCCAACTTTCTTGACTCAGTCCAGAATAAACATCTTCTGAATAGATAATGTATTCCTTCTACATTTTGTGACAGATTTATATGTTTTTATGCTGATTGCATTTTATTGTTTTCAAAATGAATGGAGGCAAGGTACTACCAATGTACATTCCTATTTGTATTGTCTGTATCATACAAATATAGAACATGTGTGTACTGGTAAAATTTCCATAAATTACCAGTGGGTGACTGCAAGCATTTGCTATGACTGAATGACATGTTTGCATCTATAAAAGCTTTGTGAGTATATTCCAGGAAAGTGCTTGGACTTTCATAAGAGTTTTGTCCTTTTTTAGGTTGAATAGTTTTTATATATGAAGTATATGCTTGAAAATATCTTAGATGCTTAGGAGTAAAATATTCTGTACTTAACAACAGCAACAGTTTAGGAGCACCGCTGCTATGGGGGAAAGTATAGACTATGTATAGTAATAGTAATACATGAAAGTATAGATCATATATTGTAAAACCTTAAAATTTCTGTAAAGGAATGGTATTGCATACTTTACTGAATGACAGTGCAAGTCAAAGCAGTGTTTTCACAGTTAGCTTTCCTGTGGCCTAAATGTTCAGTCATCTGAGTGCTAATCCTGGAATACGCTTCAGAAATGCTTTATGTTCAATGAATGTTTGAAAGGTAGAACTTCTGGGTATTTGCTTCCATGCCACAAAGCTGCATCATGAAATGTCCAGAGGGAGAGAGTGAGTCCCTGACACTCTCTTGTACTGAATTCATTATTTATTCTTACAAAGTAATTTGTTGGTAGAATAAATCTTTCTTCCAGAAAAACGTTTATTAGAGTTATATATCACCTTGGAAGATCCTGTCAATCAAGTAACTGTATATTTTAGATTATATTAAGATGCTAATATTAAATACCAGATGAGTTAATATTCTCGTGGCCACTCCCATAATGCTCTGTGTTCTTTGAACTTTTTTCTTCTATTCTTTTACATGCTGTTATGGAAGTTTACCGGGTGAATCAATTTCAGACTTGAATGTCTGGAAAACACTAAGATCATATTGACCTTTAGTTTTTATGCTTGGACTTTATTAAATTGTAAGGACTAATTAGGTTCCTGTCTTCAAAAAACTTTAAAAAAATCTATTTCTGTTTTGTAATTAACAAGTCCATGAAACAAACCAGTGAGAGATAAGACAATTAAAGCATTTTCTAGGGTCTCTTGGGAAGGAAATGATCATTTTTATACCTTGCTGTATGGAAAATATGTGGTTGCTTTTTGTGGATTGTCTTTCAGACTCTGGCAGACGAATATACAGAGTTGGGTTTTGACTGTTTGTCACTTTCTTTTGACCTGCCAATACAGGATATTCTCTACAGAAGGACATCTAAAATGGACTCGTATTATACAATTTTTCTCTGTTTTCCGTCATTGCTGAGAATACAGTCTTACAAACTGTGTGATATTTAGCTGCGCCTGTAGCTTTTAGTGGATGAGGTGGAAGCGTAGTTAAAAGGGTTAAGTTTTCTAGATAAAACAGAAAAAAGAACTTTAAAAGAGTGGAAAAAGTGGTGGGTGGTTTTTGTTGGTTTTTTTTGTTTTGGTTTGGTTTTGGAAATACTCAGCTTTCAGCTTGAAGACTACCTCAAAACCTCCACAAATCAGTATGCTGTAGATTAATGCTAAAGTGCTTTGGGCTTGCCTAGCTGTATGTGGGTAACATGCCGATAAGAGCAGGTTCTACATCTCAGAAAGTCAACAGAAAATGCCTCAGCCTCTGCTTAGTAACTGGTAAGAAGAATGGTGGAGTGGGAAAAAGCGGAGGGATCTTAATGGGACATCTCTCTGCTTCAGGGCAGAAGCAGCAGTATGTTAAGCCTTGCTTTTCCCTTTTTTATTTCTCTTTGTAGTCTGTTCTTAAAACTCAGTGATGGAGAATCCAAAAGGTCTTTAGGCGGTATGCTCACCTTAGAAACCAGGAGTTTTTTTAACATCTAGCTTAGGTAGCCCTTGCTTCAGTGTAAGCCCTGTATTACTTTTCCTTTTACCATTGGACAAAGAAAACTATTTACTTCTTTTCTTTTTATAGCTGTCTTCTAGACTTCCATAAGACTAATATCTTTTAGGTAGCTCTCGACTAGATAATTTAATGCCTTTCAGTCTTTTTTAACAGGCGTTTATCTAAAGCTTTGTTCACCCCCTGAATAATTGAAGGACTGCATCAGTTAATCACCATCTTCAGCTGTGATGCTTCTCCTGGATGCAGTGCTTCATCTAAGGGCTTATTAGTGCCAGTTAAATGGCAAAAAATTCTTCATAGGTGTCACGGGTGATGCACATGTATCACAATATATTGTTTAATTTTTCATGCCAGTATAAAGGCATTGGCTTCCTTTGAATGTGCAGTTTCTCATAACCGTAAGCTTTTCTGCATATGACTGTGTCTGGCTTATATTTGTACAGCTGTCATAAATGGTATTTTGCATTTGTCATTCCTAAATTGCTCCCTTGATTTTTCAGGTCCTATCTCCAGTTTGTCAAGAACCAGGCATGAAACGTGCCTACAGCTCTGGCCAGCTTAGTGGGTTTTTTTGTGAATTTGATGAGCCCACTCTGTCATCTAAGTCTCAAGTGAAACTCAAATACTCCTGTATTCCAGGCAGACCCCTTCAGAAGTTCACTCAATATGTTATTGTAGTTTGATGATTTACAAGTGTTTCTGTATTTTTTCCAAACTCTTTTGCATCTATCTTACAGGGAGTCTTCTTTTGACAGTGTTTTTCTAGCTTCCCTTTGAGAATTTTGTGTATTTTTTTTTGTCAGCAGCATCACTGAAGTTAAGATATGACAGATGCTGCTTCATCTGGATTCACAAAATGTATTTCCTTGTCACAGGAATAATTTAGGCTGGCTTGATGTGATTTGTTCTTGGCAAATCCGTGTTGACTGTTACTTACCCCTTTGTTACTTTATAGATAGTTGCAAATGGGATTTTTTTTTTTTTTTCAGAATGGCTTTCTGTGAGTGGAATTAAAGTTGACTGGATCGTAACTCCCCGACTCCTTCTTTTTCCATTTTGTGAAGATAAACAGAATTGACTGAATGCTTCCAAGTTTATTTCCCTCCAATTTTGATAAGTTAGAATGTTGCTAGTTAATGGGATAATGTACCATTTGTTTGCTTGAACTGCTCTCTGCAACTACCTTGAAAGGAGGTTATAGTGAGGTTGGGATCTTTGACTTCTGAGGAACAAGCGATAGGACAAGAGGAAATGCACCAGGGGAGGGTTAGATTGGATTTTTAGAACAATTTATTCACTGAAATGGTTATCAAGCATTGAAACAGGCTGCCCAGGGAAGTGATTGAGTCACCATTCCTGGAGGTATTTAAAAGATGGGTAGACATGGTGCTGAGGGACATAGTTCAGTGGTGGCTTTGGCAATGTTAGGTTAATGGTTGGACTCGATGATCCTCAGGGTCTTTTCCAACCTAAATGGTTCTATGAATTGATGACACTCACTATTCAAGTATTAGATGTTTCAATATTGCATAGCATGTTGTATTTCATGCAATTGCACCCTTTCATAATGACCTAAAGGAGGTTCTAGTGGAAAGACTTGAAAAGAAAACTCTCCGATTTAACTCTTTGAATTCAAATATTTAACTATTGTCAAATCTGGATTCTTTCCTAATAGAATGCTTTATGTTACTTCTTAAATGAAGCTTTCCATTCATTATTTTCTTTTGGGAAATGGTATCAAAAACTTTTAAAATGTATTTCATTTTCCAGTTTGTCAAATTTGCCAACATTGAGGAAGACACACCTTCATACCACAGGCGCTATGACTTCTTTGTGTCTCGATTCAGTGCCATGTGCCATTCGTGTGACCACGACCCAGAAATACAAACTGAGTAAGTGCTGTTCTTAATGTGCCTTAACACATTATATATAGTGTGTAATGCAGCTTTTATTACGCTATTTAGTGAAATAGCTAATCTGGTAGGCCGCAAATTAAAGTCTGGCTTTTTAAATAGCACTAAATATTGTAAATGTTAGGTGGCTAGCACTCCTAGAATGTTGAAGTCAAACTTGACCAGAATAATTCCTGCCAGACTGCATGGGTTCTCTCCAGAAAGGCAGTACTTGTTAATGTAAATGTGTGCGAGTTTCGTAACTCATTTGAGAAATTAATGGAGCTACTTTTATGAATAGCACAAGCATATTTTGAGTCTTCTAGTTGAGAATTACTCATTAAAATTGAATTTTCTTAGATGTCTGCAGTATGATACTGTGTGTGAAACTGAAATGCCTTCATGAATTAGTATTACAAATTTTCACACTATTATGTAAGCACCACAATGTTTTTTACTTCAGCTCCCCCTAGCGATATGTTCTTTATGGGAATTGTTAATCAGTGTTTAACTCCTCAGCACTTCAGAAAACATAAGGCTTTTCAAATTGTATGATTTGCATCTCTGTTGCACTCATCTTTGCTGTTTCCATGCACTCTATTGTTCAACCAACTAGGAAAAATCCATGTGTTGAACATCTATTCGACCCTTTGTATGTACTGTTACTGTCAGCTGCAACGTGTAAGGAGTTTTCTTAAAGCTTGTGGTTTCAAAAATCTGTGAACAGAATGAATGTACATCACTTAGTGGAGGAAAAAAAAAAGATGAAAAATTCCTTCCTGCTTTAGGCCTCTGGATCAGTCCTCCTTATTTTTAGTAGTTTGCTGCCATCTTAGTGTTGCATATTGCTGTGACTAGGGTTCTGCTGTAAACTTTGCCTCTAAAAGGGGTAGGATTAAATCTTCCCGCTTCTCTTCTTCTTTTCCCCTTGTCACCACTTCCTTTCCCTTTGGTAAGATTATTCCAGTGAATGGTTTTACAGGATGACCCTGTGATTTGTTTGAGGAAGAACTGAAGGGATGGGACCGAAGGGCAAAGGGGATATAAACTTCTTAAGTCCCTAGTGAAGCCAGTGGGTCATGCAACTGCCTCATAACTTAGGCCTCAGTCAGGTACACAATATTTACCTGAAGCTGATGGTCACAAATAGTAACCATAAATGTTTTAATGAGCTTTTAGAGGTTTTTTGCCTTTTTAGGCCTAGTGAAACTAAAACAGAACGTTAAAGCACTTACTCAGCGTGGAATATTTCATGAGAGGTTAGGGTATGAAGCTCAGCTCAGCATTTTAGTGCTGCTTTCACCTTTATTGCCCCTTGCAAATGAGAAGTAATATTAGTAATGCACTAGAACATGGAATGAGTTAAGAGACTAGGAAATCCCTGACTCATCTATCAAATATGATCTACCACTCATAAGGTTATCCCAAAGTAACATACCTCAAAGCCGTGATTGCTGTTGGAATAAGAGAACTGTGCTAATCTTCTGCTCTTCAGATTGTTGGCCTGCACCACAGTCTGTGTTTCGGTTTGCAATGTTGATGTGCCCTTAGACAAAGAGGAATTTCATCCTAGTGACCTTGGACTGTACACGACCTTGATTTAAATGTAATCTCTGCTTCAATACCTATCTGAGCCTTCTTTGCAGCAGGGTGAAACCTTTCCTGTATGTGGTGAAATTTGATGCTGCGCTTTGCTCTGTAGTTCAACTCTTATTTTTTGACCTCCTGTACAGGAGTAAGAATGTGAAATTAATGCTAATGGTACTCCAGTATGCAAAAGCATGGCCTTTTTTTTCCATATGTGAATCAATTTTTTTCTCAGGTTAAAGAAATGTATAGCAGTGTGACATCTTCTACATCATCCTAGGCAGTTTGACTGTATTTCTTTCAAAAGAGATATTTATGAAGAGCAATCATTCTTGGAGCTGACGTACCATATTTGCTGTGGGCACTGAGCTGATTCAACAAAGCAGATGAGCTATGACTCCAATTTACAGTTCTAAATGCAGATATCACAAGTAGCTGATGCCACTGATAAGGCCTAGGGAGTCAAGCTCATCCTAAACCAGACATCTGGAGTCACTGTTCTCTTAGCTTTAGGTCGCACTGAGCTGACTGGCTTGAATGGAAGCTTGACCATCATCTACATGCATAGCCAGGTAATGAGTCTGAAACTGGAAAGTTGCTTCAGTGATGGAGTTTTGGAAGCTCTGTGTCTTAAATATCAATCTTAGGTCCTCAATATTGAAAACTTGGTATCAGATACTGCACTGTTGTTGTAGTGCAGCAGTAGGGAGTGCTTTCCTAGCTCTTTGTGCCTCCCTCCTCTTCCTTGTTTTTTAAATATAACCCTATTAAAACCAACACAAAAGGTCCAGGACTAGATTTCCTGGTATTGGATACAGATTGAATGTATGTGGCCTCATTCAGAAAAAACTGAAAAACAGGGAGCTACAGTTTTAAGTGTTTACAAATTGAAATCTAAACAAAAATATTAACTGTAGCATTCAGTTAACTCCATAGTTCACCTAGCAAATGTTTTAATGCAGTGAATTTCACGGAAAAAAAGCATAGTGCTGTGTTGTCCATACTGAAGTTAAGATTCAAAAATCGAGGGATGGATTTTAATAGAAACTGTTTCAAATTGCAGAGAAGCTTGTGCTTAGTTCACTTGATGGCTGTATTACCCTTTCTTCTACTTGTTTATATAGTAAGTAAAATTCTATTCCTAGCATTTATAATAATGGCTAATTTGCCATTACCACTTCAGGAAATAATATCTTCCCATTCGCTTAATTTTATAGATTCCCCTGCTAACTACTTTTGTTCAACAAAATGATGAAAATAGCAAACAGCTACACTAAGGCTTTTTTTGAACTTACATTAATTTTTCCTTTTAATTGTTGTTCTTAGATAATGTGACTCAGGCAGTTTTAGGATAAAAGTGATGGTCCCTTTTGTGCATCAGGGTTACACTGATAGAATTATCTTTTGCTTTCCATCTTGTGAGACTTGCACAAATCTTTGAAGATTTGATAGGATTAATCCACAGCCTTAATTACAACGTTTAAGGACATGATCACATGACTGTCGTAAATATTGCTTCAGCTTTCCTATGATAACTTCACAACATTTTTCTTCAGCACTGGAATAGGTTGAGATTGTGCCAGTTTCAAATGGCGGGTGGTAAATTGTGTAGAGTTGATGGGTTTTTACCCATGTGATTCTCTTTCGGAGGTCGTATACACAGTTTGAGTATTCATTGATCAGTGTCAGCATGAACCTTACAGATTATCTGCTGTTCAGTTGTTTGTTTTATCAACTTCCTTATGAATATAAAGGTGTTTGAAGGCAATAATGGGGAGACTTAATGAATTGGCCAAATTTCCAAATGACTGCTTTTGAGAACCTAAAGGAATTGCACACTACATGTTTACTACTGCCTAACAGGTAACCAGCTGTACTGGGAGGTGCTGTCTTTCTCCTTTTCAGTAATCCCTTTTTTTCCTCCCTTAGGATCCGAATTGCTGGAATCAGGGGCATTCAGGGAGTGGTTCGAAAAACAGTTAATGATGAACTTCGAGCAACTATATGGGAACCTCAGCACATGGACAAGATCGTACCATCATTGTTGTTCAACATGCACAAAATAGAAGATATTGACAGGTATTTTTATTCCTAGTCACTGGTATGATATTTAAGCAATCTTTGGGCTCAATTTTTATGGTAGATAACTTTTTCCCCCTTTTTTTTTTTGTTATTGGAAATAATTGCTGACATTTACTAGCTATTTCTCCTCGAAACTGATAGAATAGCTCTCCTTAACTGCTCTTAATATTTCTGTTCAATAAGTTGTCTCAAGAGCCTGCATTTCTCTCATTCTAGATTCTATCAGTTTAAAAGTTGTTCCAGAAATTGTATATCTATATTTAGACTTTTTAGGAATTGTAAACTCTTTGTTATGTGATGTCACATAGAGAGCACAGGCTTGTAGATGACTCAAATTATTTTCCTAGTTATCCTTGTTAAAAATTGATGTTTTACTTCCCATTTAGCCGTTAGTAACAACTGTCTGTCCCATCTGCAATGGTACTTAAAGTGAGGATTTAAAATTTCTTTATATGTAGACACCCTTCTCTGTTTTTTGCTTTCAATGACTCCTGGGCATATTACCTGCCAGGTATGCTTTCACAAAACATCCATGTGCTAACTGATGTTGAGGATATGCCAGTCGCCTAACGAATGAAAAGTCACTTTTTTTGGTCCATGTCTGTATTTGTGACTAAACACTATGTAGGTGTAAAACGTGTCTATTGATAGCACTGGGAAATTTCCGTATAACCATCTTGAGCTGTGCAGACAAGCTTAGATGTTTGTTTCATGTCCAGCCCTGACTGCTTCAGAACTTGCTTGGTACGTAGTCTAAGCAGCCTTCCTATAACAACACACTTTTCATACTTTCTCCGCTTGCTAAATCTGTCAGATTTCTCTTTTTTGGTTTGTTGGGTTTTGATGGTGTTTTTTTTTCCCATTTTCCCCCTTATTTTTCTTCTCTTATTTCTAACTGTTGGTACTTGTCTCTTCTCCGAACACAAATTTTCAGCTAAATGACTAAAATCAACAGTAGTCTATCTGTCCACATTTCATCTATTTACTGCATATAGCTGAGAGCCCACACAGTATGTGCAGAAACACCTGCTTGGATTTTACATCTGAAGAGTGATCTGAATAAGAGCCATAGATGTCTGAAACTGCTGACCGAACAAGGAGACCTCAATTTGCCTTTGCTCACTCTTACAGGGCTCCTAGATGCAAGTGGGCCCTTTCCTTTGGTACTCTTTACAGTGCTCTCAAGCATATATTTGCCTTTATATAGCAAAATTAAACTACTGTTGGAAAAAAAAACTGTAATAGGATCTGGATCATCCACTTAAAGCAGATCAGTTTGTAAGTACTGTAGGACTAATTTTTATCATTTGTTGAGCAATGTAATAGCGGTGGTAGAAAAACAAATCTGTCAAAAAGCAACTGTTAATTAAATATCTGAACTGGCTGCTTGAAACTTTTTCTATAATGCACATTCTACAGAAAAGAAAATAAAAGACTAATGTTTCTCCAAGTGGCAAGTATGGGCCTTGTATGATGCACACATGACAGAAAACCTGAAAACAATATTTATAAATTATTGATCTGTTGGCCTTAAGTGATGTTACAGAGAATTTATCATCTTGTTTTATATGTGACTTCATATTTGTGGAGCATAAACAGAGGCATCTTGAAGAGTAGGAGTAAGAAGCATATTGTTCTGGCAGACAGAATCATTATTTGAGAAAGAGTAAAAAATTCCAGAAAATACCCCTAACTTAAGTCCATAGAAAATAACCATTTTTGGTTAAAGCTGAAGTATTCAGTGGTGAAACTTACCTTAAAGATCAGTGTAATTTTTACTTGTGGAACCTTAATAGCTTAATTCAAGATTCTTCTGAGTACATCAGATGAGACACTTTTTTGGAGTTAAGGATTTAATATTTAAACATTTTAAAAAGATAATTATATTTGTGGATGTCATTATTTGTCCATGTATCTGAATGCACATTCTAGTTATGTGACTGTCAGACAAATTTGCAAGTGTGACGTATTCTGAAAGATTGTTTTCTTTTCTTAGTCGTGCATTGTATTACAAAATAATTGCCATGTGCACTTCAGTACACTATAAGGCATTGCCTGAAAGACTCTCCCTCCCTCCTTCAAGTTTTCTAGAAGAAAATTCGGCAGACACAACCATGCATGGCAGTTTATGTGCATCTCTAAAATTGGGAAGGGATGTATGAAATTGGAAAGTGGAACTGTGTTTTCACTTAGTTTATAACATATTCTTCATGTTAACTGCAAAGCTAAAAGGTGCCAGCCTTACATTAAGCAGAAAAACACTCCAGCACTTGTTGACTTGACTTCAGATCCTTCTAATATATCAGTAAGGTTCATATAAATTCTGTTTTAGACATAGATTAGAATGTATTTCTTCCTTGGGATGAGTGAATCATAATCAAACATTCCTGTAGCTACTCTGTTCAAAAGTAGTGGTTAAGTCTTACTTCACATGCCCCATCATATTTGATGGCTGATTCTGCTTTTGTGGCATTAAAGAAGTCTTATCCATGAGATGTTGGGCTGGTCAGAGCCAGTTTAAGCCTGTGATTAGATGTTTGCTATGGAAATTGACATATGTCAAAACGTCCCTCCTTCCAGTTCCTTGTTACCACCTTTTCTGATAGACATTACCAGCAGAAAAGCTGGAAGACCAGTTACAGGGAGTAGTTCTTGCCCTTTTCATGGCAAAATGCATTTCACGTTTCACTCTTCTGGACTTGAGGGAGTAGAGAAATTCTGGCTACGGAGGAATAGTAACATATTTAAGTGCTGCAGTTGGATTTGTCAGAGGTTTTTCTGATCTCTGCTTAAAAGCCAAGTCAGTGAAACAAAGCGAGTATGAATTGCTCATTTGAATGTAGGAACTTGAGAGACTGAAAGCTTTTTCCTTTGAAACTCAGACGTTTAAAGAGTAGTATTATATTCTTTGCCTTTCATCAGATAATGCTGGGGAACACTTACCAGGGAGAAATACTTAGAGGTAGGTGCTGTTAAAGTTCAAAACAAAAATGTGATACCTACAGCTAACAGGAGATAGTTATTAACGTTCTGAAGCCGTTAAAGACTAACGTTGTAGACTAGGAAGAGCTGAATTGCAATTTCTTCCTTTAACCTACTCTAAAAAAAGTCTCCAAGCAGCGCTGAGAAATCACCCGCCGTGAGATTGCATCTACAACCCTTTAAAAGACAACTTATTTTTACTGCATTTAACTAGAATTCTTTCAGATAGCTGAGCTCTGTGTGCGTGTGTGTTCTGCACCCTGCTTTCTTTTCCCCCCACCCACCCGCATTTGTAATGCTGCTGAGTTCCCGGGAATCTGTGGCAAAACAGCGATGGGAATGACAGTCTCACAGGGATGTTTGTACCTTCTCTGTGCTCTGAAGGATGCCCATCTGGCTGGATCAGTGTCTAAGCATTACAGGAAAAGAGAAAAAAAAATATAAAAAAGATTGAGGGGCACAGCAGTGGGATAAAACTGCAGTTTAGTGGTACTCATGGTGGATTATATACAAATTGTCAAGCTTTTTAAAATTCTAATCATTTTCCATTTGTAAAACTATTTCCCCTTACTTATCTAAGAGGGTGCCTGGGGGTTTTTTATTATTAAAATCTGACAAGCGGTAAGTTCCGAAACACTGATGTTACCGGAGGCAACAGGATTTCTATATTGCAACTTTTAGATTGCAGCAGTCCTGAAATACCAGAAGATCTTTTGTTATCAGAAGATATTACAGCTGTGATGTTACCGTGTTCTATTGAAAGCGCGGCATTTCAGTATTTAGCTTTTTTTAGTGCTCTAAAGCTATGGTTTTATGATGCTGAAGAGTGAACATGAACTAAAGCTGATGCTCTTAATGAACACTTTTAAACATACTGAGCTTGCAGGGCAGGACAGAAAGCAGGTTTAAGGTTTTAGTGTACTGATTTCTGCTGTCTATAATGAGTCTTGTAATATATAGGTGCATAATGTTAATGTAGGGGAAAGAATCCTCAGTTAAGTTTCTGTAATGCATTTTGTGCAAAAAAAATATTGCCACCTATGGGTACAGTACATCTCAATAAGTAATACTGCACTTTGGGGGGAACTGTTTTCTTTCTTTGTTCCTTTGTTCCTCCCACCTCTCAGCTGCTCAGTTTAAATGCAATATTAGTAACAGCTTAACGGGATGATGTGTGAAGCACTTAAATTCAGAAATATGTTACAAATGCCTTTAATTTGCAGTAGTAGTTCAGGTCTCTGTGTGCTCAAAAGGAGGTGAAAAGGGGAAAAAAAAAAAGGAAAGGGAAAAAGGAAAGAAAAGGAAAAAAAAACCCCAAACCACAAAACAAACAAAAATACCCCAACAAAACTCCCACGACCCAAAAAAATGAACTAAAAGACATTACCAATGCCTGCATCAGATTTGAGAAGTGGGAAATGGGAAACTCTTCTCTGAAGTCTCTGCCTTTCACTGTTAACGGTGCAGGTGCTGGTTTTAGTGATTCCAAGGTGAGAACAGACTGTTCCCTTCAGAATTCAGTGGTAGAATTCAGGCCTCAGCAAGTTTTAGTTTGTCCATGATGAAGTGTAGTTTCTCTAGTTTTGCTTCTCTTGTGTCTGTATTCAGTCTTCAGTTTTCTGTACTCTTACTCTCTTTTTTACCATGTTGTTTTAAGTAGCCTAATTTTCAGTCACCAAGAGAGAAGAAATAATCGCAAATGACGGCATTTAAACTTTGCCAAAATTTGTTCACTGGTGCTGTCATTAGACTAAAACATTAAAGCCTTGCTTTACACTGCGTGATTTATTAAGTCATGAGTTAAAATTTCCATATTAAATAAAGTTGATATTTAAATGCTCATTTTAATGCCTTCTAATTTAAAAGAAATTTTATTTTAGTTTGTTCACTGGGGTGTTTTAACACCTGAAGAAACAGTAACTGTGTTAGTAATAAATTCTCCCCCCACATATTGCTTGCTTTTTTCCTCAGCCTCCCATCATGACATCATTCTTATTCTTTGCTATCAGTAGTACATTTCTACGGTTGAAATAACTGTGATAGTCTTGTTAAAGGACAAATTTCTCATAAAAATTTATGCAGTTTAACACTTCACGGTGTATTTATCTAATGCAAAGTTTCACAGTCTGTATTTTTATGTTATTTTCTGATGAACTCAGTTGCAGAGAGAATTGTTTTTAGGGAAAGAAGAATCCTCCTTCAACAAGGGCCACCTTTATATAGCGTGGGGAAATTGACCTCAATATCTTCTCTACATCTTAAAAATATATTTCCAAATGTGACAGGTGGGCACACACACTTGGGAAGAGTCCTCTCCATAGTAATGTTGGGGGACAGTCTGTTAGAAGGTGACTAACTTGTACACTCTGTAGTTAGAGGTAACTATGTGGGTGCCAATGTTCTAATTAGTTCAATCAGAATTTTTTTCAGCTCCCCAGCCATCTGTTGCTCCAGAAGTATTGGAGTTTTATTTAATGCTCACCCACGCAGTGTGGATTCAGTAGTGGGCAGGTGAATGAGATCATTGGTCTGAACAAAATGACTAAGATTCTGCCTAACTTTTTGCATGGTTTCATGGCCTTCATTCATCGTTAATAATGGGCAGTAGTTTGTCAAAATGCAGTGGTTCACAAGTCCAGTCAGTATTAAAAGCCATTGGTTTTGCCACATATTTACTAACACAGTGGTCAGTGCTGGGTGAACAGATGAAGATCTATAGGTCTGCTATAAGAGGATAAAATGTTTTATTCAGAATTCTGTTTTGGTGCGTATTGGAGATACAAGTCTTGCTTAGATCAAGTGTGACTCGTGAACATTGTAGAACCAACAATGTGTACAGTAAAAAAGATTCATATTTATCAGTAGTAAAACCAATGTATTTTTGTCTTATTCCAGCAGAATAGGCCCTCCGTCCTCTCCTACAGGAGGAGAGAAAGAGGAAAATCCTGCTCTTCTGGCAGAGAATTGTTTCAGGGAACTACTAGGACGAGCAACCTATGGAAATATGAATAATGCTGTCAAACCAGTTTTCGCGTAAGTTGAGAATTCATGGAAGGTCGTACCTTAATAGGGGTTTTTTATTCATCCTCTAATTATGTCTTTTTCAACCCAAAGGATTCTACTAACGGTTATTTGTGTTTCTTCCAAAAATCGCCTCTCTTTTAGTGTTACTTCTTTGTTGCCTTTCTGTTAACTTCAAAATAGTTAGGGAGAAATGTGTGCCATTTTACTGATTTTAGAAGAGCAATATTATGATTTGGGTGGGTTGTTGTTGCCTCAGCTGGCCGTTCTTTTGAATGCAAAACTGTTTCTTCAAGATGTTCGTATCCCAATAGATGACTGTTACAGTCAGTGAAGAGACAAGCCAAATAAAATACAAGTTGCACAAAGGAATAATGTGCCCAGGTTAATACATAAAGTTAAGATTTCTACTTTCTTGCAGTTTTCTTCCAAGGCCTACTCTGATATTCTCTGAGGAATATCTTTTACAGGTCATTTAGTAGTGAATGGCAGATGTACACACAGTAAGCACATTATGCACAACTGCACAGAAGACAAATTATAGCTCATGTATTAACTGTCAAGTCCAGCGTTACTCAGTTCTCTGCGTTGTCTCAGTTGCTTCCCTAAAAAATACAATGTGAAAAAAGCTACAGCATTGTGATAGCCTAAATCTGCTTCTCTCACCTCTGCCAGTGTCTACAAAGTAGGCATGTTCTGAAGAGAAATCTTTGCAGGAAGTTCTAGACTTGGTGATGCTACTTCCAAACCATGGCTTTTCCTGGTGACAAAGAGAGCTCCTTGTTGTAGATTTTCAAGATATCCACCTATTACGGGAATATCTTCTCTTAGATGGCCTGGTTCTTCCCACACAAGAATTCCATTCATACACTGAAAGACTTTCAAGCTACTGAAAGCCATTTTTAAGTTGCTACTTATCAGTAAGAACAGAAATGCAAAAAGAAGATAGGGCAGATATTGAGGGCATAAAACTTTTGTAGCCCTTCATTTTTCACCCCAAAGCATTAAAAGCAAAGAACTGTGCTGTTATTTATCTTTTACTTTCCATGTGCACCTGTCACACCAACCTGAGTTTAACTGTTGCAGACTTGAGTGTTTTATTAAAAGATTTTCATCCTTTCCTACATTTAAAATTTTCAGTACTCCAAAATACCTGCCACAAGAGTGAACGTATAGGTACTAAGCCGTCTGCATGGACTATTACAGCTACTTGCTTACCACTTTTAAGTTCTCTTTAGGGGCTTATCTCAAAACATTATCAGCATATGGAGTTACTCCAGTCTTTTGAAACATTTCAGTAGCAGGGAAATTTCCCTCATATAATTCCTGATTCCCTAGAATAGAGTTAGTACCTGGTCTGGGATTTGAGAAGGTGCATTTCCTATGACAGATCCAAAGTATTTAAGGTGTTATTTCCAGCTGAATTTCTTTTTCTTTTTAAAGAACTTTTTGAGCCTTTGTGTACCTCTACGTGCCAAATGCTCTGTGCACTGAAATCAGTAGGTAATGACCAGTCACTCAGAATATATTGTCTCTTCTGTGAATAGAGAGTCTTTGTGGTCACCATTTCTGTATTCCATTTTGAGGAAGAATTGTCAAATAAATTTAACTTTTCATAAATAACTGCGGTAAAGATTTAGTACTTCTGAAGAACAAGAGATGCGGAAAATGCAGTTTCCAAACTGCTTTTCCTAAACAAAAAGTGAGTGCTCTGTCTAATCTAATTGACTTTATGAATGAACAGAACTGGTAAAAAGAAAATTTGAGATTGTGAGTCCGTTGCACTTCATCTGATGAAAAACCTGACTTTGTTTATGTATAATTGATTAGAAAACAGTTTTTCCTAACAGTTTTCAACAATTTCACAGCTTTTAAGAAAACTCTGGAAATAAAGCCATTTCTAACAATGCTAATACTGTTCAGGTTCAGTTCCTCACTTGACACCTGGCTTCCTGTGGCATTGAAATATCAGTCAACATGCTACCACTTCCTTGCAAAGCTGAAAGAATAGCCCTTCTTGCATTGTGAGGCTGAGTACATTCAAAGATTGAAGGATTTAAATAAATAAAGATAGTTGAAATCTGCTCAGTCTGTTGGTATAGGTTTGGATTGACCTTAATTCTCCTTGCCTTCGGCAGATCTCCATGGTTATAACTGTCTCTACATTTAGTAGCTAGAAACTCTCAAATTCTCATTTTTAATGAAATCTGGCAGATCAGTCTGGCAACCTGCTTAATGAAAGTCAAAAACATAATATTAATACGATATGAAAAAACCCTGTATTTTGTGTCAACTGACAAGCTATTTAGACTTACTTAGCGTTAATTTGCAATGTTTAATAGATTAGGCAGATCCAGAGGGATACAGAAATCTAGTGAATATAAACAACTTCCCAGGTCTAACAAGTTACACCCTATTCATCTCACCGTATTTCCATTCCTGGGAGTTATCACATAATCTGTGCAAGGGTTTTGAATATGAAAAGACTGATGTTTAATATTCTTTCAGCAAGCGCGATGCATGAGAAGATTCTGTATATATTCCCATACATGCCTCGGTTCTGCTTTCTAATCATCACTATCAATTTATCATTTTGTTCTGTAAGGGCTGCTCACATCTGTGACAAAGTGAGTGAATTCAGGGACTGTTAATGGTTCTTATTCCACAGAGTAGTAGTTTGCACCGTTGGTTCTGTTCCTTTTAACTTGAGAAACCTAATTGTGCACATTTGCTACTTAGATGCAGCAGGTCTTAATGGAAGGCAGAGTTTGGCATTTGTTAGTTCAGCGATAAAATGTTTTGTAGTCTTAGACATTCTTTATTAAAATAAATGTAATTGGGAAAAAATAGGCAAGATGTGACTTGGTTTTAATTAAACTAAATGCAACATGCTGAAAGTACCGTTTACCATCTTTTACAAAACTACATTGAATACATTGCCTGCAGTATGACAAGTAAAATAGATCACCTACAATAATCTAATGCTTTTTCTTAGGAGGAAAATTCCAGTATATGAAGTATTCTGCCCATTGAGCTTTTACACAAAACATTAACCTAAGCTGTTGCCTTACCCTCCTCCCTTCCCATCAGTTCAGTTATCTGAAGCAGCTAGTATTTAGCCTTTTTGGAAGAAGAAAACTGTGTGTCTTGTTTTGAGAGGAAAGGTTTTTTAAAAATAAGCTTGATATAAGATATAGTTCACCATAATGTGCCTGAATGGATCTTTGGGGCAGGTAAAGAGGAACTGTCAAAGGTGACAGAGAACACATGCTACCCTGAAAGAGTGAATGATCAGTTCTAATGGGGAGAAGAGAGCAGAGAGTATGATTTTGTATTTGATGAGACAAAAAGAAAATAGGTTAGCTAAAATAAGCTGTCATGTACAAGAAATGATGGAATGTACTGGAATGATATTAGGGAGAAAGAAAACATGAATAAATACATTATGAGCTGCTAAGCTGTGAAAGATTTAAAGAGACAATTCTGTTTGTTTTACTGCCCCAAGACAGGATTAAATATACCTGTGTATTTGGAATGTGCACAAGAAAAGCAGCTGTCCCCAACAGGTAGTCCGCTTTAATATTTAGTGATGCAAATATGCTATTAGCTTGGGAGCCAAACTCACACCTTCAAAATTCCCCAAAATCTTTCTTGTAGGGATTTCTGTTAAAGTTACATAATATGTCAAAATGGTTGCACATTTTCTTAGCTCTGCAATGATCTGCAAGATTATTTAGGGAACAGGAGAGGGTAGTTCTGTGCCAACTGGTTTAATCAGCTTTGAAGGAGACCTGTGTAGTCAGCTGGGTCACTGGTCTGGGAGCAGCTGGGCAGAGAATTAACTGAGACCCCGAGATTCTAGGCAAAGTAAGTTAAAGAGTTCAGAGCACTGACTTCAATCATCCATATGCTTTCAGGTTTGTTATTTGAAGCATCTTTATATGTTTACTACATTCTTACCAATAGTGGTTCTGTAGATGGGATACCTATTTAGAAACTCTACCTACATTCTTTTTCTCCAAGAAAGTATTTTATTGGTTTGGGATTGGGTTTTTTTTTGTTGTTGGTTGGTTTGGGTTTGTTGTTAGGTTTGGTTTGGGTTTTTTTGTTAATCATACCAATTAAAAAGCATCCAAAATTGCTTTTTTTCAGTTTTCTAGATTTAAAAAAAAAAAAAAAAAAAACATTTATTTTTGTCATGCTTTTGCAGGTACTCAGATCTACTTTTCGGCAAATTTGATGTGTGCTCTTTTCAGTTTTCAACATAGTATTTAAGCAGAATTTCTTGCCTTTGCTTGAAACTCTGAGAAAGCTTGTCATTGGTGGTTCCCATCCCATTTAAAGAGAAACCGATGCATTTATCATTCTGCTTTTATTTTATTGTTTCTTGCAGAAAGTGTTGAAATGCTTCAGACTGATAAAGGAGTATATACACAAAGAGCAGCTGCTTTTCGTTTTCCACATGTATTATTCACGAAACCCCTGTGAAAATGGAAATAGTTGTTGGACTCTCTGTTCTGTATAGCATTCAGCCTTGTTCTGTAGCTCCTGATTCAAACCATGTTCTGTATATTATTTAGAGTAAAAGTCTGTCAAGATATTATAGCCACCCTCTTCAGTGTGCCTCTTTCATGTAAATAAGCATATAACGCCACAGCCATTTTTATGCACTTTGGACGGAAACAGTATATGCTTCTTTGTCTATCTTTGGTATGGCTAGATTCCTTAAAATCACAAAACTTGGAGATTGGGAATTTCTGTTGCAGTGAAATGTTTTGTGATCACATCCTAAACCCTGAAAGCAAATGCTTTTCTGAAGTTTTAGTTTTCTGATCTAGGTAATAAGTCATTGTTCAGAAGCTGTAATCCCTTTGAGGTAAATTTTGAGAAAACTGCAAGGTACCATTTATTATATCCATGGAATGTCATTATTTATGTCTTAATTTTTGTTGCAGACATCTAGACCATCATAGACTATGGGATCCCAATGAATTTGCTGTTTCCTGCTTCAAAATCATCATGTATTCCATACAGGTAGGATTTTCTCCAGGGTTGTTTTCCTTGCATAAGTTTCAAGCATGAGATGATGAAATGCCCACCTCACCATGATAATGATAGACTGCAGTTGAAGTCAAAGAATCCAGAAGATCCCTTTCCATAACTTCTTAGCTTCATTCTTTAAACTTTTGAAATAGTGATCTAGTTGTGGTACATGATCAGAAGTTACCTGATATACTTTCAATTAATGCACACTTGTAGAAGATAAACAGTTATTAAGGAATTCACAAAGGAGGGTAGTGCAGAGTTCCCTCAGCAAGCTTTGGAACAAAGAGCAGGATGGATGTACTCATGTGACATTGTGCTTGATAAATAAATCTCTGTTAAGTTGGTCATGTCTCCATGCCAATGCAGCTGTACAGCTTTTACAACCCAGGAAACCAGCTTCACAAGGAACTAATTAATTTTTACTAGTGGGCAACCTCTGTTGTAAACATGATCAAAATCTGATTCTTGGATTGTGTCAAGCACAAACACCCAAAAAATGAAGCCACAAAATTCCAGGTTTGTGGAAGAAAGCTGAGTTTTCTCAGCATTTATGTCAGCTGAAGTCTTTGAATGGCAGTTAGCTGAATGAAGGACCACTTTGTGCTGCTTCTGGTCTTGTAGGTGTTCCTAGATATTTTAATACTGCTAACTTTTGTTTACTGGATTGGATGGACCTGTGTGGCTTTATTTTCATGGTATTTTTTCTGATCCATATTTAATCATGAATTGATTGAAATTTAGATAAATTAGAGTAAGAATGTTGCAGAGCAGGAACATGGTTGTGAATATAGCTGAATGATTTATGCGTTTATACTTATTAAAATCACAGATGAAGCTTTTCTTCCTGTTTGGTTGGTTTTTTTAATAGGCACAATATTCCCATCACGTAATACAAGAAATTCTTGGACACCTTGATGCTCGCAAAAGGGACTCACCACGTGTTCGTGCTGGTATTATTCAGGTTCTTTTGGAAGCAGTTGCAATAGCAGCTAAAGGATCAATAGGTAAGACTTTTTAAATTAAGGGCATCGGGTCAAAGGATAGATTTGATGGGTGGTGCTTATTTTTGCTTTGTTTTCAGACTGAATGTGAGCTTGTATTTTTAGAACGTTTTGTTTTTATTAATTTTTTCTCATTTGTGCTGATAAAATAATTGAAATAATACTTGGTTTACAATTATTCAGATGTACTTACTTGGTCGTTACAACTATTTTACAATCCTTTGCATTGAAAAGATGAGCAGATGTATTTTTACAGCCTTGTGAAAGGCAGGAATTCCTGTTTAGTAGGAAGTCACAAAGTCTGAGAGAATTGGTGTGACCCCACAAAACATCAAGAGCACTGTCGCTTTGTGATACAGCTGCTGCGAGGTGACTATTAACATGGGAGTCAAGAGTAGAATAATCTTTGAGAAATTTTACCTTAGTAACTAAAGCAGCTGAAATAAGGTGAATTACATAATTTAAGGTAGCATAGTTCTTTGAAATAAAGAGTAGTTGTGGTGATGTGTACTCACACGCACTCTGCTGTTGTTTTTCTCTGTTCTCCTGCTGAAACAGTATTGCTTCGCTTCATTAGCTTGAGTCTGAGCCTGTCCTTTCTCTTTGTATGAGCTCTGCTTGCATGCATAGACCTGTGAAGTCTTTTACCATATTATGGGAAGTGCTCATTATTTGATCCAGTAGTGGGAACTGGATTTTAGTAGCAGGTTTTGAAATAACTAAAATTCAAGTGCAAGTACCTGCAGTTTAACCCATCGTTTGTGCTTAATTTCAGCAACCGCTCATATTTTCTTTGTAAAACCTGCATGGTTGGTTGACTCTGGCCAACAGCCACTTGCACAGTTCCCTTTCCCACGTTTAGCCGCTTCCTGGAAAGCAGCACCTCAGCATGAATAACAGTTCCTTGGGAAGACAAATGCCATATGAACAAATATGCCCCCGCTTCTCCTCCTTTCCTTGAGCTTTTATTGCTGAGTGTGACATTATATGGTATGGAATAGCCCTTTGGTCAGTTTAGACCAGACTGTCTCCTCCCAGTTTCTTGCACGCCCCCAGCCTACTCTCTATAGGGACACAGCATGAAAAAGAACAAGCCTTGACACTTCAGGAACAGCTGAGACAACTGGTGTGTGGTCAGCACTTTTAGTGACAAATCCAAAGCACAGCACTGCCTGAGTTGCTAGGGAGAAAGTTAACTCCATCCCAGCCAGACCCAGTACAACTCGATAGTAATGGATTGTGCATATATGGCTGCTTGTATTTCTTGATTACAAAATAATTCCTAAAATATCACAATCTCTGCATACTTCAAAAGTTTACCCCTAGGTCATGTCCCCCAAACAGTGAATTTTACTTGTTCTTTGCAGCTTAATCTAATTTAAAAAAAAAAAAAAAACCTGAAAAAAAGGGGTTTAAAAGGTTAGTTTTCATTTTGTTAAAGCATCTTTCCTTTGGCAGCTGCAGTGATCGTTATGTGCTGTTTCCAGGTCCCACAGTTCTGGAGGTTTTTAATACCTTGTTGAAGCACTTGCGCATCAGTGTTGACTTTGAGCTGGGTGACAGGCGCAGCTCAGCGGGAAGTGCCACTTTCAGCACAAGCTCCAAGGAGAGCGATGAGAGGATTGTCCAGAATGCAATTATTCAAACAATTGGTGAGTAATGACGCTGGCATCGACTCACTTGAATTTCTTCCCCTTCTCCCGCTTCCTCAACAAGATGGCATTAAACCAGCTTAAATCAAAAAGGAAAAATAGCAAGTGTGATATCTCTGATTGTACTTCCTTCTACTTCTGATCTTACCTGTTTGATTTCTGAAAGAATGTTTCAATTTATGAATTGAGAAGAAAGCCAAGAAGCCCAATGAAAATTAAAAAATGCTGCTGGACAATAAACATGTGGGTTATATTATTATATGGCCCTTGAAATCTAGACAATCATTCTGCACCCTTCGTGCAGAACTAATATTAATCCTTTCATGAAAATCACATTGCAAGCAGTTGTACAAAGTAATACATTTTAGTAGGTGATACTTGAAAATTTGTAGAAACCAACGTTAAACGTAGTGTCAACAATGACACCTAATGGCTGGTTGTGCTACTGCTACTTAAGTGAAGTACTTTTAAGCACAGTACTGAAAATTAGAGCAACAATTTCTCCTAATGAGATCATTAAATTCTTTTTTTCAAATTTTCTCTTTATGGTAGTGATATATATTGCAGGGCATTTATCAGGTGTGTTCCTTTACTTAAAGAACAAGGAGGAATGTAAGTTAAATGTTCACTAATCTGTACCTTTGTTTATGCCTTGAAGCTTTCTGGAGCAATAACAAATAAGTAGTAGATTGTTTCTCACCATGACAGTAAAAATACAATTTAAAAATGTTTAAATAAGCCTACCCCCAAATAAATAGTCCAAAAAACCCCCTCAACACAGTCCTTTTAAGTAAAGCTTCTTTCAAGTTAAGTTACATTTATGCTATCACACAGCAATGGAACAGAATATCTCAAGTTGGAAGGAACCCATAAGCCCAACTTTCTGCTCCTTGAAGGACCACATAAAACTAAGAGCATTGTCCAGATGTTCCTTGAACTCTGACAGACTTGATGCCATGACCACTTCCCTGGGGAGCCTGTTACAGTGACCGACCACCCTCTCAGTGAAGAACCTTTTTCTGATGTTCCAAACTGAACTTGCCCTGACACAGCTTTGTTTCATTCCCTTGTGTCCTATTGCTGGTCACCAGAGAGGGGAGATCAGCACCTTCTGCTCTGCTGCCCGCCTTGAGGAAGGTGTAGGCTGCCATGAGATCAGCCTTCTCCAAGCTAAACCAGCCAAGTGACCTCAGCCGTTCCTTGTAAGTCTTGCTTTTGAGGCCTTTCACCATCTTGGTGACCTCTGGACACTCCAATAGTTTGATGTCCTTCTTAAATGGAGGTGCCCAAAACTGCACACAGTACTCGAGGTGTGGTCGCACCAGTGCAATGCAGAGTGGGACTGTCACCTCCCTTGACTGGCTAGCTACACTGGGCTTGGTGCACCCCAGGACACAATTGGCCCTTTTGGCTGCCAGGGCACACTCTTGACTCGTATTCAACGTGCCATCAATGCAAAACCCCAGATCTCTTTCCACGGGGCTGCTCTCCAGACTCTTGCCCCCCAGTTGTTACATATAACCATGTTTACACCATCCCGGTTGCATAATCCAGCACTTGCTCAGGTTCAGTTTTATACAGTTGGTGAATGCCCAGCTCTCTAGTCTATCCAGGTCTCTCTGTAAGGCTTCTCTACCCTGGAGGGAGTTCATAGCTCCTCCTAGTTAAGTATTGTCAACAAACTTACTTAATGTACATTCAATTTCTGCATCCAGATCATTTATTAAAGAGCCCTGAAATTGAGCCCTGGAGGAACCCCACTGGTGACTGGCCACCAGCCTGATATAACCTTATTTACTGTAACATTTTGAGCTTGACCAGTCAGCCAGTTGCTCACGTAAAGTATTATGGATTTGCCTGGCTAAATTAGAAAGTTTAAGGATGCATAGAAGAAAGTGAGTATGATGAAAAGACAGTGTAAAGCCATTCAACAGAAATTGATTTATATTATGCCCTAAACCAAATCATAGTTTTATTCTTCAACTATTTTCACCTTGTAAATGGATTCCTTGTATTTAAAAGGCTTTTCTTATAAAGAGAATGGCCTTATATCTCTTTCATTCTGTGATTTCATTATGATTTTTTTTAGGATTTTTTGGAAGCAATCTCCCAGATTACCAGAGATCAGAGATTATGATGTTCATTATGGGAAAAGTACCTGTTTTGGGGACAACTTCACAATCACTGGATACGAGTCACCTTGGGTTTGTATATTCTACATTTTTATTTTCCAGTTAAAAATTTTAATTTTTAGAACTCTGATAAGAAGTGACGAGAATTAAAAATAAATAAATGCAAATTCTCACTCATTAGGGGCTGTATTAAATGCCGTGCAGAATCAAGGCGAGCACATTGTCAGTGGTATGAAATCAATCTCCAAACACGTTGCAGACAGAAAATAACCTGATTGGAATGCAACTAATTTTTTTTTTTTTTTTAATGCTAAAACATTTCTTCTCTATACATCTGTACAAATGTTTCTGAAATTATTCACTTAGTGGTTGCAATTTCCATGACTTTTTATATGCATGTTTTGTGAATGAGGGAAATTGAGCTATGACTGCATTTTTTTTTCATATTGTTGCACAAATGTTTTTTGCTTTTCCTTCACTCTATATAAGCTGACTTCAGATTAAGAAATAAAATGCAGAAATTCCAGTGATTTTGTTTTGGTTTAGATTTTCCCTGTTTGTTTAGAAATAAGCAAGAACTACAGGTGGGCAGACTCCTATAATAAACTCATAATTAAAAAGCCTCCGTACACAGAAGTGGTATTTTTTCCTGTAATATGAATAGTTACGTTTAAAGACTGCTTTTTCCTCAGTACAGGGAAGGTATCTGGAAAGGTTGCAGCTATTCTTTCCATGTGTGCATGGATGCTTTGTACCACCTATGTCTGATCACCTGGGAGCTTAACTGTCATTCTCCTGGCTTCTCAGTAGCTTTTGGTAATAGTATCGTGTCCCTGCAGTACAGGACACTGTTCCATGGAAGACAGAAATCTTCGTAGACATGGAACTGAGTAGTATGTTAGTGTGATGTGCCTGTGTCATTCAGAATAAAGCAGCCTTTCTGACTGCTAATGGGGTTTTGCATCCCTTACCTGAAAATTTGGCCTCTGCTACATTTGAGTGATGCTGCCAATGGGACATAGTCAGGAGTAGAGGCCGCGAAGGTGGAAGTTTTCACTGTTTTTTTATGGGCCAACTTTTGTAAAGAATCTTGCTCTTTCCTTACTCTTATTTGGTGGACAAAAGGGTTTGTACCTTTTTTTTACTTTCTTGAAAGAGTCTGTTTGAATGGAGCAATTTATTCCAACTGCACTTCTGCCTTCTGAGGTCTTGCAAGAACTATGTGTATATGACTATATACCAATAGGTATTTAACTTCTTTTAATACCAGCAGTTGGTAGTGAGAACAGACAAAGAACGTGTTAACCGGTGTTCCCTGTACCTTTCTGTGATCTGACAACTGAAGGTTCTTTCAGTTTCTCTTGCAGAAAACTTTTTTTCAGTCTCAGCATTTTGGGGTCTGACTTAAATAAGAACTGTCCTGGTTTCATAAAAGTGTCAATTACATTTTAATTCAGAAGAAATTCTGAGTGTCGATGCATGTGAAAATTAAGTCAAATGTGTAGCAGTTGAACATTTCAGATAGAGATTTCTGAATGAAATGTGAAGATTTAGATCTGCTTCACATATATCACTTACTGTTTTTTCAGTTAGCTATGTTTCATTTTTTCAGACTTCCTATAAATGCTCGCTTCAAAAACATTTAGTTATTGTACCTCATTTGGAGATACTTGCCCCATATTTTTGGTTGTCTGGCATCCCTTCTAAGACTGCTGTACTCACTTGTCAAACCCACAGCTGTTAGAATGATGTCTGGAGTAGAACAACATTTTGAATCTATGCAAAGAAACTAATGTTCAACTTTGTTCCAATTGTAGAGATTTGGGAACTAGGAGGATTCAAATCATGTTATTGAGATCTTTACTTATGGTAAGCCTTCTATGTTCAGTATATTATGGTTCAAGCACACAACATTTCTCTTTATGTGTTTATATGTATAAGTACAGTGTTACAACTCTAATACAAAATGAAACATACTTTGTATTGCCTAGATCTGTAGTCTTAATGGGTAAAATTATGACAGCATTTGCCCAAGTTCCATTACAAGAAATATTTCTCCATCTCTTAGAGCACTATATATGAATATAAGTTATAATTGGATCTGCAGATCCAAAAAAAAAGCCATTATAGAATAGATTGAGTTGACTAGTTCTGCTAGCAACATGAAAGTGAAATCTCTTTTGTCTCTGACACCAGAAAAGTTGTAATTAGTAGAGTGGCTAATATTTTTAAAACTGTAGGAATGGATGCCTATCTTCAAGCCTGCAGAGCCTCAGGCACCATTGCTCTTCCCTTCCTAGCATTTCCCAAGCTTCTTATAAGGTATAATTTCTAATTAACTGTTTAATCACAAATAGATTTTTCAACTTTAAATTTTTAAAGAGTATTTTGGGAAATACTTCCTGATGGTAAGAATCAGAAGTGGATACCAGAGGAGGCTCTTGCCCGTAGAATCCAGGCCTATTTTGTTGCAGAAGCTGGAAACTGTTTAGTGACTGAAGTAGAGGAAATAGCATAAAGAATGATTTCATGACTAAAGCAGTAGAATGCTGTCCTAGAAAATGAGTTTCCGTCCCTGCTTTGACATGAAATTTGTGTGTGGTGTTCAGAAAATCAGTTAAGCCGTTCTTTGTTTGTCAGAGTATGAAATCCTAGATTCTTGCTTGCAGAAGAGCTGAGCATTCACAGTTGCAATTTAAAGATAGAAAATGTGTTAGAAAGGACCTCAGGGAGTAATTTTTCACATTGTCTTCATTAAAGAGACACAGCTATGCCTAAACTGTTCTTGACAATATTCTTCTCACCAATTCTAAAAATTTCCACTGAATTCAGTGAAAATTGTTTTAATTATTTGAGGTGCTGTGTAAGTCTCTAAGTGTGTTTTAAGGGATTCCAATTGTGCATGTGAAAGGAATTTAACATTTTTGACTCCAAATTTTGCTGTGGATCCTCTTTTAGAATGTGGAAGTAAAATCCCATCTGACACAAATACGTGAAAAGTGGGTGTTTTGATGCTTAAGGAGTTACTCAGAGGAATATCATGGGGAAAAAATGTGGGAACAAATTTGTGTTCAGAGCAAAGCTTTCATTGTGGTCTGTAAGGTGTATAGTATTATATACGTAAAAAAGAATGAGAAACTGGTGAATCTTGCCTGCTCTGTGTATTGAACTGAGCATTGTACATCATGTATTCTTTACAAAAGAGTAATACTTCATAATTAGTCTGTTTTGCATACACACAGGCAGACAACTTCATGTGGTATAGGCAACTAAAATCTGGCACTTTTTAATTTGCAGCCTTACGCCTTGTAATATTAGTAATTATCCATTTTCAAAATGATTGATTGGATACCTTCATGTGCCCTCCTGCTCCTCTGCCAGCCAGCCTTTCACTCTATTCTCTAGTGCTGGAGGAATAAGCGCTTGCCCTCATGTCGTGGCTTAACCCCAGCAGGAAGCAAAGCACCACTCTGCAGCTTCATATGGGCCTTTCTTTAACAATAAATTCATAAGTTATAACTTTTTTTTTTGGGTCTGTTGGTAGAGGAAGGATCCTGAGAAATACCACATTAAAGCAGTCGAGGGAGTTCATTTGAAGATGAGTATTAAAGTCCTTCCAAATTCTTAGTGAGGTTAAGAATTTTCAAAATTAACACAACACTGCATTTGAGTCCACCTTTCAGATAGCAAAGGAAGCCCACTAGAAAGTGAGGGACAGCAGCTAGTACTTCTTACAATGCAGCAATGACACACATTCATTTTACTTCCAACAATGAACAGGTGACTTCAGGATACAAAGCAACAACAATAACTAACGCACTTCCTCCCCCGTTTCTGGACCCGTTACTGTCTCCATCACTCATGGAAGACTCGGAGCTGAGGCAGCTGGTCTTGGAAATTCTGCATAATCTCATTGATCGGCATGACAACAGGGCAAAGCTCAGAGGGATACGGTAACTCCTTTTGTTTGCTTTCACCTGTTTTAAATTCTAGTTTAATATTGGAATGATAAGTACTGTTGAGTTTTAAACATTTTTCCTAATGTGAAATGCTAATGTGCTGTTTTGATAAATGCACAGTGCTCAGTGTCATTTATTGATGGCAAGAGATTTACAGGTAAGCCTTAGTGCATGATACCTTGAACAATCATTCCAAATACCTGGTAGTTTAACTGTGGAAGACAGAATATGGTATTTCATGTAGAGAAAAAAAAATAGTGATTGTCATAATTCTGTTTATGTTTTTCCCTCTTCAGCTGAAATATGCATGTCATTGTTAAACATGGATATAATTAAAATGGAAATTGCTTCAAGATTTGTTTGAATAGTTCACATATTTCACATCCTCTTCCCTTTCAACTTATTTTTGCTAAAACGACATTTTTGTTTCCTTTGTAGAATAATACCAGATGTTTCTGATCTCAAGATAAAACGAGACAAAATTTCAAGGCAAGACGTGAGCTTCATGAAAAAGGTAATAGAAGAAAAAGTTAACTTTTCTAGCTGGAAGGAAGATAAAGTAACTGAACCAGTTGCTTTACTTTTCTTTTACAACTGTGTTTTTGCAACAAGTTGCAGAGATCAATATTGAGTGATTTTTATTTCAAATTAGTGATTTCAGTGATGAGAAGCTCTGGATACTTGAGAGGTAGTTCCATGGAATAAAATTTTCATTTATGTGTTGAGTGAAAATCCTTCCGTGCATGAAATTAGAACAGTGTATATCCAAACTATGATTCTGAAAAAAACACCTCTGTATAGGACATTGTGCCAATTGACTTCTGTGTGTGTTTGATTCTAAAGACAAACAGTTACTGTTTTTTCTTCTAGATGGTGCTTATGAGGAGTGAAATTACTTCTTTACAATAAACACCTGAATTCCTATGTGGGGAAAAAATGCATATAGTTATTGGTGTGCTCTGTTATTCCTGACTGTAGTTTTCTGTGTAGGTGTATTTGTAAACCAAAAAAAGACAAATCACTGAAGTCAGCTCAAGCAGGCTTTAGGAAGTTTATCACTGTCATCTTCCTGAGAATATATACTCATTTCTCACAGCTATCCCATACTGGGTTTTTTTGTTTCCTGTTAGCTGTGAAATTAAAAAAAAAGTGTGTCAACAGAATGCTGATGTAATTGATTATTCTAATTACAAAAATTACAAGAATAGCAGTTTAACTTGTACAGAGGCAAAAATGCTACATATAATACGCAAAATGCTACATAATAATACGCAAAATAGAGTTGTGTGGCTTTCAAGTAACATTGCAAGACAAAATGTTCTTGCTAAGTTAGTGCAGTCGATATTCCTTGTGGTATAGTTATACCTGTTCTGTTTAATACTGGAATAATATAAATAGAATACTCCAACATTGGCAATTATTAGAAATGTATCTTTGTAAAAAATAAATTAAATTTTAATGCATGGATTTAACATCTAGGATTTAAAGCAGTTTGGATAAGTTGTATTTACTGACTTTTGCTAGGTGAAAATTTTCATTGCCAAACTAAATATTTGAATTGTTAACACTCTCATCTGAAAAAGAGGGCAGGAGAGGAACAGAGACTCATATCAGGTCAAGAAAAGATTATACAGTTTTCTAAAAAAAATATGTATATTAACCCTGGGGAATGAAGTCATTCTATAATTATCCGTGTGACACTGTTTCAGGTGTACATCATAACCCTAATGTTACTTAGTTTAGGCATGTGTGTCAGCAGCCTACTCTTCCTGGAGTCCTTGCATTATCAAAGGAGAGGGGTGAAGCACCTCCAGGAGTCCATTACAACCTGAATGACCATCCTGACTTGTTTGATATTAGATGGGGATCCTAAGGCAATTCTGGATCATAATTAGGAACTTCAATACCTAAAATCAGGTGGCATTAAACCGGACAAGGCTCTTTTCATCTCAGTCCACCTTCTAAAAGCAAGGAAGTTTATTTCTATCCTTTCTTTAAAAGGAAAACGTTGAAACTCCTGTGTTTTACAGTCTTCTAGAAAGATGCTACATGTCAAGAAAATTCACATAATAATTTATTCTCATGTCTAAGTGCAATTCTTTATCAGTGGGATGAATAATTTCATTACTTCTCCAAATACACTGTATCTTTAAACAGCTAATCTTTGCTGTGCTGCTGTGCTTATTTCAGAGTAGTTTCTGTGCTTTGCTAATAGCCATTACCCTCCTTTCCAAGTAAAGCATATATTTGAAAAACTATATATTTATTTTAGAAGTAATAAAAAGACCAAACCCATCTTTATTTCTTCTTAAATGAATACATCTTGTTTGAAAACCAACTATTTCCTTCTTTATTCTAAAGCTGAACTATTACTTCCAAAAGTAAAGCTTTAGTCCTTAGATCTTGAAAATTAACTGTGTGAGTTGATACAGACCTGTATCCTGCACAGGGGTGGTACTGAGTCATGTGTTGCATGCAAAACTCACTTCTTAACATGCCTTTCTGTGTTTTCATTTTTTCATATTGAAAGAATAAATTTTTTGCAAAGATTTGGTTAAGCACAGTGTTACCAGGAAAGTCACTTATAAAGTTGAGGCTCTTTCATTCAGATAATCTGCTTTTCTCTAGAGCATCCCCGTGCACAGTGGTCAATGAGCCCATCTTGTCTCCTGAAACACCCTCCAGAAGAATTTCCTCTCAGTTTTCCATTCAAGACTGTCTTAATGAATCATTTTGATGTCTTCACAAGGATGACCATTGAATTTGAAGCTCCTCAGTTACTCAAACGTTTTTGAGAATGTTTCAAGATCCAAATTTTACTTTCTCCTTTTCATAAACGGGCAAATATTTTTCTCAATATTTCAGTAGGAAATGAATGACAGCATGTGACACACAGTGCAGTATTCACATGCAATTCTCTGTAACACCTCTGTACACTTCTACATATAATAGAGCAGTAATGTATGAAGAAGCTGTTGTTACAATAGTAAACTAGCGGTGGTCTTGATTAATCATGTGCTTGTTTGTGTATGTATGTGTATACGTGTATTTTATCCTTTTTTATAGTTTTAGTTCTGTATCTAAAATTAACTAACATCAAAGTTGGCCCTGCTTGGAGTAGGCAGTTGGACTAGAGGATCTTAAAATATCATTTCTGATCTAAATTATTATGTGATTTCAGTTCTCATTTCCCCCTTTTTTTCTCTTATAGCACGGTCAGCAGTTGTACAGACACATCTACTTAGGCTGTAAAGAAGAAGACAATGTCCAAAAAAACTTTGAACTGCTGTTTACATCCCTAGCTCTTACCACAATTGAACTTGCCAATGAAGAAGTGGTTATTGACCTCATTCGATTAGCTATTGCTTTGCAGGTATGAGTCTGAATCAGTGTTGGGTTCATTGATTGACAGTTTATATTTGTAGTTGGAGATGTTAATCTTCAGATTGGAAATAGCATCAATCAGTCCTAATTTGATCGATCCATTAAGGAAATGCATTTCATACATAACACTTTTTAATAGGGAAGCTTCAACTAATCAGACTTGTTACGAACCTCCGGAATTTTCTTCAGGAAATACGGCAGAAGTGCAAATCTGTTGAAACATTCCCTAGAATCACTGATATATTCATTAGCAGATTGATAAGGTGTCCTTACAATCTGTGATCTTACATCAGTGTTCCATATAAAATATATGGACTGTTCTCATCTTGGGAGAAAGCTTACGGTTAGTTGATTGGTTGGAAGTGTTTATCAAACCAGGCCATTCAGTCTTAGCTTAGAGTAAAACTCTGTCACTTTGTTGACAGGCTTTATCCCTTAACATTTCCTTTACAGGATCAAACATTGTTTCGTACTTGCATTTTGTACTAAGCATTTAAAAAAAAAATAGTGCCAGCCCGTGCCATGGAAATTTGATGAAATTGTGTTCTGTGTTCCCAGTTCACTCTGTCATTAGCCTTATTCCCTGCTGTGCACCTGCGTTATGCAACCTCTGAAATGCAGAGGTGCATCTGTAATTCTAAAATATGTCAATGAACCAAATCCTTACATGATGATAATGTTGTTGTATTTTACTGGAACAAAAATAGTACAATCTAAATAAGTATAGAAATGCCAATAAACATAAAATAACACCCTTCATGGTACTGTACCTGTGACTCACAAGAGTGATTTTTATTATTAAACTACTGTTTCTAATTTTCCTGAAAATAGTTGTGATCAGCAGCTGATAATCACAAGAGACTAACAGTCATTAATCTGTAGTCTCTGAGAAACATAAACTCTAGTTGAGTAGAATTATTTCTCTTCACAGGGGTCAAACCCTTCAAGCTAACTTCAGATCAATATATACCTGATTTAGAAGTGACCTGAAAGACTAGGATTTTAAGATGAGTGGTATTAAATACCAAATAGTCATCATATGTTGGCTAGAGTACAATGTTATCCTTGATATTTCAGGACATGGCCATCATCAATGAGGATAATCTGCCAATGTTTAATCGTTGTGGTATCATGGCATTGGTTGCAGCGTATCTGAACTTTCTGAGTCAGATGATTGCAGTTCCTGCCTTTTGTCAACACATCAGCAAGGTAACGCATAATTAAGTAATTCAGGTCATTTAGAACAGTACACTTTCTGCTGTAAAATGAGTAAGTAACTTCTATCAAGTAATTGCTTGTGGTGTTGATCTTCTGTATTCGTGTCCACCACCATTGCTCTTTGTCCTCAGTCTCTGATGGAATTACTTGCTGACTCTTAAAATTATGCACAGAATATTCTCTCAATATTTCATTCTTACTTTGTGGTACCATATATCATGAGCTAAATCCCTGTCTGGTATAAGACTTCACAGCCTCACTGGCTTTGGTAAAGCTGTACTGACATGCACAAGACCAGGAGAACGGGATTTTTTGTCTAAGGGACGAGTGCCACAATCTTTTTGGTTAAAAGAAATTCTAAAGGCCTCATTTGTGCTAACATAGTGAAGGATTGGTAACCTGCTACAGCAGAACCTCCTTAAGCAGTTTAGTAATTGGAGAAAATAGCTTTGGGACTACTCCATTTGTACTATTTGTCTTGGGTTTTTTTCAGGTTATTGAAACTAGAAGTCTGGAAGCGTCTTATTTTCTACCAGAAACAATTTTCAAAGACAAATGCAAGTGAGTAGATACAGAATATGAATTAACGAACAGTGAAGCACCTATTTTACTCATAAAAATTAAATTGGACATCATTGAAACGTGTTGCATATGTGAAAAATAATGTAGAGTTTAATTGTGTACAAGATAGGCAGAAGAAAACCAAGCTTTAAAAGCATATATGCGTATATGACAAAGTGTGGGTTTTATTGTAGTCAGAAGCACTTACCTCTGCACAGTATGATGTCTGTTATAAGTACTAACTCAGAAAAATGCACTTTCACTGAATCACAGAATGGGTGAGGTTGGAAGGGACCTCTTGGAGATCATCTGGTCCAACCCCCCTGCTCAAGCTGGGTCACCTAGAGCAGGCTGTTCAGGTCCAATCCAGGTGGCTTTGGACCATCTCCAAGGATGGAGACTCCACAACCTCTCTGGGCAGCCTGTGCTAGCGCTTGGTCACCCTCACCGTAAAGTGTTTCCTGATGATCAAACAGAACCTTCTGTGTTTCAGTCTGTGCCCATTGCTTCTGGTCCTGTCACTGGGCACAGCTGAAAAGAGCCTGGCTCTATTGTCTTTCCACCCTCCCTCCCTTAAGGCAGTTGTACACCCTGATAAGATCTACCTTTTCTCTGTGTTGAACCATCCCAGCTCTCTCAGTATTTCTTCACTGGAGAGGTGCTTCAGTCCCTTAACCACCTTCACGGTCCTTTGTTGGTCTCTACAGTAAAACCCTGTCTCCCCTGTCCTGGGAACCACAGCAGTTGACACAGAACTCCAGGTGTCTTACCAGTGCTGAGGGGAAGGATCACCCCCTCGACCTGCTGGTAGTGCTCTCCTAATGCAGCCCAGGCTGCCCTTTGCCTTTTTCTTTTCCTGCTGTTACTCTGAAGTTTTTTCTATTTAACAAGAGACCATATGCTCTCAAGACATAACAAAATGGGTCAGGAAGGTATTTCAGATACCTGAGAAGTGTTTAAAATGCTGCAGAGGTATTCAGTGGACTCATTTTGGGGTATATATCCATCCTGAAAAAACTATGAAAGTTTTATTTCCATCAAATCATTGACATTGACCATTTTAAGTTGCTTGCAGACATTGGAAAAATATTTTATTTAATGAACAAATCTCTGTTGGTGGATAATAACTTGAAATATATATTTTGACAGCCTTCCAAAATCCTTAGAGAAGCATGAAAAAGATTTATTTTTCCTGACAAACAAGATTGCAGAATCATTAGGAGGCAGTGGATACAGTGTGGAAAGATTGTCCGTTCCATATGTACCCCAGGTAACAGGTAAGTGGTGATCAGTGGCAAAACTACTGAGTTATTTTGAATGCTTTCTTGATGGATTTTGTGCCAATGAAATGTAACGTGACTACTTGGCAACAAAATCTAATTGTTGTATAACTATTTTTTTCAAGTGTTTCTGTTTTTTCTTTAACTATTATTACTAAGAGGTTTCAACTTTGTGTCCTTTTAAGGTTATTTTCCCCCCCCTTAAATTCAGGAGGTGGGGCAGAAAGTTCTTGACCCCACTTCAACTCTTTTTAATGACATCTTTGCTTTTAAAAGAATACTTAAGATTAATATGGTGATTATTAATGTTTTTCTGTATTAATATGAATTAGCAGGTGATGAAGGACTACAAAAGCCACCACACTTCATGCTTTTTATGTTCATGCTGGATGGAGCATATCCCATCCTTTTTGCCTAATGCTGACTTGAGTTATTTGCCTTAGTCAAATTCTCAATGAGCGGGTATTAATCAAGAACATTATGTTTTTCTCCATTAGGTACCTATACTAGCTTAATGTCAGGTGTCACAATGAAAATAAAGTATGCCTTAGGGGGATCTGTGAGAGTTCATGCTACCTATGAATGGAGATATAGTGTGTAAATAACTACTTCAGCATGTGACATCATGTGTTTTCTGCTTTTAATATATTTTCAACAGTCAGTGGAGCAACTTACTGAAAAAAATTGTTTGAAGCATTTGTTTTACTGAACATGTGTGTTTTAAGGTGGTAAATAACTGTTATTATTGTAGTAGACTCTGGGACATCTCAGTCTGAAGAATGACCTTTTTGAGAAATAAAAATTTCCATCAGGAAAATATGATTCCTTTATTTTGTAGCTTATGCATAGAAAGAAACATGCTGCATATGGACAGTGAATGCCAGATCTGCCACACTTGCAGCACGATTCAGATATGTTGCCGTCTGCTCTTGAATAAGCTTTTTTGGATGGCTGCTATGGGAGGGGATGGAGTTTTCCAGAACAGCAGATGTGGCTTTGTCCCTTGTGCTAGCAGGCAAACTGGTGATAGATTCTGAGACGCAGCTGCCATGTCTGTTTTTTCTGTTGCTGGTTGTCGTCTTCTAAAAAGGCAAATGTTCCTGTATTTGACAGACTATTTCTTCTGGCATCCAGAAAAGCAGTTAACATTATATTTTAGTATTGGCAGAAGGAGGTAGGTAGCAAGTAAAGAAATGTTATGTTTTCATTTTTCTTTGCCTGAGTAAATGAGAATGGAATCAGAAAGATAGTTCCAGGTGGGAAATTTGTCTTAAGCCTCTCCTAGCAAATGAGATGTATTTATACCCAAATGAGCCTGCTAGGGTTTTCTTGGATACTTTAATAAAAATGCATTCCTACACAGGAATATATGTAAGTTCTGACAAGGTTAAGCAAGTTTAGCTGCAAGTATGTGATTAAACTGCCTCTTCAGGTGAAGAGAAACGGACAGATTTAATGCTAAATCTTAGAGTATGTAAATCAGATGGAGAGTGGGGAGGGGTGTTGTGTTGTAGTCTTCTGCAGAGAGAGTAACCAAAACTGGTTTCATATCAATTATCATATCTGATTAGGATCATTAATCTCTGATCCTGTGAGATACCGAGCTTCCAATTGTTTTCGTTTAACAAAATCAGGACCAAAGTAAACATTTCAGAATTCTAAAACGTTTCGTTTTGACATAAAGTTTTAATTTCTACTACTAATATACATAATGCTAGAATATAGGGTTTCAAAATATGTAAATAATTGTAGTAAAATATGAGTCTTTTTTTTTTATATTACTATGAAAGTTATGGTTGGACTCAAAAAGCCATTAAAGATTTTATCCTAGTTATTTGTATTTCTGAATGTTAACATTGTAATGCTTAACATAATGCCTTAGAGACATAAAAACATCATCCTGTCTTTGTTTCAATTTTTGGTACTTATTATCAGCATGAAAGGCATTCATATTTTGTAACTTTTTGTACCTTGTTTTCTTCCTTATTTGGGGCAGGAAGGAAACTGACAACTTAAATGTACATTTGATCATTTTTTGTCTATACGTATATAATGTGTTTTAATTTAGCTCTGTTTCCATCAGGCAAAAAACCTCATAAATGCAGACACAAGTCAAAAGGTAAAAATGAGTTGTAGGTCAGCCTGCTCTCCTGCTAGCTGTGGTGTGTGTATAGGATGCGCACTGTCAAAAAACCATGCTTTTAGAAGGCCGTTAGATTTTTAGGCCAGAAATTGTGTTGTACTTAGTGTTTCCTTCTGCTTTCTTTTTGTTTATCTCCTCGATATACCTGTAGCAATGTTAGCTGCTGCAAGGTTTGCCTTTGTGTTTACTTTTAATTTGCAACTCTACAGGATGATAGCTTCCTATTTTCTGTTCCTGAGAAGGTAGAAGGACTACAGGTATCGTTCTTGGGATAGGATTAATTACCTCCTTGAGTGACATTACAAGAACTTGGTAGAAAGTTGGATGAAGCTCACATTTGTTAGAGAATGATGATTCATCTCACTCACTGGCTCTTCAGGATAAAGGTTCATCAGTGGGGCATGTACATGTGCATATGTTCTTTGTGCGCCTCACCTGTAGCTGGGCTTAGACACTGTTATTTCCACACTGTATTTTCACCAGCTGTCTCCTGGTTCCCAGTCTCCCCAGTCACTGACATATGAGTCCCCAAGGCCCACAGCCCCAGCCCAGCTGCTGGCACAAATCCCTCTCGTGCACAGTAGTGCACACATGGGCCTCGGTCAACCACCCCAGGCTCTATGGTCTGTCTTAACAGTTGGCCTGGACCTCCTGGTCACCCCAGGTGCTCCCCCTCTCAGAAACACAGACGGAGGCAGACACCCACAGACACCCCCAGTTCCCAGGCTGCTTCAACTTGTCACCTGCTGGTCCACCTTGATATTCCCTTGTGATCATGCATTGGCGTACCTTTGCACATTCCAGATGTACAGGCTCTCTGACCCACGGTCTGGCTCCAGTCGCTGCACTCAGACCCCCACGCACACACCAGAGTCCGTCACCAGGGAAGAAGAAATGGGATTTTATGAGAAGCTGGGACAGGCTGCACTCGTGGCCAGATGCACGTACTGATCAACAACTGGGTTACATGGGACTGATGCCTTTATCTACTTAGCCCTCTATTTCCGTGCTTGCTCCTTCTCAAACCATCTCAACCCTCCTTTTCCCCTCCCTTGATTCCTCCCCTCAACATCCCACACTAAGCCTTGTGCAATCCCAAGGTGCTCTTCCCCTGCATCCCACAATGTGTCCTGTACCCCCCTGCTTTGATCAGTGAGGTGACGCATAGAGCTGCTCCCTTTGTCCCATGGAGTGGATGCCATTCCCAGACCATGAGGCCAAGATTCCTGGGACAGACCTGGTGGGGATTGGGGCAGCGGATATTGGGGCTCCAATGTGTGGCGATGAGCTTTATATCCTATAACAGAAAACAAAAAAAAAGCCTTTTTCACAGCTTTTTACCCGCTTAATATGTTGAAATTAGAGGTAATGAGCATTTTTATTAGGCAAGTACAGTGAGGCTTCCATTACAAAAATGAATTGTATCCAAAGTGGTCCCAAAAATTTACTCTCTGGTGTTTGCCTGTCACTTATAGAGAGAGCAGCAAGGTGGCAGCAAAGATGTAGCTTTGTCTTCTGTTTCCTCTTGAAGGCTGCGGTGCTTTCCTCAGACTGTGCCAGTGAGCCATCAGAGATTAAAAAATACGTAAATCCTTCAAAATGCCACTTGAAATGCTCAGGGGCTCTGAGAACCTGGCAAAGATAGCTAGAATTCAGGTGTTTTTCACTAATCCTTGTTCTTTCCCTGGCTCTTGATCTTAAATCGGCCTCTCATTTACATGAGTTCTGAAAGTTATTTCAGGATTTTTTAAAGCTGAGTGTGGTTTGCTCTGCTGGAATGAGTTCTGTTTGTTCCCGCTCAATATTTGCACTGCAAAAGTGCTTTGCTAGAAGTGGTTTAAACAAAGGTTGTGGAAGGACCAGCATAAATTACCTTGTGGTAAGAAGAGTTTTACAGTCGTTCTCCTTATCTTTATCTTGATATCAAGTGCCTGTAGGTGCTTCTATGTGCGGTGCAAGTCATCAAATACTGATGGCCTGGTCCAAATGGCGTGGTATTGGTTAAAATCTAAAATGTGACTTTGCAGTTTGTGGGTTTTGTAAACGAGATGCATGAAAGTCAGGCCATTCAGGTCTCCATTTGTCAGAGGATCCTTGTGACACATCTGATAATGTGTTTTTATTGTTTGTTTTTTAATCTTAACGTTAATAGATTAAATGCCAAAAATGAGAAAAGATTTTTGGTGTATTGTCTCAAGAATGCACTCACAAAAGGAAAGCCCATCAATTTGATGGATCATTTGTTCATATCTGCCTAAACAGTAGCAAAGTTGTTGTGTTCCTAGTAGCATCAGCACAGTTGGTCTTATTCTGGATAATTTTTAGACCAGCTGGACTTGCTAAAATGTTTGTAGGAAGTTAGAAATGGAAGGTTGTTGTTTGTTTTTTTTTTTCCACCAAGTAGAGTTTTGGATTCACTGAATACAGTACATGTAGCAACAAGAATAAGGAAGGATTGTTCATTTCCATCCAGACAACTATTTCTTCTGTCAATGAGTCATTTTCCGAGAAGCCCTTTTCTCTTTCAGAATACCTTCAAGTTAAGACCTTAGTATTTCAATTCCGCAACCAAAAAAAAATAACTTCAGGCTTTTGTAAATTACTCTGCAGCAATATGTCTTCATGCAAGGTGTTATTTATTAAGTATTTGAATAAGATCTCATTTTTCTGAATCCTGGGCTTTCAAGGGAAAGTTGGCAAGATCTGGGATGAGGGGGGGAAAGGGACAATAAAAAGGTTATTTTTGTTCATATTTAACAATTTCGACCAGTAACATCATTTTTCACAACAATCCAGATGACAAACTCGATGTTCTCAGGTTTAATGGGCATATAGAAACAAATCTGCATCTGATGTGTAGAAATGTGATTGATCGTGTTTCAGCTGTCAGACAAAAAGTGAGATAAGTGGTTTTTCTTCTAGATGAGGACAGACTCTCTAGGAGGAAGAGCATCGTGGACACGGTCTCTATTCAGGTGGATATCCTGCCTGGCAACAACACAGAGGATAAGGTATGAAAATCATCGGATATTTTAAAGCAGCGGCTTTGGGGTGGTGAGGGGTGAATGCAAATGAAGCAAATTAAGTTGTCCCAGGAAGTCTAGTGTCTAATTGTTCTGGCAATGTTAAATGCTTTCTAGGAGTTGTCTTTTTTAACTCTTACCTGAAACGTGCTGTCAAAGGCATTGATCTTGTCTTCTAAAAATGTAAAGTATTCTGTCAGTACAGTTTTTACAGGTGATACTGCAGAGTATGGGATGGCAGTACATACATATATAACTGCTATTTTCTTTGCATATTGAGGGATCAAGTAAAAACCTCGCATCATTATCCCTGCATCATTTGAAGTATTGGAGAGTGTCAGTTATCCCCATGGGGCTGACAGATACTAGACTAGTGGGAGACCTGCTCTCTGTCAGAGGAGGAGCAGGTAAAAATTAGGCAAACTGCATCACCACAGTGCTGCAGTGTCCCTTTAGCTTTCCAGAAGAGTTTAACACGCAGTGCTTCAAAGACACAGGAAGGATAAGGTAGCAACAAAAAGTTCATACATAGGGTCTAGGAGCAGATGCTAATTATCCCATAGGAAGACTGCGTTATAATTAAAATTATCCCACATCTTTTGACACTTCATTTGAAGTATTTCTTAAAATAAATCTCCATTTCTTCTGAACATTTTTCAAGATTCTTCTGATTTTTATTAACCATATTTCTGCTAGCTGCAGTGGAGATTAGCTGTTGAAATTGCTGACTAGGGGCAGGAAACAGAATGTGGGGACAGTCAGGCTGAATGTTAGTTAAAAATGCAGTTTTAAGCTATTGCAAAGGACCAAGCCTTGTTTTAGAACTTATTGACAGAAGTGATTTATATTCTGCATCATCATCATTATTATTATTTTCTGCTTTGTGCTGATGGTACCTCAGATGACAATCTGCGTTCACTTCTTGCTGTTGCATTTTAACAAGGGTACAGATAAACTTGGTAAAAGTTTAGGAGAAAGAAGAAAGAAATCTTTAAAAAATAAACCAGATTATCACATTATTTAACTTTCTGAAGAAAGTAAATGCTCTTAGTAGGAGTGGAGGTGTTTGTTCTCAGTATCCTTTTTGAATCTCATGTATTATATGTGACTGAACATTTCTTTTGAAGGTAGAATTAAATGAGAGAAGCTTCTTTGTCAGATTTGAAATGTTTATGCTAATGTTATGTTAAGTGTTGATATACAGACATGTTTTGAACAGGATATGGCATTTTTAGGTAAATCAAGATCTGTGTATGGGTTCTCAGTTGAATGTGATACAGTGTCTTGGATAGTAAATTACTGTTTGTCTCTCTTAAAAACAAGGATGTTCTTAATTGCAAACACGTGAAACAAAGTATTCCTCCCTTAATTGCTTTATAATGTTTGTTTACATGCAAAGGGAAACCGAATATTTTTCAATTTGATGACTGCAAATTGGTCTTGATACCTAAATAATGAACATCTGAAAAACTTCCATAGAATCATTGAATCACAGAATTGGTTAGGTTGGAAAAGAACCTTCAAGATCATGGAGTCCAACTGTTAATCTAACACTGCCAGGTCCACTGCTAAACCACGTCTCTCAGCACCACGTCTACCCGTCTTTTAAATACCTCCAGGGATGGGGACTCCACCACTTCCCTGGGCAGCCTCTTCCTGCAATAATTTTTGCTAATTCTTGTTCCCTGATAATTTCATGGTTTTGTCCCCCCCCCCCTTTATATGATGATAACACTATATATAACTCAAGAGGAGGGGAAAAAAACAACCTCCACAAGGGTGTTAAATCTGGTTCTCTTGCTATATAGATTAGTAAACATGACATAATCCATAACTGCCAGCAGAATTAAAGTGCAAGAAAAAGAACATAAGGCTTTATGATTGAAAGGATAAGCTGCATAAATAACGGCATTTTTAGGATTAATGATGTATGGTATCATTTCTACACAGTCTGAGGTAGAAGACTGTTTATCCATAAAATGTCTGTTATTGTATACAATATGAATGCAGTTCTGTGTCAGCACAATCAAAATTTTTATTTTGGGAAGCCTGTTAAGGAACCCTGGTCAGGAAGATGGTTTATTCCATAGTTATCTCCATTTATAAGATGAAAGCACCTGTAAAAGCAGCTAGTGCTTCAGTGATATTAATAACCATATGCAATGCTGGCTAATATTAGAAACTACTATGGATCTTAATTAGAGATCTGAAAGGCTGCCATAGACAAGCAATTTTCACCAAATATGAATCATATTGAAAGGGTATTATTTCAAAATCTGACTACTTTTTATGTCTAGCTATAACCACAAACTTTTGACATAAAGGGTGTTTTGCTGTTTATTTATTAACCTTTTGTATATTCAGAGGTAGAGAATATAATGCTACTGTAGTAAAATCTGCTAGAAAAATATGATTTACAGCTCCATCTTCTGAAATAACACTGATATAAAAAGGAAATGTCTGCTACTTCTGGCTTTTCCATTTACAGTAGGTCAAGTCAACGAATTAAATAATTGAAAGAATTCAGGGTCTTCTGAATTGGGTGAAACGCTGAACCATTAGTGTTTATAATGCAAAATGAAAGTGCTGCCTGTTTACATGAGTTGGTTGTGAAGGATTAAGGTAAGGCAGTCCAAGCCAAGAAACCATGTTATGTTCAGGTGACCACTGTTCTGCCATCTAAGCGTTCTCCCCTGATAATACCACAGTGGTTTCACTGTAAATACTCTTACTGATATAGAAACTGTAGGTCTGTAAAGAATTGAAACACAAAAATCCATGAGCTGGAGCTCTTCAGAGCAATGTTCATGTGTCTGTGGTAATTGTGCAGCCCCAAGCAATTCCTAACGAAGTACATCTGCAGCAGCAAATGGTCATTCACGTTGCTAAAGGAACGCATTTTCTCAGCGCATCAAAGCTTGTTAGAAAGAGCCCTTTAGCTCCAATGCTTATGTCTTGAGCACCAAATTATTTAGAGCCCATACTGGTATGAGGTCAGCCTAAAGGAAAAACCATTTTCCGCTCTACCCACCACTCCCATCTCCTGCTGTAGTATCACATTGCTGGGATCTCATCTACTCTCAGGGAGTGACAGCTGTAATTCACCACAGCTGTCGTAAGAACCCGTACTGAGGCTTAGCAGGATAGAAACACCACACATGTTCCTGACCCAAATGAGTTGTTCTGCCAAAATTCAAGTCCTTTTCCAAAGTATGGAGCTATGGAGCGTCTTGACCGGAATTTGGAAAGTTTTCCTCGATCTCATTTGATACAAATTTCCTCAAAAGTTTGGTACACGTTTTGAAGGAGGTTATCCTCCCCCTCTACTCTGCCCTGCTGAGGCCCCGTCTGGAGTACTGTGTCCAGTTTTGGGCTTCCCAATTCAAGAAGGACAGGGAACTGCCAGAGAGGGTACAGCAGAGGACCACAGAGATGATGAGGGGCCTGGAGCATCTCTCTTATGAGGAAAGGCTGAAGGTCTTGGGTCTTTTTAGTCTGGAGAAGACTGAGGGGAGATCTGATCAACACCTATAATTACTTAAAGTGTGGGTGTCAAGAGAATGGAGACAGTCTTTTTTCAGTGGTGACCAGTGAGAAGACAAGAGGAAATGGCACAAACTTGTACGTAAGAAGTTCCATGTAAACATGAGGAGGAAATTCTTCACTTTGAGGGTGGCAGAGCACTGGAACAAGCTGCCCAGAGAGGTGGTGGAGTCCCCATCTCTGGTGACATTCAAAACCCTCCTGGACACATTCCTGTGCAACCTGCTCTAGGAGGACCTGCTTTGGCAGGTGGGGTGGACTAGATGATCTCCAGAGTTCCCTTCCAACCCTATAGCATCCTGTGATTCTGTAATTCCTCACTAATAACAGGGGCTTAAAACTGTGAATTAGGGATCTGTCAACTATCATGGCAACTCCAGATACAGCTGTTAGAAAATTGGCAGAAAATTTCTGTGGCCCTTTTGACCTTCTGTATTTATCACATTCCTTATGTTTTAGAAGCTTGTTATATGTGTGGTTTAAGGGGTTTTGTTTCTTTGTGTTCAGATTGATAATACTGAAGAAATCACCTTTGAAGCTTTGAAGAAAGCAATTGGTAAGACTTACTGCAATTGTATTTAAGCACCATAGTTTTCGAATACTGTGGAATCTGCTGTTTCCAGAATAAAGTAATTAAAATATTACATTTGTTTCTCTTCAGTCAGTAAATTTATTTGAAACTTCATTTATTTATTTCTAAAATTCTAAACTTCTGAAATGATATGTGGATGATTTTAGTGAATTAGTTTTCTGACTGAATGAAAAGCCTCTGGGAAATGCCTGTCATCTATTACATTTGCCCTTACAGGGCAATCTATAATTAACAAACATTAGATGTGCAAATTCCATTGAGTGATTCTTTATAAAACAATTTAAATATTTTTTACATTGTTTATATTGCTTATACTTGATACACAACGATTACATTTGTTGTTATTCTTTTAATTGTGTTTTAAAGATAACAATGGACTTGAAGAACAGGAAAAAGAAAAAAGGCGTCTTGTGATTGAAAAGTTCCAAAAAGCACCATTTGAAGAAATTGCAGCACAGTGTGAAACCAAAGTGAGTTTCTGAAAAGTATTGTGAAACACTGAAAATATTCATATAACCATTAATGGGGATGTGCTGGCTAAAGGTGATTTATGTTACCATGTCACTGCTGCTGTTACTCCCAAAGAAGTTTGATTCTTTGTCTTCAGTTGTTGTCTCTACTATTATCAATGTTGAGAAATTCTAGTTATTTAAAGTGTGCTTTTGATCCTTCCCAGTCCATTTGAAAAGGAATGGAAATCTCATACACTCGTCATCTTAACGTTTTCCTTACTGTCTTTGAAATCTAGATTCATAGTCCATTCCCAGATAACTGGGGCTGTGGTTTTTTTGTGGTTTTTTTCATTATATATTTTGAATAACTAAGTGTATTTCAGGTTTGTTAAACCTCTATCTGCAGCAGCAGCTTTTGTTATATAGTTCCTTGCACTCCAAGACAGGCTCACACAATCTCACATTCCTCTTTAGGGCTCAGAATTCTTGTAGCAGTGAGAAAAGAAATCGAGAAAGGAAATGCTGCCTAGATTTGCCATGTGATGATGTGGAACATACATTCATTTTAGCTTGGTTCAATATCTGATAGTTAATAATTCCATTTCAATTCTTTTTCTAGGCAAACTTGCTTCATGATAGACTTGCACAGATACTGGAACTCACCATTCGGTAAGGCTTTATGCAAGAAGAATATGAGAAATGAAGGATGAGTTATAAAGCAAAAGGGACTATTTTCAGGTGCCCATGTCATAGTATTCACATATAATAGGCAGAAAATAATTGATAGAAAGGAATGTTGTGTTTCAGCCCTGGTATGCATTTAAGCCCTGCACGGCCCCTGGCTCACTCCCTCTCAGTGGGATGGGGAAGAGAATTGGAAGAGTAAAAGTGACAAAACGCATGGGCTGAAATAAACACAGTTTGATAGGTAAAACAGAAGATACGTGTGCAAGCAAAGCAAAATATTCATTGACAGTTTCAGGTGTTTAGCCATTTCCAGGAAAGCAGGGCTCCATTGTGCATAACAGTTTCTTGAGAAGATGATCATCACCATTCCAGGTGAAAAGATCTTTACACTGTGTAAGACCTGCTCAGCAATAATGAAAACATTCCCGTGTTATCAGCAATATTTCGGTCACAAATCCAAACCACAGCACCATTGGAGCTGCTGTAAAGAAAATTAACTCTATCCCAGCCAAAACCAGTATCCTGCAAAAGAACAGTCTTCATCTGAAACAGTCATTTTGATATTCTTGTTATTATTTTGAACCTTTTAGATAGTGAAGAATATCCAGAAACCATGTCATAGTATAATTCTCTTATTATTTCTATGTATGTCAGTAGTATTGAAGAATGCTGGGTTTTTTCATATTGCTGTGTCTGTTTGAGAAAGTAATTAGATACTGAACACTCAAAATAGTACATGACGTTATTATAGGGAATTGTGCACTTCTGTTGAGCAGTATAAATAGTATTTGTTAGAAATGAAATGGATTTTCATAGTTCAAATGGACATTTGGACATTTGTGAAGTTGATGATTTAGACCAGAGTACTGAAAAAAAAAAAAAAGGCAAGATAATTTCATTAGAATTTCAGGAACAGGGTAAAATACTGATGGTTGGGGTTGGACTGGGGAGGATAGTTTTTCTTGTTTCTCAGCTGTTAATGTATAAAATTTTAAAAAAGAAAGCTATCCATATAATTACAAATTATATATCTTGATCGTTCTTCTCACACAGTCCTCCACCCAGCCCCTCAGGAACGATGACCATTACTGCTGGACATGCTCATTACCAGTCTGTTCCAGTCTATGAGATGAAGTTTCCAGATCTTTGTGTGTATTAAGTGTCTTCTGAAGTCTGCTGGACATTATTTAGAGTAGAGTACAATAGACAGAACAAGATGAGTTTTCAAATTTTATTGTTTATTTCATCTAAAGTAACTTTAAAATAATAATGGACATGAGCCAAATAGAGATTACTCTAGCCAAACTCATGAGACTGTCCTGAGTTGTTTTCTTCTGTAATATATCTGAAGTTAGGATTTTCTTATATCACATTTCTTCTTTTTCATATTGGAGTACATGTGAAAGTCAGATTTAAAACTTGTCTGGCCATATAGATGAGTATTTCAGTTACTCTAGGAATTTGTATTTCTGTAAATTCCTTTAATATGAGGCATTGTAACTGAAGAACCTGTTAAAGCTTTTTTCTTTTTCTGTTGTTTTGTTGTGCTTTTATCTTTTTTAATTCATCTCCACCCCAATAATATATCTAAATAGAATGCTTTTGGCTTGCTTCATCTTAATCAATGTAGCCAGTGAAGTGCTACCTTAGCTCCCTTTTGTCCATGCTGTCAGAGCTAGTCAACTCGTTTATTTTGGACTATATGGAAAAAAACAATACCTTACATGTGTTCTCGTGTAGTAAATGAATTAATGGACACTTGTTAAGTATTTTTTTTGATGCATCACATAACATGCTTTTTAGATATATACATGCAGTATATGTCCTGTGTTTCTTGCTAAAAGTTAAATGCTTTGCATAAAGAGGAGAAAATTCCTCTCGAAGCACTGAACTGTGCAATATTTTTCATGTCTTAAGGTGTATGGTTTACAGACTGTACTTTTGAAAATGCAGTAGTATTTTACTGTCTGCTTTAGTATAAATATGAGAGATATATTTAGTATAGCAGAAAATAAGCAGAGGGCATTTTAAATCATAAAAACAAATCAAAAAATATATTCTATGAGGTATTTCTCTGTAGTTTATTACAGCTTTTTAATGATATTTTAGAAATTGAAAGTAAACCGGATTAAACCATTTAAAGACCCAAGAATTTATTACCTATGTTTTCAAGCAAAAGCATTTTTAGAGATGCATCTCTGTGTCCGTGTGTGTTTCATTTCTCAAACCATAAGGAAAATGTGGTAACTTTCATAGGTTTATGTATCTGAGTATACTATTCAAATGTAAATCAAGTAAAACTCAGACCGTAAATCATTGAGCTTTTGATGATAATTGTCAGTCCTGTCTTTCTGACTCACCAAATTCCACAGGCAAAATGAAAAAATAAGCCAGCTTTCGTTGATGTCATGAATAGTAAGTTTGAAGTCTCTGAATCTGACTGAAGCAGCATAAACATGAATGAACGATCTCAAATATCTGTAATAAACGTAAGTCGCTAAACTAGCCGGCAGCTTATATAAACAGTGATCCAGCTGGGAACAAAGTGATCCAACCTCACTTGGCCCTGCTCTGAGAAGGGGCTTGGTTTAGATGACCTTCAGAAGTCCCAACCTAAATTCATCTGTGATTGTGTAATTGTAAGATCTGAATGGCCATCAGGCTCAGATAATTTGCTGACTGTTTTGAGCATTTGCAAACCCACTGTAAAAGAGGGTTTAATTTGTTCGAACTGGAGACCGCTATTCTGGGGACCGCCTTTAAAAGCCTGATGTGACATAACATCAGAGAAGTATCAGGTACTTAAACCTATGAGTTTTAACGTGCTGAGACTTGCAGAAAGCATTCACAAAACTCAAAAGGTAATTGAGACCTTCTTTTCAGTTTAACAGTGCAATCACAGCTGTTAGTGGATGACGAAACAGCCCCTTATCTACAGCATTCCGTTGTGATTTTTACTGCTGCAGCGTGTCAGCCTGATCAGACCACAGTCTACACATAAATAGGACTCTAGCTTTTAGTTTTCACTTTTGGGTTGGTTTTTTGGTTTTTTTAAGGTAAGACATAATAGTTTTGTGGCCTATATGACGCGTGTAATTTTTTAAACAGCAAATCTAATCTAGGGATCCAGTGTAAAACACTTACCCACTCTCGGTTTTTTTTAAGAATATCACTGTGCACTTTTGTACCAAAAGAAAATACGGAGTCTGAGAAATAAAGAATGTGCTTCTGTTCGCACTCTTGCAGAATGGAGACTGTGCTGTAACTACAGGATTGTTTCTGTGACTGAATTCTGTTGCATGAATGCTGCATGTGGAGATAATTAGACTCAGCATTTCATTTTCTGTTCTGTTTATGAAGTGTTTTTCATATATGCTGGTGGTAGGTTTCCATGTTTCCGACGTTCAGAAGAGCTTTGTTTGGGAAGTGCAGGTGTTGTGCAGGTATCGTGCGGGGGAGGAAGAGCTTGTAACACTCTGTGTGCCCATGGGATGTTTAATTCCTTCCTTTCCGGAAAATTCAGGGAGTCTGTAAGTTGACAATGGGTTCACTCTGGCCTTTCTAGACACCTGGGAGATGGCAGGGGCTGTGAAATGTATTGTTTTGGTAGCTATTATCATATGTAGCTAATGAATGAAACCAAATGAATGAAGAAAGCTGTTGTACCATATAAAGCTGCTTCCTTTCACTTAATTTTGTATGTTCTTGAGACAAGTTGTGGAACGTAAAGCTCCATATACATACTGGCCCTCTGTTATCTGCAACGCATCGAGTACTGTCACGTGATTATAAATTGGTATCCAGCTCTTTAAATATATTCCAGCTTTTGCTTTGGGTTCTCTTTCCCATTGTGTCACTTTGAAAAATTACAGCTTTTGGTAGTGGGTCACTTTAAAGTAAATTAAATCCTTGGTAATTTCGAAAGATATAATAGCTGGTTATACAAAATGAGAGTAGGGCTAATTTGTCCGGTGTTCTGATGGTCATATATTCTGTACTGTACGTAATGAACCGGTTTCAATAAATGTAAGAACACACTGTGCAATCTATATTTAAGCAATAAAATAAACCAAAATTTAAAATCAATGTTTTTTAAGGTGTCAGTTAATTTTTATTGTTCACAATTAAAATATCAATGACATAAATTTTTTTTCCATTTAAAATAAACTTTATTTTACATCTTTTTTTTTCAGATGTTGTAGCATTGCAGCATTACTAAACTACTACTTTTATTTATGATTAAATCATTACTATTACCAAGCCCACCAAAAATTGAGAGTACAACAAGAGAAAAATCAGTTCCTAATAGCAAATGAGCTTCTGGAAGATAAATAAGCTGTGATTTTCGTACCCACCTCCCTTGTTAAAGGACTGTTTTGAGGTTTGTAGTATCAATTTCAAGGAATAAAGCTGTCAGTGTGAGTGATTTGTGTACAGCTCACCCACAGGGAGAGTGTTTCAAACAGTGATGCCATGGAATGAGGCTGACTATTATACTGTTGTTTGTTACTCTCTTCTTTTGTCAGCATTCATTTATTTAAATGGGTTTCGTATTATACCCTTAAAGACGCACGAAGAACAATCCTTTTTTTCTATCTTGAGGAAGTTGGGACTTCTCTAGCTCATGTAAGACTTATCCCAATATATAGAGGATTATATTCTTGTCTTTTTTTTCCCTAGTTCCTAATTTTTGCAAACATTAAAACTTTGTGTACATTTAGGAAATTTTAGGGGGTAGCTGTCTTCTTTCTATAATCTGTAACTTATTGTGGATCTCAGAACCTGCTGTTACGATATGTGGTCATCAACCTTTTTTGTTGCTCTGGTTGGTCTGAGCAGGATTTTGACGATGGATGCCTCATACCAATCCAGGGAGAAAATAGTAGCCTCCATTGGGAAATAGTTTAAAATCATACCTAAAGAGAAGGTGTGGAGGTTGAGTAAGAGATTCTGTCACCCTACCACCTGAGACCAGAGGAGGAAGGAGAAAAGTGGTGGCCACTGCAGTTGTAAGACAAAACAAAGGTGACCTGTAAAGCGCTACTTTCTGGGTACTGGGGGACTTTCTGTCTTGAAAGTTTTTGCTTCTTCACAGCATCGCCTTTATTTGGAAGGCTTAACTCGTTCCATGCTCATGGTTTTAATGGAGATGACCACTACAGCTCAGTCTGGTTTTCAGAGCTTATGTCTTCCTGAATTATGTTGTTTGTTAAATCATATTCCCAAATCTTTAGTGCTTTATCAGCTTACAGGCAAAGTAAGCTAAATGCTTAACAATTTAAGTAAATCAGTATCTAATGAAGTAGGAAACCTTTTTAGATTATTAATAAATAGATCAGTGGTTCACTCTTGGGAAACAGCTAGGTTTTGGCCAGCTATGCCTCAAATCCTTGAAAAACACAGTGTAAAGCTACTGTGGAATGAGAGAAGAAATAAGCTGTGCTGAACATCTCGCCTTGTTCTGCTTCTCATTTGTTTTATTATTATTTTAGCACTGATCTCTGAGAATGAATAAATCTAGCTAATCATGGCTAGATTATGTACAGCTTCTCTTTATCAGCACAGTTCATACGGTAGTAATTACTCTGCGGAACAAGTTTTATGTTAGAGTTTTCCTGAAATAAGAGATACCAGGAAAAAGGCCGAAGGAAGTAATGCCAACATTGCTTGAATAACAGCTTATTTATACTGTAATTTCTCTGTAGGTTGATCAGTTCCAGTGATCCATCTGTATCTCTGCAATCAGAAAATTCAGCGTATCTCTGAGTGAATATATGCATGTGTTATTTGCATAACCATGAATGGAATACTAGTTTCTAATAATTAGCAGAAAGGGATGGTTTATTATCTTAAGCGTGTATTTTAAATGCAGGCTTCAGAGCCACAGCTCTGCTATCATCAATCAGAGAAATGAGCTTGTGGTATTATTAAGCAGCAATGCATTTAATTCACTTGTTTAAAAGCCAATTTTTCGCATTTCAGCTAATTAGCAATCTGACCTTTTCATTATCATTTTTATGTATAAATGCTGGGTAACAGAAAATAGTTTTTCATCACTGTGATAAAAAGCTGATAAAGGTTCCAGTTCTGAAATGGGTAAATACATCAGCATAACCCAGATCTCGTCCTCAACACTGCACGAGAATGGGCATTTTACAGATTTGTAGCATTTTTATTAACTGCTGAAATGCCCTCTTTCTAAACATCATAATGTGTGTAGGGGGAGAAAAAAAAATCATTAAAATCTTGTCTGCTGATAGAATTTGTCCCATCACTTATTTGTCCTCTCTGCCTTCTCTTAAAGAAAAAGTCTTTATTTTCTCCCTGTTTTTTTCACTAGTTCTAATGGTGCAGCCACTGTAGTCAGTAGGATCCATGCGGCTAATACCTTTGGCTTTGACTTGGTTTGGGGTTTTTGGTGGGTTTTTTTGTTTGGTTTTGTTTTGTTGGTTTTTTTCTGCACTGCAGTTTTAACATAGGAAAAATACTGAAGGGGGAGTGCCACCAGCCAGAGTTTTATAGAATATTAACTGCTTATCAAAGAACATCCGCTGGCAATTTCACCTGCTGTTCTCCCAACCCACTGTTCAGTTTGTGCGAGGAGATGGAATGATGGGGTTTAATTAACTGTTTCACAACCTGGATGAGCATGGGTAGCCTTTCTGTATCCAACATTAGGACACAGTCATCAATCTGTAAGGAACAATTTTGTGACAAAGTCCAACCCTGTAGAACGAGGTTGAGGTTGTAGAGGAAAATTCAGACCTTTCAGAGCAGCTGAACCACTAGAAAGTTTGTAGCAATCTAAGACATCTTAGTGAATCATTGACTAGTTCGGGTTGGAAGGGTCCTTTAAAAGCCATCATAGTCCAAGCCCCCTACAATGAGCAGAGAGACCTTCAATTAGACCAGGTTGCTCAGAGCCCCATCCAACATGACCTTAAAAGTTTCCAGGGATGGGGCATCTACCACCTTTCTGGGCAAGCTGTGCCAGGGCTTTGCCACCCTGACTGTAAAAAATATCTAGTCTAAATCTACCTTCTTTTAGTTTAAACCCGTTACCCATTGCCCTATCACAACAGACCAGCTCCCTCAGCCTTTCCTCGTATGGGAGATGCTCCACTCCCTTAATCATCTTTGTAGCCCCACCCTGGAGTCTCTCCAGCAGTTTCCTGTCCTTCCTGAACTGAGAGGCCCAGAACTGGACACAATATTCCAGATGGGGTCTCACCAGGGCAGAGTAGGAGGGGAGGAGAACCTCTCTTGACTTACTAACCACACCCCAGGATGCCATTGGCCTTCTTGGCCACAAGGGCACAGTGCTGGCTCATGGTCATCCTGCTGTCCACCAAGACCCCCAGGTCCCTTTCCCCTACACTGCTTTCCAACAGGTCAGTTCCCAACCTATACTGGTACCTGGTTTAGCTTTGTTATTAGTAGTCATCTTCTAGTAATTTTATTTCTTCTTGGCAGTATTTTTTGATCAAAGCATAGTCTAAATTAGCACCTTATCAAGTAGAAGGCTGTGCATATTCTTGTGTACTGCTGTTGTCTAATAAGTGGTGAACCTTATGAGTGGTAATTTTGGAAAAAAAAAAAGAAAAAAGCTAACATTCTCAGGTTTGGTATAAGGCTAAAAGTATTATTCCAGTTTTACATAGAATACTTCAGAATACATTAATGTTAGTTGATTCCAGGAAGCAGAACCTTTAAATTATTCCTGAAATCTCTCAAAACTAGATGGAGATAACCGTGCACAACTCTGGGGCAAGGAATGTGGCTTTTAGTGTCGTGGTCTGATTGACCAGCAGGAACTCTGCAGTTTGAAAATTGCAATTAGATAAGAAGGAGCTCATTTTTATGTAATTCCCTTACCTTTTCTTTTGAGTGCTAAGCTCAGTGAAGGAAGAATGTCTGCAAAAGGAGTTGGAGTAGTTGCAGTTTGGTTTAATTAAAAACCTGCATTACTTAGCCACCATCAGCAAGAGCCAGTCTGAACCAACTACACAGTTAACAAGAATCAATTTTTGATCAGAACAGTTTTTACATAGAAATCAAATGAAATTACACAGAATACTGTCAAATAACTATTTAAGGCAGTATCTGACCTCAATAGAGGGTCCATAGTGCCGACTTCACTACAGTAAGGAGCTGTACAGCCTAAATTTCATATCTAGCCTATGATTACATGTGATTGGTGTGCTGGAAAGTGTAAGCAGTGTGTAGAGTGATAAGAAGGAGTAAAGTTTGCAATGGCTGGCTCTGAAAAGTCTCCGTGCCGTTTCTCCCGCATGTGGTAGTGGTTGTGGTTGTTATCTGCCTTCATGGTGCTCCATTCTGGAGTTCCCCACGGGACGGTGTGCCCCTCTTTTTGCTCTTCTTAATGCGCTCCACAGTGGACCTTTCTCCTCACTGCTCTCCTCAGAGCTGGAAGTCCCAGTGCCTGTTTCTGTGCCTACGGAAGGCCTTTCGTAAGGGTCTCTCTGACACGAGGCTTTCTCCTCCTGGCACGTCTGCCTGTGGGGGAACTTCAGGCTTTCATTGAAGAAGGCAGAAGCCATGCACTCGGCTGCTGTCTTGTCACAAGCACATAGAAGTTTTTCACACATGCTCCAACCAATACCTTAAAAAGAATCATAGTACGTTTTCGGTTAAAAGGGACCTTAAAGATCATCTCATTCCAGCCGTGGGCAGGGACACCTCAAACTAGACCGGGTTGCTCAAAGCCTCATCAGAATTAATGTTTGAAAGCAGTTACAATTAGTCGATGTGTAATTTGCGATGGGTAGATGAGGTTTTGAAAGTAAAATTTTCAAATCTGCCCTGAATTTTCGTCTCCAAAATCACCTTTAATTATCTAAGTATAAGCCTGGCACCAAGGTGGTGGGCAGCTGAAGGTCTGCCTGGCTTTAGTTAAATCTGTGAACATAAAGACACCAACAGCTGACTTCTGTCTCCAATCATAAAACATCTGCATCTAATTTTCTCAGCCTGACTTGGTCACATCATACGCAGTGGTGTAGTAACCTTGATCTCAACTAGGAAAAAAACCTGTTTTGTAGTTAAACATTGCTAATGTTTTTTTAAGCCAAACATGTCTGTCCCCATCCTGTGCTGCAGCAGCTCACAGGCCTGGTGGCATTCAGTCCATACCGGTTTGATACACTGCCATCAGGACAGAAGGAATTTACTCTAACTCGAACTTACATTGTGGCTTGTGATCAAAACATACAACTTCAGATCTTGCATTTCCTTCTGCCTGACATCCAAGTTTCTTAACTTGTTCCATACAACAGAAATGAGTGAAGCAGCACCTAAAATAAACAGTAGAAATAACTGAAAAATAATTACTCTTCCTGCATCACAGAGTACTCACAATTATTTTATCTGCATATTTTCAATGGCCATTAAAATTTATTTTTCATATAATGGAAAAAGAAATTTCCATAAGGAAGAAGAAAAAATAAAACAAGCTTGTTCCTATTCTCTTCCTTCCAAATTCCCTTGGTATCATTTGCTTAACAGTGCTGTAGTTTTTTGGTGGTTTTTTGTTTTATTTTTAAGACATATAATTGTAACTATGACCTAATCCTCTATGAGAAGTATCTTCAAGTGTTCAAATATCGCTGGTTGAACATCTGAACACTGCATCATGATAGCCAGAGCCGTGACAAACCTTTGTGTAGTCTGCTTGACCATCCATAGGCAGTGTTACTTTTGAGCAGAAATGTGTGTGCTGTATCCTGAATGCTATACTTAAACTTGACATGGCCCCAGCTACTATGAACCTCTGCAGAGGAAGGAATTTTTAGTTGTCAATGCCACACTCTTCAATGAGTTTTCTTTACTTTGGTTGAAATTCTCTCCATTACTCCAGAATTACTTGTCTTCACCAGTTGTACCATGACCACACACAGTTGGCAGCAGCAGGTCTCTCTTGAGCCATACTCTCTTCTGAAGGACAGGGAACAGCACAGATGTGTGGTAACTCTTCTTTTCATCAATCACTTTCCAAACTGAGAGGTAGCCAAGCTTCACGGCGATCCTTATCATCATCTCTTTTGATACAGTCTTTGTTCTGCTTTACTTACCTCCCACTGTTCTCCTTTCTTATTTTAATTGAGTTACGAAGTCCTCTCCAAAACATTGATGCAATAACAGAATATCTTTGTGACATTAGACTATTTCATGTCTTATTTATTTAAGTGGCTATTTACATATTCTTTTTTCAAAATGTGGCCTAACTACTGACATGTAGCGATACGAGGCCGGAGATCAGCAAAATATATACTGATCTTTGGTGGTCCATAGGCACCCTGATGCCCATAGTTAATGCCAAAACGTAGAGGAGCCCACACCTGTCCAGTGCATCAGTAGGATCACCTCTTCCTTCTTGGCCACAGTAGCAACCATAAGACTCAAATTCCTCTGGGCATCGCTCAGTTAAACAGAACAGCATTTCTCCCAGCTGGGGCAGCTCCCTCTTCACTCTTCCATTTCCTCTCTCTTGCAGAAAGGTCAATCGCTCACATACTGTAAAGCAAAAAAATGTTATTTGACACATCATGTTTTCACAGCTTGAGGGATCTCTTGTGATAACAGAAGTATTTTCAGAGCTCACAGAAACTTTTAAAGACAACAGTTCATGATTTCTAAATTATTGCTCCAGTCCATGGCTCTTAGAGTACTAAGGAGCAAATCAGCAGAAGTGGGGAGAAATAATGAAAAGGTGAGAGAGAAGCCTAGGAAGATATAAATTAGAAGACAAATTGGATTGCAATGAGAGTATTTTGCAATCTTTTGTAATCCTTCATAGTTAATTTTTTTCTTCTAGAATATTCAAACCTAGAGAGATATTCAGTATTCAGAAAACAGAGTCCTAGCCGCTTGTGTTGACACTCAGTGATAGCTGGGCAATGACTGGATGAAACTATTTTTATTTTTTTTTAAATACCTTCCACCTATCATTAAAAGTGTACTAAGACTAAGATTACTTCATGGTACGCTTATACAACTTGTCACGATAAAGCTTGGCCACCATCACAGAGTAATCAGAGTAATTTTCTTCCCAAAGGAAAGATTTGGGATTTTTGCTTCAAAGAGAATTGTTTCCTGATCTTACAAACCAGGGAAGACCACCTTGGATTATCACATTCATGCTTTTTAACTGCAATTCAATTAGAGCTATAATGCCTCTATCCCAAATGAGGAGCAGGGGAAGTTCCTTTTATTGCTTCTGCTGCTTGTAAAATTCAGGTAGCTCAAAGATGTGACTAAGGTGCTGCCTACAAACAAAAGCAAGTGGAAACATTTACTGAGCTCATTTTAGATCTTGTACTGTATGAAAAATGTACTTAGAACCTAATCATAAATAGCTTTTGTAAGTGTTAAGAACAGCACATTGGTGGGAAAGGTTAAAATGTCTCCTGTTGTTCTTACAAATACACGTCTATACAATGTCTAGATGTCTAGACAATACACTTGTCTAAATGGTTTAGAATAGCTGTAATCTTCATATTTAATACACACCTCCCTTTCCATATAGAATTAGCTGAATATTTCATTATACATAACCGGGAAAAAACCCTTCATTTACCTTTTCCTGCAGGTTCACGAGGTCCGGCGTCTGACAGCACCAGTTCCAGAGCTATTCCAGAGGAAGCTGTGTTCTGCCCAGACCTTGTAGGGCTTGTCCCTGCAGATGGCATATGCATAGATTAAGCTTGCAAAGGGAGAGGAAACCCTTCTTTCACTAAGGTGTCCAAAAGTGCGTATTCTGAACCATAATCAATAGGCTGTTTTCTAAAATTTGCTTAATTCATAGATGGAAGACTGCTCATTAATGGTTAATCAAGCTATCCTGGTCCATGTTTGACAGTGAGCTGCCCTTTCCAGGGCAGTCAGTGTTGTGTACTCTGCATTCTACGTAATCTATCCAGAGTTAGGAAGAAAATAGTGTTATTCTACATGCCCATGAAAAATGGTCAATCCTCAGATGGCTGGGAACAGGAATAGGGGAGTGCTGTGTAATTCAGCTTTTACTTGCCTTTTTCTTTCATCTTTGGAGATGTGAGTGCAGGAGCCTTCTCAGTGGGGACAATTTTGATTTGCATGGAGTTAACATCTCCTGGGAAAGAGGCTGGGGAGGTGGTTATCTCTTCTGCTGGGACCACAGCTTCCATAAATCCATCCTCTTTTGAATAAGGAGGAAGAGGAAAGTGGGAGAAGACATGGAGCAATAAAAAGCAAGATTTTCATTTAGATAGCGGGTCAGAGTAATATCCTCAGCCAGAACTCATGTGAACTGATGGTCATAAAGAAAAAAATTCAAAATGAAGACAGGAAAAGCAAGGAGTATCCACATTGGTCATTTTTTCACATTTCTTGCCTTTCAGAAAACAAGATGCTGGTTAAACCCAACCAGTGTAACTACTGATTTTCATTTCATTTTTAATTTTATATATTGCATGCCGAGGTAAAGAGCTGTGCCAGCTGCTCAAAATCATATGGATTACTGATTAGCCATCCCTACTGAGAAAGTGCGGGTGAGATGTCATTTTCTCAGCAAATTCCTAAAAAAAATAAAGTTCTATTCACATGAGGGTACCAAAACTGATAGTAACATCAGGGAAGGTAGAAAATTGTTTGACTGATGCAGAGCGAGGTAACTGATTCATTGTAGCCACAAGAAAATAATAAAGGAGAAAATAAGTTGAGGATTAATAGAAACATAATTTTATGGAGATTCTTCATCCTAAACAATAAATATGAATTTAATTGTGGATTCTCTGAAGCTGTATTGTTGGCCAGGAGTGTTTTGTTTAATTTGGTGATTACTCAACTTTTTTTTTTCCTTTTTTAACTCCATTTTTTATATAAGCTAACCTGTAATTGAAAATACTGTTATCAAATGGTTTCATTTTTTCTAAATGTCAATATGAAGAATGTGGCATTTCACAAACAAAATACTTTGGAAATACTAGTGAACACGTGTTTCCACATTCTTAAAACCTTTCTTTTTAAATTCCCTGGCTCAATTTATTAATTGGATGCAGCTCAAATTCATTAAATTTGTTCCTCTGAAGTTCTGTTTTTTAGTACATGTTAAAAATAGCCTGTCGTAGGATAAGAGGAGAGATTAAAATAATCAAAGCACTGCTAAAAACACAAGGAAGACCATGAAAGGTTGCAGAAAGGGAGCAATAGCACCACACTAGTTCTGGTAGCTAACGAGGTGCACACTTTATGCCTCTTCGTTGACAGTGATGTGTTGAAAGCAATTCCTGCTAGAAGTAGAAAATAATACTGGAATTTGGGCAATTCTGCATTTAGCTAAGAATAGATATTACAAACAAACCTCCAGGAGCCATGCAGACCTTGCAGCACAACACAAGGATTTTCTGGTACGTTCAATTTAATGCAAGAGAACATTGAGTGATTTTGACCATTGCTTCGTACAACGATGCTGTATCTGTGTCTGGGGGTGGGAAACATGGACCAGCAATGTAATCAGAGGCAAAAAATTGCTACATTCTTCTCTCCATGTGCAGTGCTCCTTGACATTTTTTCTGGTGCTTTTTAGTCTGCCTAAGCAATCCTTTCTATGAAAAAAAAAAAAGGATCACTAAAAAACTCCCAAGTTTCCCCCTGTGCTCCACTTCTGTAGCTGCTGGTGTGCCTGTCCTCAAAGAAATAACAACTGCAAAAGGTGAAGTGGGTTTTAGACTGGGAAAGAATTCCGTGAAATGCTGTATTCATGAAGGTGGAGGCAAAATCAAAATAAACCCACCTGGCAGCAGGTGCTACAAATGTAATTTAAAGGATCAACCATTATATTGGAAAAGCCTTATATGAAGAGCTTTTTGCAAATGCTTGCATGAGAAGTGCAAATGAGTGGCTTGAGGCAACAAACAGCGAATACTTCTCAGGCTGGTTTTATTATTTGTGTACCTGCTATCTGACACCGGTCTAAATCATATTCCCTGGCAGCCCTGTTGTCACCACACATGGATTTTTATCTGTGATGCTTCTAGATGAAGTATTGCTGCGTCAGCCGCAAGGAAGGGACAGCTGAGAGTCACTGACCTCTTTTCGAGGAGAGGGAAGGAGCAGGAGCTGTTCCTCTGTGGGCCCTTGTGGTAACTGTACAACAAGCAGAGGCATCGTGTTAGTGACCTCCATTACATCCTCCAGTTCTGCAATGCATTTCTAGGGAGATTTTTGCTGAACACTTCGCAAAGTTTAAGCAGACATCACTCTTAGCCTTGTTTTATAAAAAGTGTAATTAGGAGAACCCCAGTGGTTTGCTTAGAGGTATGCAAGTCAGCAGAAGAACTAGGGGTTCATTTTTTTAACCAAAACCTGTTTTCACTTGGAATCAGGAGTGACCGATTCATCAACAAAAGCATAATCGGAGTCTTACCTCCAGCTTTGGACGTCCCCAAGACGGACTCACTGGGCTCAAAAGAAATCACTGTTGAAGACAAAAAAGGTAAAGTCAGAAAACAAGTTTCCAGCACCAACTCTTATGTGATGTCAGGCTACCAAGAAGAGCTTTTTCAGCGAAGCAGGAAGACCTGGGCATTTTTTCTTATTGCCCATTTTTCTCTGTGATGCAGCCATTGTTGTAGACAAAGTGGTAGTGATAAAATAATCTCATTGCAATGTTCAAATACTGTGCTTTACACTAACAAAGCAGCAGCATACATGTGACTGAAGCAGCAATTTCAATATTAAAACAATATGATGGACAAATACACTAAAGAGAATTAGGTCTACAATCTCAGTGCTGTGCGCAGAAGGATGTACCACATTCCTCACAAACACCTCATGTTTACCTGCAATGAAAGCCAGGTGTGGATGGGCAGCTACAAGCCCCAATACTTCTCTAATCTCTAATTTATTTTTTGATAAACATTTTTTCATTTATCATCAGTTACATTTTGATAAATTATAAACATATACGTTATTAAAAAAAAAAAAAAAGAATCACTGCATCTTTTTGTCTGCTGTTAGGATAGATGTTGTGATGTGAGGAATAATATCTTTGCCTTTAAACAAGTTTCTGAGTAGGACTTCATCTTAATGCAGTTCCCCCAGTTGTCAGTGGTGAAGCTCCTATGGGCTTAAATGGGGAGACAGCTAGTTAAATGGTAAATGGTTCTCCAAATATTTCCTTCAGAGTCTGACTGGATGTTATCTGTGATACATTTCCAGCTTTCTAAAATTCCTAATACAGGTTTTTATACCTTGGCATTATTTTGAGCCTTCGGATGAAGTTTGTCCCTTTAGAGAGCACAGGTAATCATTTCCTTGGGAAGTAAAAGGTTGATGCAGATGTGCAAATACAGGATCGCTCACTCCTTCAGGAGCTCTCAGTTTTCTATTTACAAGCCTCCCAGAAGAGCCCACTACAGATTGAAACCAGGTTCTTCAGGTCCTAGAAAGTGCAACTTTCCACCTCTCCCCACTCCCAGAAGATGACTCTGAGCTGAGCAGTGGCTTGGTGGCACTCATCCAGTGTGTGTTGCTTCTGTGCTGGGAAATATGGGGTCTCTGTACATGACAGTAGGGCTTTGCTTGTGATGGGGCCATGTTACAAGAGTGCATCAGCTAAAACAGGAAGCAGATGGTCTAAGATGGGTCTCCATCTGTATTTCACTACCATATAGCGTGGCCTTCACTTGCTAGGTGTGCTTTCCTGGAGCCACCCAGGGCTTTGGGTGATTTCTGTCCATGGGCTCTTGTGTTGTAGTGCACACCATGTAGGCAGGAATAGTTTTCTCATAAGGCAGCAATAAGATTTTGCAAACACCCATTCCTGAATAATATAACTATTGATTGTAGCTTAAAAAAGATGAAGATTGTCAGAAGAACCACTTGATCTCATGATTTAAGAACTCACCCAAGAAGCACCAGAGCAAGAGGGATTTAAATTTGTGACTCTACATTGCAGGTAAATAAACCACCCACCTCCTGGCTCGGTTGCAACAAACCCTGCCCAGCTTTTCCTCATGCCACTGCTTGATCTTGTATAATTAAATGTCGCTTTAAAGACAATGAATATGCAATGAGCTGCGGGCCCAGTGGTTGGCACCCACAGGGCACGTCACTGCCAAAGAGCTCCCCAGCTGTAACCCCCATTCCCAGGTCTGCTTGGGTGAAAACAGGTTTTGTTGTAGAGTGCTCATTTTCAGCCCTTGGGAAACTTAACCACAAACACTGGCTGAGCACATTGCATGCACAAATTGAAAAACTTCACTTTCTCATTCAGTCTTGAATTTGATCACCAAAACATTGTGCCTGCTTTTGTATCCATCCTTTTAGAAGGCCAGAAGGCAAGCCATCAGCTTATTCTTGTATTTTATTAAGTTGCAAACCTTCTTCCATGGATGCAGTTGTAGCCTGTGTTTTGTCCATCCCATGATGAAGGAATTCTGCAAAAATAAAAGCATTCTTACTCCAGAGAGTCATGCCTTGTGATGCCTGTTAAGCAGGATCTTGGCATAACAGGGTCAGCGTCATAAAAATGGAACTTATTTCTAAATATTACTACTGTTGCGCTTTTTGTACAGTTATTGTATGATATAAATACAGCAAGTACTAACCTAATTATTGATAATTCTGGTAACAATGTTAAAATCCTGCCCTAATATTTAGTCAGTGCTGATACTAAATTCTACTCAGCAACATAATAAACAAAAAATAAGCAAAAAAAATCCCTCAGTCTCTGTCATTAAGAGCTTCATCCTAAACAAGAAAAAATGGTTGGCAATCAGCATACTTTAAAATCTCATTTCAGCAGCTAATTAAATGCATGGCCTACAGTGAAGGAAAGAAGATAGGACTTAAGCATTTAAACAGAAAACTTAAATGTTTAAACCCAGGCACCTGGCTAGGAACCTTGTTGAAGCAGGGCCTTCAATGTGCATGCAAATAGAAAAGGATCCATCTGAAACTGGTGCTTCTTGTATTATTTCTAAATGAGATTCAGGGTTCTTTTCCAAATTCCTTTGCAGAAAATTGGGTCATTTGGTTGTAATTTTCCTGTGCACCTATGTAAAAGCTCGTCACAAAAATGGGGCTTTAATTTATTAGGCTTTTTTTTCCTTTTTTTCATTTTCCTTTCTTGCTGAATCTTGCTGAATCTTGCTGAAACTTGTCTTTGCTTCTCAGGATGGAAATCATAGCTTCCCAAATACTCATGTTATTTTTCTGAGTAGAAATTTATCTTGATTTAACATACACCAATCAAAGAGTTACAGAGATAAGGACATACCCTTCGTGTGAGGTGTTGTCATCACTCTCTGGCTGGTGGTTTCTGAAAAGGAGAAAGCTCTCTCATAAACTAACGTGTGAAAAGGGGCTTTGTCACTGTTTAATCTCAATACTACAACAAATCAGGAGTTAATTGAATTTACTCCTATTAAAGCAAAGGTTTAGGCAAATATATCCCCACTTCATTCACAATTTTCTCTGTAATAAAGACTCTGACAAAATCCTTTTCCTAGATGTTTGTCACATAGGATCTTTTTTTTTTTTTTCCAAAACCTGACCTGGACAGAATGGCTACACAGAAAGATAATAACATGAGTGAAAGCTAAATAAAAATGTTTCGTTCAAAGGATATTTTCTCCATTAAGAAATAGAATCAGGAGCCTAAAATTAGTGGAGGTATTCAATGAGTTAAGATTGAATCAAACTTTATCAGCAGTGGTAAAAACAGCATGATTTTCCTGTTAGCACCTAACAATTTCCCCTTTATTTGTAATGTGTTGGAACTGCCATGCTTTATATTAGAGCCATCTGATCCCAGTCAAAGATTACTGGCTTACATGAAACAAGTTTCTGGCTTTGATGCAAAATTTTCTGTGGCATTTTCTTCTCCCTTGGCCTGTTCACAAGGGGATGCTCACATCCAGAGCATCATACAGATGTCTATAGCTGTCCTTAGTGCTGGGGAGAGGGGTGAATATGAGCCAAAGGATTAGAAAAGCTAGCATTGCTTTTTCGCAGCCACCTCAGCTTGGGAGTTCAAAGGTCCTTCCCCTGCCATGCTCTGGTTGCAATCCATATGAATTAAGTTTTTAATCCACCCCTGTTCCCTTAGGACAGGTATTCAGCCTTACAAGGCTGTAATTTCAGCTGCAGAGCACAGTGTATGACAATGAAGATAAATATCCCCTTCACCTTGAGAGAGGATTTTTCCTTCCAAAATGGAAACCACGTAACAGAGCAGAGTGGCTCTGTTTTTACCTTTCATTGTAGAGTTTTTGCATAATTTAAGGGGAGATTTGCACTAGCAATATTTTCAGTTTGCCATTCCTGTTAGTGACCTCAGTGAGTGACTAATCACCCCAAATGTCACCCATTCATTTACATTGGCAAGAGTCTCCTAGGACTGGCAGGTGCCTTCCAAATAAAAAAATAATAATTTCTTCATATCTAACTGGAACTTCTCTGTTGCAGTTCTGTCTCTTTCCTCTTGTCCTGTCCCTGTGCTCCTCCAGGAAATCTGGCTCCATATTCTCTCCACACCTCACTAGGTACTGAGAACAGCAAAAACATCACCCCTGCGCCTCCTCTTTCATCGTGTGCTCCTGCTCCCTCAGCAGCTTGGTAACCTCCACTGGACTTGCTCCAGGATGGCAATTAGTCCACCTTCTTCTTCTCTCTTGGTAGTCACTTGAGTAGCAGTAAATGGAAAAGACACAGGAAATGGAGAATAGGACAGACTGCCAGATTTAGTGCAGGAAGGCACCCAGCTACTGCTTATTCTCCTTGGCTCAAATTTGATGCCAGTGGAAAAACTGGTGGGAGGTGGCAGTCGATCAGATCCTTATTATTACCTGTAATGGGAGATGGACAGAAGGAGACATCCAGCCCATTCAAGGAAGAGTTAATATGTGTGTTCACAAAACATTCAATGGCATCTTTGTCACAGTTGCAGAGAAACTGTTCACAGGGATCCCCAGACTCTGGAAATAAAAGAAAAATCCAAACAAGGTACTATTGAAATATCTTTTCCGCCTCCTTCTTTTTTCTCCCTCTAAGGTTTTTGTCTATATTCATTAGTGCAAACCTATTTATACTGTGCCTCTCCACATTAAATAATACTGTGAAGTTTCATAGTCCTACACGGTTTTTTTCTGAAAGAGCACCCAACATAGCCTGGCACAGCTGGCAATAGGCTTCTTGCCTCTGCTGGGTCATTCTGCAGAGCAGTGAGGATGACAGAGCAATGCTTTGCTCTGGTTTTCCCATTGAAAACTTAATGCAGATGATGCAGAGTCTGACATTTCACATTGTGAACAAAGAATGGGATCCCTCAAAGTAACTAAAAATCATGTTTGAATCTTCAGAAAGGAACTCTTTTTCAGGTCTTTGTCCAACAAGAACTGCATTTCTGATGTGTGGAGATATCTCAAGCAAATTCAGGGGAACCTCAGCAAGACGCTGCCTATTAGAGGAGCCCTGACAGGGTTCTAGTTCTTGGACTTCAAATTTCCTGCCTATCTGGGCTTTGATGCTTCTGTGTATTCCTATTTTCAATCACCCCTGAGCAGAACACTTCAGCTTTTAAAAATCCATACATGAAGTGACTTCTACCTAACTCATATGACTTTTGGCAGCTAGACCAGAACAAACATCTCAGTTATGATGAGGCTTAATCTTACCACAGGTCAGGTTTTCAGTAGGGCAGCTGATATCTGTAGAAATCTTTGATGGGTCCCACATACATTCCATCTCCATTGCTTCATCATAGCATTTGCGGTGCTGGAAACAGCATCTTAAAGAGTGAAATAACAGAGTTTACATGCTTTAGTCTCAATTCTGCAATGCTTTTATGTTGCTCTTACAGAAGAATGCAAAAGACACAAATGAGAAAAAGGTCTCCTCAGTGTCATCCCTAGACACCAGAAAGACTGACTGCTGTTTTTTCCCTGAGTCAGTCAGGTCGGATAAGTACAACTGGATGCAAAGCTCAGTGGTGGGAGCAGGTTTGCATGCTGTGGGAGACCATGCTTATATTTCTGTCCTGAGTTCTTACAAGGACTCTACAGGCACTTTAAATAAGAAATCCACTACCGAATATCTACCCAGAGCACTGCCATCTCACTGCCAAACAGTGCCCAATGGCTAGGATCTAAAGGTCTCGGGTCCAGTCCTGCCACAACCTTTCTTACTGCAGATTTGGAGAACTACACAGAACCTGGCAATCATTGGAGGGTTAACGTCTCTGTAACACCTTGTGAATCCCTGTGTCTCACTGAGCCTATATAACTACGTGCTATTCTCTGTTTCTTGTACTTCTATGCAATAATTGTAATTAACGTTGAATTAAAATGCACCATTTATCCATGGGAAGGGGTCATGAAATAATTTTCTCACACTGGAGTAAAGCAGCTTTCTCCTACCACCACACATCAAAGGCAGTTAGAAACCTTGCTTCTCTGTCCCCATGGACTTTAGAGGTAGAGCAGGTTACGTAGATATGAAAATTATCTAATGTAGTCATGACAATTTAGTCATTTCTTATTGGAAATAGGAAAAGGCTGCTTTTGCAGTCACAAGCATTTTCGAATGCCTTAAAAACCTACATGACTTATTCAGCCCTTTTTTTCTGAAACAGAAACAGCAGTGATAAAATCAAATGTTCGCAAAGCTTGTTTATAAGAAATAAAATTAGTGAAAAAAGTTACAGCACTGTGGGAACCGTGTCTGAGAAAGACACCTAGCAGCCACCTGTTTGGAGGCTCTCTTGAACCAACTGAATATCTGTGTCAGTGGCAAAACAATAATCAGTCCCCGTTTACTGCAAAGTGCAGTGGGGTTGCCATGCTGCTAAGGAAACAGGACAGCTCACCAATTTGTAAACATGAACTGACCCTGCAGACATTTCTCAGGACAAAACTGCTGATAGATCATTCTGCCACTTCTGCATTTACACTGCTCTGCATTAAAAAGAAGCTGAGTGAGGCAAAACTCCAGGTGCTCAGCTCTTCAGGTATCAGTCCATTGAACGAACTCGAGCTCTCGTTTCAGCATGTCATCACGATTGTTCAGAAATGGCTTTTTTTTCCAGTAGCAGGGTTAGATCTTCATTTTCCCAGCCATCCCGTGTTGGAAAGTGGATGGATTAATTTCCATCTATCTCTAGTAGGCATTAGCTCTCTCTCAACCATTGCTGTCTTCACTCAGGGAATTAATACATTACATTACTTTGCTGGAAAGAGCCTTTTTTTCTATTTAGACATGGGTGGATCTTGATTCTCTTTGAATTTCTTTTCACACTTCCTGCGGGCATAAGTGAACAACCATTTGATTGTCCTGGCCTGAGATTACATTTTTTCTCACTAGCCTTGTCAGGTTCCGAGGCAATATCACACGCAGCACGCAATTTGGGTGGTTTTGTTCCTGGTGCAGGGTACTGGGAAGAGCCAGAGACCTGCATTGTTCTTCTCTATGCCCAGATGCTCCAACCTCTTACAACATTTGCACTTGCACAGGTATTCAGGGCAAGTTCTACTCAACCTCCTAACTGCCACTTGAAGCTGAAACAGAATCCTTAGCTGATTCTGTTGATGTTTAAATCCCCCTCAGACGCTAACATTTCCATTATAACCCACGAATAGTATACATTGCTGGTGTATTGCACAGCTCCAATACCAAAAGTTTGGTAAGTCTGTAAACCCAGTAAACTGCTCAGAATAATGCTCTTCCACTCACCTTATTAACAGGCCCTCCAGTCTTTGGCACCGATTTCAGCATGGGACAGAATTCCCCAGTATGAAGAGAGGAGTGAGACTTGGTTCACAAAGATCTGTTCAGAGTTTAGAGACCTCTAGGGAAGATATGTCAAGGAGATGGGTGTGGTGTTTACTTCATTGGATTAGTGGCCACTCTTTACAACCAGTTTAAACTAGCTGTACCACAACACTGGTGGAATTATATGCAGGTGTGGGGGACTCTGTTTTTATCTGTAGGATGGGAGTATTTCCCTGTGTCGAAATGGGAGAAAATAAAAAGAAACTGTGCTGGGAGAAAAAAGAAGCAAGTGGATTGTCACATGCTATAGATTATGAACACCTTGATTTCATCTGTTCCCAAGCCGTGCTGTAAGGCAGCTGCCATGGGGTGTTGGACCAGCAGAAAGATAGTGCTCACCAACAGGTAAGAATAACACAGGACAGAGCTGATTAACCAGAGCTGAAGTTATCTTTTGTAGGTCATAGCAAATATTTAGATTGCAAGTGAACAATGACTAGATTAAACCGAGCTGGGTGGTGTGGGACTGATTTACCCTCTGAATAAATATTCTATTTTTTTTTTTTACTACTGGCTTTAAATCTTCTAGGCAAGTGTTATGCTTTGGGTCATCAGAGCATGAGGGCACTGACAGCCGGTCACAACAGAGGAGGACATCTCATGGATAAGACTTACTCATCAGCTTTGTCCACGGGGAGCCCTTCCATCTCAAACCGACAAGAGCAACCGTAGTCCTCAAAATCCCTGGGACAAAAACCAGTAACACACTTCATTTTGTTCACAAAGTTGAGCAGGGCAGGAAAGTTTGTGAAGATGGACTGTAACCAGGTGAAGTGAGAGCCCAGGCAGTCTGGAAAGAGAACAGCCGTAGAATGCTTGGTAAACTGAGGTGAGCCAGGTGTGAGTCACACAGAGGTGATGTTTGCATGAAGACAGAGCCTAAAAAAGGCAATAACAGAGGGACATTGACCAATGCTTGACACTCAGCAGTATTTAGTATTACAATAGCCTTTGGAGAATTCCACAGCCTCAAAAATCCCTGCTCCTTTTCAGTGTATATAAAAGCAAACTCCATGGGATTTCTATTCAGTGCTCATGTACAACTGGAACACATACTTACCAAAAAATAATGCAACACTTTCCACATTTTGAAAGACTCCATTGAAGAATGTGGCATTGTCTAAATGAAAAAATAAACAAACCGCACTTCTTTTTATACAAGTAAATGACAAGAACTGTCCCCAGACTGCCCCTGGTCTTGCTTCAGTTCTTAAATAATTTTGAGATAAGAGTTACTAGCTATTTGCTAACAGCACATTTCCCTGAAATGCTTCTGAAGTATGACTGATTCCCTGCTGCCACACAGTACTGCAGAAATTAAAGCTTAAATTCTTACTCAAGATTCTTTCAGGTGTGTCAAGAAGCTCTGGCAGGAACGCTGGCGGCTCCAGTTCTTGGCCACCTACCTCAGAACAAAAAAACAAAAAGAGAAGAAAAAGGTTTAAAAATAAAAAAAAGCCCCAACAAACTAATAACATATACTTCATTATGGGAGATATACTGCAGGCATTTTGAAACCCTTCCCACGCTAACAAGCTGATTTGTCAAAGCCATGAAATACTTCCTTGGCTGCATCCGCAATCAACAAATCCCAGAAGTGTCACATTAACCTCAGCTTAAAAATCAGCCCTCTGTTAAAATGAGGTGTTGCTAGTGATGTGCTAACCCTTGTATTCCCCTGCTCTTCTGAACAGTACCACTTGCTGGGATAAATTATATAAATTTTTTTGAGTTGCCCACCTACTTGTATTGTCCCAAATGTTTCTGTTCTGTAACCCTGTGCTCTTCACTTCTCTGAAGTCAAGAGGTTTGGTTTCTCTGAGTCCCTGTTGCCTGTTGTCTCCCAGCCTCTTTTTCCATCACTATTTCTTTCTTAAGTTAATTGTCTATGTTTCCTTTTGAAGATGCTGTGGTATATTTGCCATGCTGTTATTTTTTTTTTCTGTTTGCCATGTCCTGAATTAGAATGAAAACTATAACTTTCTCTCCCTTCTCATTTTTTACGTTGTTCTTATCCTCTGCATGATTTTAGGAGAATGCGTTACTGTGCATTTATTTAAAATTAAAGGTAATTATTTGCTGAAGGATCTAAAAGCTGAGGAAAAAAGTAATGTTAAAAGCATAGCATAGTTTATGTCTCAGAATATCTGGCATTAGGAAACCTGTCCATTTCCCCATATGAAAGATCTTGCTAATCTATTGCTTTTTCCTGCAATAAATATAACAGAGTAAAGTGGAGTAGTGGGTTTTTAGATATAAGGCTTAAATCTATGTTTAGCAAAGGATTAGGAAAAAAATAAGGCTTTTTTTTTTTTTTTTTTAGATCGTGTGTAACAGCATTCTCAGGATGTCTACAATTTTTGTGGAGTGAACAAGCCTCCAGCCATTCATACCTAAAGTTTAGTGGAAGAATACGGGTATGGGATTGGGGAAGGTAGGCAGAGTTGTTTCTTCTTCTGTTATTCTTTTCCTTGGTCACAATAGAAAGCTTTGAGATGAACAGCAATCCATCAAAAGTATCCTTTATTACAGAAGGTCTGAGGGGAATGGACTGCTTTCCACAAACCAGAAAAAGGCTCCCATTAAAGGCTGGCCTTTTCCACAGAACTGAAACAAATCTGTGGAAAGCTTGGCAATCATGAGAAATTCAGATTCAAGCAAACTAATGGTGTGCCTTGCAAAATAAACAGCAATGAAGGCTATACATTTTTTACAAACGCTTGCTCAACTAAAACTGTCCCTTATTTTGTGGCTTAAAGTCTGTATTTCCTCTGCAACGACAAACATCGTTCCCTCAAGCCATGTTTATCAAATGCTTCTAGAGCCAGGTTTTGACACTCTGAATAACTCTATAGCTCCATCTCAGTGTCTGTGGATGAAGAGCCTTTGTTCATTTGGTCCTTTCAGCAAAATTTTGGAAAACATGCAAATCCCATTGAGTTGAAATGAGACAGAGGAGAGAATTGATAAAGCCACGTTACAGAATGGCTGGAAGTTGTGATTACTCCACCACCCTTTACTTGCTCTTAGTTCTTCTCAGCAAACTTAATTTGCATACACCCATTTAACACTTAAATGTTTGAGGGTCACCTGGGGAAAAATCTCCATCACAGGGTCAGCAGCTTGGTAAACCTTTGACTCTTCTAATCCTTTCCTTATGGAGAATGCTAATTCTAATTGTCCCTAAGTCAAGATCAGTGAACCAATGTTTGCTAACAGAATTGCTTAATTTTGTTTAAAATGGTTGGGAAGGGACGAAGACAAAACACTTTCTGGATTAATTATTCTCTTTTCTTCTTTTGTTATCACGTCTTTTGGGGCTATTGGTCCTACAGGAATCCCAGTGCCAGATTGCACTGCAAAAAATCAATTCTTTAAGCCTCAGAGGAACCTGGGAAGGTCAACATCTCTCGCCTTTCTCTAAAACCTGCAAAATGACTTGGCATGGGTCCTGAGGAGACTTGTGTGATACTTTAGCTCTTGGGCTTTCCAGTCGTATGCCTTATCTACAGAATTTCTTTCAACATTCAGATACACGAAAAAAAGTTTCTGGACTGCGTCTGTGTTGTTGCTGCTCTGACCAAGATTTTCAGAAGCGTTATCTGAAAAAAGCCCATCAAAAAAACATCAGTGCACTTCCAGTGGTGTTTTGCAATTGTGCCAAGTTAAATTGTCACAATATAGGGCAGGGATGCAGTCATTGTAATCCTCGGGGAGCAGAAACCTTGATTGTGCTGGGAAAAGTCAGGGTGCTGCAAACACACTTTATGTGATTTATTCAAGGTAAAACACATTAACTCCTCACAAAGATGCTGGTTCATGGTCAGATATTTGTTTCAGTCTCAAAGCAGAGATCATGAGAATAAATCCTGCATAAACATACATCAATAAATCTCTCCAAACCCCAAAATGGTAACATTTTAGACCTTTGTGCTCAGATTGTGCTTAGCTGGGGGAAAAGAATCTAAAAACCGTGGCACAACTTTTTGAGGTTTGGGGGAAAATCTCTTTGAAACGTTGTGTTGGAAAAAGTTCTGAGTGTCCAAAAATTGCTGAGTGCACTAGATATTATCAATTTATATAGTCCCTTTTACATCTGGCGACTAAATACCCCTTTATTTTTTTATAAATAAACAGCGTAGATATGTTGGCTTTCTTTATCACTGCAGTGAAATGACCCCAATGAGCGACCAAAAAGGCCATTAGACCTTCTAAGAGTCCTTCTGTTCACCTGCACACCAGTACTCTTAATGGAATTCCTACACAGTGAAAGGACTGTAGAAATTTGAAATGTTTGCCCATACCGATCACTGGGAAGCTCATTCACCCATGACAGTAAAGTCTAAAGAGTTATATGAAGAAAAAAAACCCCTAATATTTATAGTAAAATTTGAAAGAGAAGCCTTAGTTTTATGTCAGGAGGTACTGAATGGCTTGGAGAATTTAGACAATACGCATGTGTTTAATGAGTTGAATCTCTTCATATGTAACTTGTAAATCTTTTTTTGGAGTCTAAGGGCTTTAAATGATGACCAAATGCTGGCAGAAGGGAAGTTGCAATTTTTGATGATATTTTTAATCCCACTAAATCTTTCTTGCTTCACTACAAGTCCTGATTATAATATGTTTTATAAGTACCTTATAGATAAACTTATTTAACTACACTTAGGCGTTGAACAGCTAGGTTTGAGGGGACAGAAGGCATGCTTCTAAACCTCTGTTTCCACATACTTAAAGCAGTATTTAGGCATAAATGTCAAATAATCATAAAAATACATTGCCACTTACCGCTGTATGACACCATTGACATAGACACCAGCAGAATTACAATCATTTTTTGTTTAATCCAAAGACAAGAAAAAGTCACACAGCAGACCAGTGTGCCTGATGAATTAAGTAAAATATTAGGCAAAATGTTATCTCTTAAATCTGCAGTGGGAAGACATCATCTTAGAAAATCATTCTTTCATATCCTGGCCGCATTTCTGCTTGATACAATTCAGTTTTTACCCTTATTGTAATAAATGTGTATATGACAACAATAATGAGCCTTATGTATCCTTATAAATTTAACAAAGTTATCTATAAACCTGACTAAAAATGCTTATTTTAGTATTACTTTAGGTGTGTCAACAGGCTCCGCCAAAGTGCCAGAGACAGGGAAAGCCCTTTTAGCAATAAAATTGTGTACTGAAGTTTCTCCTGTTTTGCACTTTTCACATCTTACTGGATCTAACAGGGTGTTTAAACAATTCTTCACGTCACATTTAAATGCAGATCTTGTGAAACAATGTGTAATGTGTAAATGGAGAGACATTATGGGATTACTTCTACTGAACCCAGTTAACCTGCAATCCATTGCATTCGCTTGCTTCACATCACAAAAATCTCTCCTACTTTGAAGTCAAACATTTACTCTAATCTGTATTGAGACTGATTTAAGGTATTTATTTTCCTAATGATAAACTCCACATGGTTTGGAGAACTTCAAGTTCTGGCTGTGTTTGTCCTTACAGAAATATGTGTAAAGAATTCTTCTGAAACTAAAAGCCTTCCACTAGTATTCATGAAATGACAGTTTACTCTAAAAACTCATGGTTTACCCTACATTTAGAATTATTTTCTAAGTAAATCAGGAATGGAGTTTCTTACAGCCAAATAAATGAACATTTATTTGTCAGTATCTACATTGATTATGTGCTCCCCTAGGTCAAATACTGCATTCATTTCTATTAAAAAATCTTATAATAGTTCATCAGGAAGTGAGTTTATAAAACTAATAGCTCTAAATATTTATAGTCTGCTACTCCACATCTCTTACACTTTAGTCTACAACTCCACAATCGCTAATAAATTATTCTACATTGTTTTCTTCCTGATTCCTGTATTATAGAGTACATCTAAAAAGGCTTACCTTGAGGGATATTATTCGAAAGCAGTTGGATGGAGGACAAATGGATTTCAACAAAGTCAGTACTAAGTTATTTATACCCACTTGCATATATGCCTCACCCATGTGATCACTTCCTTTATCAAACCCACTTCAACATTTATTAATTAATTCTTCCATGAGATTCCTTAGAGTTATTATGCCTACAATGTACCTTAGTAATATAGCTCCAGCCATGTAAAGGATCTATACTGAGAAGTCTGTTCTGCAGGTGCATTCACAGTATAGTAACTTTCCCTAATACTCTTGGCTGTAATTAAATAACAATCATCTCATTGTTATTAATCACTCACAAAATCTCTGGAGCATGTGAATGTGGCTTTAATAGCTTAGCAAAAGGTAGTGTTCAGTGACGAAAGATGAGTGAAAATTCATACAGCTTTAAACACTGGCATTCCTCAGGGCTGAGAATTCTGCTCTCATCTATCCACGGTGGCTCTGATCCAAAGCTGAGTGAAAGCCAGGGGAAGGTTGAGTCAATGAACTTTCCTCATGGGGAAGGTGTGCTTTTTTGCCAGGGTAAGACACAGCTACCCTTCAAAGACACCATTGACAAAGGCAAACTCTCCACTGAGTTTTTGCATGGAGAAGTGAGAAGTCTGACAACTTGGGAATTGTAAAAATACTTACATGAACAAAAGACTTGGCTCCTCCCAGGCCCTGCGTTGGGCCTGCATTACCTTTAGAAAGGCCTTTGACACTGTCTTCCATAAGAGCCTCATGGAGAAGTTGTTGATAGATGGGCTGGATGAGGCCAGTGATGTGAGTTGAAAACTGGCTGAATGGTGGGGCCCAGAGGGTGATGGTCAGCAGCACAGAGTCTGGTTGGAGATCAGTGACTGGTGATGTACATCAGCATCCATGTACATATGCTGGAACAGTGTGTTTTGCATAACGCTTGCAGATGGCACAGAACTGGGAGGATTGGTCATGTAACCATCCAGAGGGACCTTGAAAAGCTGGCGAAACAGGCCAACAGGAACTACATGAAGTTCAACAGAGTTGCTACGTCTTGCATCTGTGGAGGTACAACTACATGCACCACAACAGGCTGGGGGCAAACCAGACGGAAAGCAGATTGTCAGAAAAGGGCCTGGGGTCCTGGTGCACTCCACGTAGAACTTGAATAGGCAGTGTGCCCTCTCAGCAAAGGCAGCTAAGGGTGTTCTTAGCTGCACTAGGCAAAGTATTGACAGCAAATGGAGGGAGTGTATCCTCCCCCTCTGCTCAGCTCTCGTGAGGCCACACCTGGACCACTGAATCCAGTTTTGGACTCCTCAGCAGACCATACTAAAAAGTCTGTATTTGTTTCTTACAAGCTCCTTTAACTATTGATAGACCACAATAAGTTGTTCTCAGAACCTTCACTTGTCCAGGCTGAACAATGGCAACTCTCTCAGCCTGTCTTCACAGAAGAAGTGCTCCAGCCCTCTGATCATCTTTATGGTCCTCCTCTGGACTGTCTCCAACAGGTCCATGTTGGGGCCTACAGAGCTGGATGCAATACTCCAGGTGGGGTCTCACCAAAGCAGAGAGACAGAATCACCTTCTTTGACCTGCTGGCCACACTTCTTTTGATGCAGCCCAGGATGCAGTTGGATTTCTGGGCTGCAAGTACACATTGTTGCAACAGGGTAGGTTTAAGCTGAACATTAGGAAAGAAATTTTCACAGAAAGTGTGGTCAGACACTGGAATAGGTTTCCCAGAGAGGTGGTTGAGTCCCCATCCTTGAATGAGTTGAAGAGTTGTTTAGATGTGGGAAATACGGTGTAGCAGAGTAGAGTAGGGCAGATGGTTAGACTTGATGATCCCAAGGGTCTCTTCCAACCTGAATGATTCTATGATTCTATGATTGTGGGCTCATGTCTAGCTTTTCATCCACCAACACCCCTAAATTCTTCTCCGCAGGACTGTTATCAATCTCTTCATCCCCTAGACTGTATTGATACTAGGGATTGCCCTGTCCCAGTTTCAGAACCCTGCACTTAGCCTTGTTGAACCTCATGGGGTTCATATGTGTCCATTTCTCAAGCCTGTGTCAGCTGCACCATTCAGGTTGGTGTCCTCCGCAAACTTGCTGAGGGTGTGCTCAATCCCACTGTCTGTGTCATTGATGAAGGTACTTCAACAGTGCTGATACTGAAACAGAGCCCCGAGGGGTGTATTCATAGAATTGCTGCAGTGTAGCAAAATCTAGGATCATGCAACTTGTTTGGCTATCCTGTCCTTTTTTAGGACTGGCTTTTAGTTCACCAGAGGTGTATACAAGGCAGGTGATGAATCTCGGTGAACTCACACAAATACATCACAGAGTAGGGGTACAAAAGTTGTGAACATTTCCTCAGTCGAACTCTGCACTAGACGATAATGGGAAACTCTTGATTTGGAATAATGGGTAATCTACATATCTTCAACATCTGGAAAAATCCTTCTTGTCTTCAGTATTTGAGGTTCCTTTTAAGTAATTTCGTATTTATTAATTTTGATTACTTCATCTTCATCGTAAATAAACTGGAATAAACTATTTGCATTCATTAACCATCCACATAAATACCCTTTATGAAATAATTTTTTAAAAGTTTTTTAATGCTTTTATTGCAGTTACATCAGTTACATCATTTGTATAAAATACAGCCGTTTTTACACATTTTTTTTACAATTCCTTGGAGGAAGACACATTTCTAGGTTAACATCTTGTTAATAGTCTCTGGTTACAAATATTTGCAAATAACCTGTTACATCCTGATTTTTACACTGAGAAATGAAAAAGAAAACTAAAACTGCCACCAGTCTTCCAATTTGCAGTAAAATTCCTCAGTGCTCTAGACAGATGTACAGATGTTTTTAAGACATTTTTGTTTTAATGCTGGAAGAACAAAAGAAAACTGCTGTCAGTATGAGGAAAATATTAAAAGTATACATGAATAATCTTTTTTTAAAATCCTTTCTAAAAATAATTATCAGATAAAATAGCTATGTGATGAAAGACAACAAATGTTCTGTGGAGATCTACAACATTCTGTTGTACCTTCATAGTAAGGCATATAGAGATACAAAGAGAACATATACTTACTATGGGAATAAGCAAGTCTTTTGACTCTTTCACAGACATAACTTGCATTTTTTAAGAACCAGGAATAGTATTCAACGCAGTACCTAAAGACGTAAAGTTAGGAGAATAGTGGGTCGTGGTTTTCATACTGGCTTCAAACTGGAAGAAGGTAGATTTAGATGAGATATCAGGAAGAAATTTTTCACTGAGGGTGGTGAGTGCCCACGGTTTCCCAGGGAAGGCACTGGTTACCCAGGGACGTTGTGGATACCCCATCCCTAGAAGTGTTCAAGGCCAGGCTGGATGGGGCTTTGAGCAACCTGCTCTAGTGGGAGGTGTGGAGGGAGGTTGGAATTCAATGATCTTTAAGGTCCCTTCCAATGTGAACCATTTTATGGTTCTATGATGAGCACAGCTGTATTCATATCATACTACTAATACAGAATATGGAATTAAAAAGCTAGATTCTGACTGCAATGATGTCATTAGAAATTTACAAAAGTTCAGCTGAGCTTTATTCACTTAGTTTGAATACTGTAAACCAGATTAGATTGCTGCACTGGGAACTCAGTTAGGTCTCAGTCAGTAGCCACAGAGCCTCAAAAAAAGCATTGGTGATTGAAAATTGTCATTTGAAAAAAGCCCAATGGAGTATTTTAAGCAGAAAGAGAGAGAAATTAGTGCCAGGTTTTACCTCATCGCTTCCTTTCTGGAGTATCTTTTCTGACCAACACAGAGGCACAGCTGAAAGAACCGACACAGCTCCATCACGCAGGGATTGATCTTTTGGACGATAAGAGTGACAGGAGGCGAGGTCACACGGGACTCCTTGAGGATCGCCTGTGGACACCCTAGGAAAAATTACAGCTGTGAAGCAGTTCAGATATTTGTCTCACTAAACTTGTTGCAATGCCTTATCTGGACTATGAGAAACATGCAGATTAATAAACTCATGTAGGTATCTTAAAATCAAATCTGAGTGAAGCAGATAATTTAAAACAACACTGCCAGGTGCAGTAGCTTGAGTGAAAACATAACTATACTGTTCAGTTTATTATTATTTATCACAACTGATTAGTTACTTAAAATCATGCTACCTTTAGTTATCACAAACATAAGGAACAACTCTAAAGATGTAATTTATTTATTGTTATCTGTTTAGGTGGAGGTTCCATGGCCACTTAAGCAGCAGTTTTCCACAGTGTAAAACAGTAAGACAAAGGACAACACTGTACATTTATTACATTTGATATTTTCTATATGCATATGCTACTTTAATAAAAAATTCACTTCCAGTTTTTTGGCCAGGAGCCAGATGGTTAATCAGCCAGTTTTTAAGTGACCACCATTGAATTATTTTAAATTAAGAATAATGCAAGGAAAGGATGTACCTGAGGATGAGCTCCCTCTTCCTCCCTCTTGAGCCAGCTAAAAGGAAAATATCTAACTTTCTCTGTTTATTGAATTCCCTGCAGTCAGCAGCAAGAGATAAACATTTGCACACCAAACATTTCATCCCACTGGAAAATGCAGCTGTGCCAGGCTGCAGAAAAAAGCAGTACTACAGAATAGGTGGTGGCAGCTTATAATAAAATCCCAAATTGCTATGTGGTTTTTCATTGGCAAATACAATCTCCCTTCAGGCTCCCTTTCTGTTATAGATAAGAGAAAAGAAGGCAAGGTGAAAAAGGGGGAAACTGAGAAAAGTTAAAGCAAAATTAATGCGGTTTGCAGCTTTTCAGGGCCTTTCTTCATTATACTAGAGAAAAAACTAACATTTACCATAGTCCTGTCTTCTCCAAACCATTACCTGTCACACATGGCTTGAACCCCAGCTAACATTTGTGTTACAATAGGTCAGAATCAAAGGGAAAAAAAAAAAATAACCTATAAAAACTAGAAAAAAACCCCAGAATATTTACAATATGGTAAAAGGCTACTGGGGCATTGCTAAAATAAGTGTGTAGCCACCTCTGTTTTGCACAGTTAATAACCATGCTCTGAAGAGGGGATGCTGTGTGTAAGGACACACTTTGGGTCTCTGCAGTGAAGCCACCCTGCCCTACAAGGCATCACATCTGACCCTGGAGAGTTGCTCACACACATATTGTGTTGTCCCCTACATAGGGCAATCCTTCCAAAGGGGTGTCTACCCTACACCAGCACCCTGAAAAATAAGGGACGACCTTACAAACGTCATGCTGGGGCTCTGAAAAGATAACCATGGACCAGGCTGTGAGAGGGCACATTTTGCACTATACGGGTGTCCCCCTCACATGCACCCATGGGGGTGGAAGAGCCCAAAAGTGCAGAGCAAAGGTGGCTGCAGCGTGAATGTCAACTGGTTTTTCTGTTTGTGTAACCAGCAGCAGGCTTCGGCCATGTGTAGATAAACTGCTTTACCTGCAGAGTATAATCCCCTTAGACAGTGTAATTGCATTTCCAGGTTCACGTCTCACATGCTTTATAGCTTTGGACCAGCTTATGCTATGTGATAGGAGGGGTTACAGAGGTTAAATTTGGACTAATGAAGTTCTGTTGAAATAAGCTTGAGTCATCTAGCGCTGACAAGAAGTTTAATATGAAATGGCATGCACGGGCAGGAGGAAAATAGAGACTCTGCCAACCTGAAAGAGATCGCTATGAAACTATTTGTCTTCTGCCAGCGCTTGCCCAAGGTAGCAGGAGTCATGGAGGAGAAACAGGCAGACGCAGCTCCCAAACTCACAGGCCCCTCTGCAAACTGGTTGTGTGTCAAAGCTGCTTCACAAATAGCAGATATAATTGTTCAGGGATGGGCAAGAGGGAGCCCCATTTCTCTTGACTGTAGCAGATTTGCATAAATTGCATGAAGCTTTGTCCACTTAACGGGGTTTGACACACCTGGATTTTTTTCCACTCGATTACAATTAGAAATTAACAGTTTCTGGTTTTAATAAATACTTTTTATGTTTATAACCAAACATCAGAACGTGAGGCTATGAGGTTTTCATATGTTGTCCACTAGAAGATATGTTAGTGTTGTTCCAAATAATTAAAACCTGCTAAAGGCCACCCTCCAACGGATCTCAGTTTCCAACAAAATGAGTACTTGCTGTCCTGCTGAACAGGTGTTAAAAGCTTTACTCAAGCTGTACGTTTTGTCAGCAGAAATTAATTGTTATCGAAACGTAAATTGAATAACTGCAATTTCAATTTGGATTCATCTATGGGGGAAAAAGAAGTCAAATAAAAAAGCTGAAAGTTAAACAGATTGCTTTGGTTTTCATTTTTGACAATCACTTATTTTTAAATTGATGTTGCATTTACATAATACTATATTTATTTAATGCTGAAATTCTCTTTCAATTAATGTTGCATTTAATTTTATTTGGATTGAATATTATACTTATCATATTGGTGAAATTAAAATTTTCAGTGTTTCATAGTAATGTTTTATGTCTCTCCTGTAATAGATTTCTACAGTGAAATATATTTTTTGTGTTCAACTCATAAGTTCCTACAGATTTGCAGCAAAATAAAAAAAAACAAAACAAAAAAAAAAAAACCTTTATTTTCTAAGAATTTTCTTTCGGGACAATCAAAAGAGGACAGAAAACTGCCCACAGCTCCCTGGGCAGAGCTTTGGTCTTTTCTATTTGAAATTACCACGTTGCTGTCACAGGCAGATCGGTGACCAGTTCTTGCTGCAGTAATCACCCCTTTCCGTTATTAACTCAATATCACATCTCTGACACTGAGATTAAATTTTGCTGTCAGTGAAAAGCAACGTTACAGCTACTGTGAATAATTCAGATATACAATACCCTTCCCTGAATGCTCTAATATGCACACTTGCATATTTTATCAATCGGTATCTATTTTTGTAATTTAAGAAATGACTTCTTGGAACAATTTCTCAGTCTTCAGAGCATTGTGGATGCTCTTCATTGCTTTGTGATCCCACTGTTTGATTTATTTCCCCAAATGCAGGATTGATACAGGTAGACAGCCTCTGTCATTGTGGCTTCTGATAGAGAGGCATTTATTGACTCTCCATTCCCTGATCTCATTGAAATCTGTGTTTCTCAACCTTTTCAAAGCAAGCTAGTTCTCCGTCCGAGGTTCTTTAGGGTCTATATTGTTGCCCACCAGATAGCGACTGGCACGTGAACAAACTCTGGACTGAGTCCAGTCATTCACTCAAACAGCTTCCAGTCAACTGGCTGTTATTTAGTCTTCAAGTCAAACTCACCCAAACCAAATAAGACATGCAGAGAACTTTGGGTTTATGCAGATTTTTTGATAGATGGAACATAGCATATTTCTCTGCTCCTAATTAAGCTGAGAAGACCTAGTTCTTCTTAAATTCTTCTCTTCACACCATGAAGAGTGTCAAGAAGTCAAACCATATTAATATGATACGACATTGGCTCATTTTCTTCATGCAACCAATGTGTATCATAGGGGGTAAGACGAGGACTCTGGTATTTTGAGCTCTTTAAACAGAAGTAAAACTAAAGAAAGATTAAAAAAGAATATTTGGCTTCCTATCTCCATGGTTCAAAAAGCCTCTTACATCAAGGACTGTTCCTTGGCTCAGTACTCAGCGAGTCTTCTCCTTGAAAACATGTCTTAGTAGTCAGTTTTTGTACTGAATTGTTCTGAGGCCTCCCAGGCAATATCTTCCTCCTTGTCTTCCCTGCCACTGCCTTTCTGCTGGACTTGTGTTTGTATGGTCACTCGATGCTGTTGTCAAGCTTTGTTTCTCATAGCCAATGTTTTTAACTCTGATAACATTATTTCCTTCTGAAAACAGATGGCCCAATGAATTTTATGTTGTCAAGTGCTTTCTTTTCTAATAGCATTAGTGGAAAAAAAATTAAGAAAAAAAAAAGAAAAGAAAAAAAAAAGCCAAGACAAGCAATGAAACATATGCTGACAAACTCAGCCAAATAGAACAGGACTGGGACCTATGAAAAACCTGATCAGAATCAGCAAAAGCTACAAAAAGTAAGAGCACAGCCATGTCTTGTATTGCTGCAATAGGCAACAATGGCAACAGCAAGGGAAAAGAGCAAATGACACCAAAACTGTAAGATGCTACTATTTACCTACTATGTGATTATTACCAGTGAAAGAAACATTGAAGATTTGTGAAAGAATCTTTCTCTCTGTCTCAAATATGGGGACACACCCCACCCCCCCAAAAAAAAAAACCCAAAATCCAAAAAACACCAAAACCACCAAAAAACCCCAAACCTTTACAGACAAGTAAAGTTGTGCTGGAATTCAGCAGTTACCTGAGAGAAGTTATTATTCAAAATATCATTAGAAATGTTGAGATTAGCAGGGAATCTAGTTGAGAACTTGGATTTTAAGCCTCCAAGTAATCCCAAAATGATGACCTGAGGGTTGTCTGCGTACCTGATGCTCTGCGTCAGAGTGAATGTGTGATTGTGTGATTCAAGCAAATATGGAAGTGGTCTCTTATACATTTTGGGTGCTATAAGTACATAAGATACCATGCAAATTAAGTATATAAATGCTGTTTCTGCATGGGAAATTTTGTAAATTGCTATACTTTCAAACATACTACTGTTTTTGCTGCACGAGCTGCGGCTACTTACTGGTAGCTGAGTAAAGTTTCAGTGTCACACCAGGCCTGAAGAGTGGCGTAGGCAGAAATGAGGGAGATAAATCTGAAGGCAGGAAAAGAATATAAGTTGCATTGACATCTTAACAGAAAAAAAAAAAAACAAGGAAGGTGGACTGGCAGAAAAGCAGGAAAAAAAAGCTAGTCACAGACGATTAAACACTTACACAAGCATTGATGCTCATTCACAGTTACCTGTTTCTATATATTACTTTTTATTTCATAAATGTGCCAACTGACACAATTTGTTATTATCCCAGACCAATCTCACCTGGCTCTGTTTGCATCGGTTTGCTGGTCTCTTGAGGAGACACTGTCTGCATCCAAAATGTGTACATGTCAGCTATGGGAACAGAAAGGCACAAGCTTCGTGTCATTCACGGTGTTTGTCAGGATATCTGTCTACTGAAAACTGCTCTATATGAGACAGCTCAACAGCCAGAGTCCATCACCCGATACTTCCAGTGGTATATGAAAATGTCAAGCTGAAAAAGGAAGGACAAAAGCTGTACTTTGCTAGATCTTGCAAAGTCCATGGGCTGGGGAAAGGGAAAGGTAGGATTTAAAGAACGTATATTTAGTGGAGATCAAGAGAAGCAGCTCTGTCATTTCTTTCTCACAAGTCTTCTCACCATATTTGGAGCAAAATGTAAGTGAAGGCCTGGATGGCAGAGATGTCCGTGAGGAGCAAGGCTTAGTTTTTCCCAAAGAGTGCAAAACTATAGATGAACCCTACAACTAATTTTAACATTTCTATCTTTAAAAAAAAAGTAAATCTACTCACTTGTGACCCAGAATGGGTCTTCCTGAAGGGACTCCCAGTCTCAACCTAAGAGATGGGGTTGCAGTTTTGGGCTAAACCCCACCATCAGCAGGCTAAAGCAGATATCAGTCCTCCAAACCGTACTCACTGGGGCTGGACTGCAGGGCTAGTGATGAGGTCAAGCTTCCCCCAGCAGTGGGAGGGGGTCCGGATGTGCCTTGTGGTCTGGAAACATCCAAGTGCGATGATGGAAACCCCGATCCTTTCAGTCCAACTGTCTTCAGCCATGGTGGGAAACTTGTGGTGGGGATTTCCTCCCCTTTCTGGGCAACAGGCATTCTGGTAGCTGGAGAAGCAGAGAGACAGAGGGAGGGCACCAGCAACGTGCTGTGGATGTGGATGCTGGTGCCCCATGGCAGCAGCAAGTGTAACACACTGGGGGACAATAGTATCTCAAATACACCCAGAAAATCCCATCTGCTCCTTGAGTGCTTACCCTGGCAGGTGAGCACCCACCTCTCAATTTCATTTTCAATACAGAAACATGGGGAGCGACAATAACATTTGAAATTTTAACTGAGAACATTTTGATGTGCAAGTTTTTATTTAAAAAAAAAACCAAAACACCAAAAACACAAACTGAAATGTTCCTTCAAAGTATTGGTTTTTTTCTCCTGATAAATTATTTTTTTTTTTTTGTTTTCTGAACTGCTTCACTACAAAGGAAAGAGATGAAAGCTCTTGTCTGTGTGAAGGGGAGCAGGCAGGGACTGGAGGGCAGATACTGGAATTTGAGAACTTATGACATTTTGTGACAGGAATGACACCCCAGGGCTGGAAGAGATAACAAACCTTGGTATGTGGTTGAGCAAAACAAAAGAGCTTATAAAAAGACAGCAGAGTGACTAGGGAAGACGGAGAAATTTAGCTGTAGACAGATGCAACTGCAGGGATAAGGAGGTATGAAGTAAAATTCTGAATTTCTCTTTGCTCCTACTATGTGGAAGACAACGTGCAGATTTCCTTTTCTGCTTTCAAAATGAGACAGACAAGCACTTTTCCATCTTGTAGGCTTGTGGCAAAGCTAAATGCACTGAAGCTTATGAACTATTCACTTACTCACAACTGAACATCATATAAAGTCATAGTGGGAAAAAAAAAGGAAAAAAAAATACAATAAGAAAAAAGGAAAAAGAGTTTCTTGGTTTAAAACCAACAATCTTTCCCTTTTTTTTTTT
>VXBJ01005709.1:904080-1013623 GCA_013400055.1 Nycticryphes semicollaris
TTTTTTTTGTGCTTTTCTGTCTCATAGAAATTTAGGTCTGACAATACTTGCTCACTTTTAAATGTCCACACACGTTCTGCTGATGGATCCACTGTTTTGTTTGGCTCGTCCTGCAATTTCATGAAACTTGAAAAAATTGAATCTAGATCTTTGAGGTAAGAGAAGATAGAGTTAGTACACTCACCATCCATTGCAAATTGTGTGATAAAAAAATAATTGGGTTCCATTATAAGAAAAAAACCAGTTGTCTTTTTAAATGAAAGTAATTTTTGGCAAGGTGTCTGTGATTATTATTTTTTTTAAAGGACTGAAGCATCTTACAGCTTTCAGCACTGGTCAACTTGCCACTGATTTCACTGTCTGCATTTTTTAATCAAGTATTTAAAATGAAAAATAGTCACTCATGGGCAGCAATGAGAGGTGATCGCTGAAATGCTGCTCAACCTGCCAAAGCTGTTTTGGGTGGAAGAGCCATGCAGCACACAGGCTGAATATATTCAACAACTTTCTTAAGGTAATTTATGTAAAGGTAGGAGATAATCTGTGTTGAGAGTTAATGGAGGTACCTGTTCAGAGTAAGAACATCAGGAGGCCTCCCCAGTCCAGTGCTGAACTCTGCAAAAACTCTCATCCCAGCAGGGATCATTTCGCCACTAGAAGACCTCATAGCTAATAATTTAAGTTTGTAAATTTTACTTATAAGACAATTATTACATTACACATAATAATATAAAATACTAGTCTATTTCATAATATTAAGATATATAATAATGTATAAAATTTATAATAAAAATAAAACAACAGTTTTAAAAGTCTTTTTACATGATGAAGTTGTAGTATTCATTGCAAGTGCTAGCTGAATGTAGTTTTCATTGTTGCTGTGGTTTCCTTTGATTCCCCAGGTTGTACTTACCCAGGTCAGAAGATGTGTTACCAGAAAATGTGTAATTAACAACGGGAGATTTCTCCAGCATTTCCCAAAAGTCAGACAGATTTCTCCCTGCAAAGAGTAATGCTTACAAATATCAAGAGAGGCTTGTTTCTAGTATAAGTCATCACTGAGAATAAATAGGGCAATATTTTGGGGGATGAATGGTTTTACCATTTACCTGTCTGCCCTGTCATCACACAGATGTAGATACAATCTGAATCATTGCTCTGACGCACTAAAAGACAAAAATCCCGCCCAAAACATAAACCAGACCATTGTTACCAGTTTTCGTTATATGATATAATTTTAAACACTTGAAAATACAAGCACAAAACGGTATGTGGCTACTATAACTGGCTGAATATTTTCTTTCTGATCTGATTGTTAACAAAAAACAACACCAAATCCAAATGCTAGTATTTCCAGAAGAAAAAAATTTCAATTAAAATTCTAACTTTCAAGCATGTTTACATGGAAAAAATAAATATTTCAGCTAATACAGACCATAATTATTCTTTGAGAATCATAATTGTACAAAATAACAGTATTTAATAATAGTTCACCAAACTTTCAATCAAAACATAGCTGCTCATAGAAACATGTACATCTCTATATATTTATATAGATATAGATATAAAAATTATATTTTTATACATACATATATATATATATCGTGTTCCTTTAAGGAGACTTCGTTTGCAACTGTGGTCATATTTTGGAGAAAAAATCCTGCTGACTAAGAGCAATACGCTTTTATACATATTTCTGTGTTTGTTTCCATGCCAGGGTAAAGCAGACAAATAAGACAGTGAAAAATATTAAAAGGAAGTGCAAACCTGGGAGAATAGAATTGGATTTGAAAATTTCTGTGAGATAACTGGTGGAGTTTCCAATAATATCAACAAGTAAAGCTGTAAAATCTAGAAAACAAAATAGAGAAAGGCTATGATTGAAAACACATATTCTATCATCTATGCTAAGTCAAAAAATCACTTTTATATGTGGTTATATTTTGGATATATGCTTGTACATGATGATTTTTAAAATATTTTAGGGTTCAAAATGTTTTTGCTGAATGGGAGTGGGCTTAGGAAGACACTGGAATACCCTAGAAGTATATCCATATTATATCCAAAATAGCCTAAAATAAACTTAAATGGAACTTATCTGTTCAAGAGAACAGTTTAAAGTAACACTCTATTTAGCCTGCTTAAATGTAGAAGAACTAAAGCTGTAGGCTGTGCCCCTACTAGCTGCCTATCTACTGTGTAGGATCTCCCAGGAGGCACCTAACAGTCTCCTCTGAGGTCTACTTCAGACATACCAAGGATGATGTCAACTCAAAAAAATGGCTTGTGGTGGTACAACTTTTTTAATAACAGATTTGAGCAATAACAGGTCAACGTTCTCACTTAGGGAGAGACAGACAGGAGTCCTGTGTCAGGACTTCAACTTTTACTGCTTGGGAGGAAGCTTTAACCACCAAGATCTTATGGATTTGAGGCAGAGAATTAAAGTTTCTCCATTATTCTCCAAGGCAGACTGGGTCATTATGCAAAAAAGCTTGTAAGATGTTTGGGTCCACAAAAAGATGTGAAAGCCATGGTGGCGGTCATCACATGCAGCTTCGTGGGTATGGGTTCTGGTCCCTAGCTCTTGAGCAACTCTTGGTATTTTACATTAACCAGCCATAGATTTAGAGTGCTCAGACCCATCAGGAATGTTAAATACTGTGAGATCAGGAGTGTGAACTAGGATTATAGATGAAGGATTTGTACAACAGCATTTTGCATGCCATTAAACAGCTCTAGGAAGACATTAATCATTGCTTTTCACTTCTTTTGAGCTCTTTGAAGTTACTGGAGTCTGTTGGTACAAAGAAGTCCTTGAACATCTCCTGTGGGTTATCACAGGAGAGCAAAAGTGGTTAAGGTAATCTGTCACACTGCTGGGTTGTCTCTCCTGCATCACTATTTGCGATCTAAGGAGGAAAGGGAGGACTTTCCTCTGGGTAAACCATGCTGGTCACTAGACTGATGGCTCCATCCCAGACTGGCTGGGTGCAGCAAAGTGAGATTGAGTTCATTGAGTCTCTCTACAGGTTTGGAGCAGCCACTCATTGTGAGTAATGGTTATGCACCTCAGTATGGCAGTGTTGCTTATAAGGATGCAGTCTGCAGAATTCAGGATACAGCTTTCAGCTCCAAAGGAAATAATCCAGCTTAAGCAAAGGCAATTGCCACCCTCTCATGTGTACCCACCTGTCAAGTCATTTGTCACATTATTCAAACAGTAGCAGTAATGCACAGGGAACTTGCCAGAGTCAACGTTTTTTACGTTAGAAACTGTAGGAAGAGACAGAGAAAAATCAGTATCTGGCTGCACAGGCTGTGTGAGAGAAAATGCTCCTGTATGGAGCAAAGTGCCGAGGTACTCACTGTTATAAATTGTGACTGACACTTTGTGGAAGGCAAACGAGCTGTATGACGTGATGCTCAGCAAAGAGAAGAGTTTTTTGGTACCTGCAGAAACACATGCCTGTGCTGTTAGTGGTTGGAACAAATTATAAGAACAGCATGTTTTGACTCTGCTCATTTAATTTCTAAAAGGCTTCTGAGGTGCTGATACTATGCAGCTGCCCGAGACACAGTTCTTTCTCTTTTCCACTGAGGGAAGGATCATTTGTATTATTGTTTTGGTTTGGTTTGATTTAATTCAAACCTAAACTGGATTATAAAGTGCTTTCTAAAGTCATCCCATAAGTAATTATATTGTGCCTATATTTAAACAGACACTAATTTCGAGATTTTTTTGGGACAGAGAGCAATCTGCATTATAAAAGGTTCAGGGTAACATGCTCCTGGAATCAATTTCGGAGACAGACCATTCGTGGCTTCTCCTGCTAACACCCTTAGCTGAGATGACAGTCTGCGTGACCTGCCTGGTCTTGTCACCTTACCTCTCAGCGCCGTGTTCATCATACCATTCACCAGCTCAGTCAGGTTAATGGCAGCCAGGTCCACGGACTTTGCAGGCAGCTCTGAAAAAGAAGGAGGCTCTGAGCAGCTGACAGCATGAGGGCACAAGGAAATGGCCATTAATTCCCTGTTTATTTAGAGCAAAAATCTTCCAGAGTGGGACAACCAAAATGAGCAGGTTATGCATTGGGGTGCACTGAAAAACCTGTGTTGAGAAAATAAAGATGCCAGGAGTGCAGAGAGGAATTCAGAAATTAATACGATAAAGTGGGCAGTGCAACAGTAGCCCAAAATATAGGTCAGTCTCTGTGTCACCTCTTTCTGTGAGCATGCCCTTGAGCAGGCTGCCAGGGAGACAAAGCCAGTCCTGGTATTTTAGTGCCCCCTCCTGCTGGGCAATATTCACTGCCAAAATCGCAGCAGATCTCTCTTTGAAGATCACAAACGGAGGAGAATGTACCTGGGAAACATTCTGCCTTCCCCAGTAGAACAGGGATGAAAATGCAAAATTTCGGAAGATGTGCTTTTGCTTCCCTCCCACAAAGTCATGCAGAAACAGAGCAGTGTGGGGTCTGTGTGTGTGTGTGTGAGGAGGAAGGTCTGTGTGAGTATGACAGAGAGAGAAAAAACAGAGCAAGACAGAAAAAGAAGCACAGAAAGCCAAGATTAGAAGAAAATCGAATTTGGGGGAGAAATACGATTTTCCAATGACATCAGTATTATTTTTAACCAATTTGAAACTAAGATGCACCCGAAGGCTGGAAGCAGGGCTTGTCCACAGCATAGAAGAGAGGAAAGGGAAAACCAAAGGGAATGAAGAGCTGGAAAGAAGAGAAAGGAAAAAGAGAAAACAACATTTTAAATTCCTGGAAGGAGGGAGGTTAAAAACTCGCCAGGAACCTGAGAAAGCCCTGTGTTGGGTGAAGAGCCCTTGCAGCAGCGGTGGGTTGGGGCTCACAGACTGCAGGAGAAGGGCCCATCTGCCACCACCTGTGTGTCCAGCACAATTCTTCCCATTCCCATTAATAGCCCCACAGATGGTCTCCTGGCATGCTGTCTGTTACCTGCAGTAGCCAGCACTGCCACTTGCTTCTCCTTCTTATTTTCTCTTCTTATGCATGAAGCTGTGAAATGAAGAAAGAGACAGAGAAAGAAGAAACAGTTTTCCCTCTTGAGCTACTGACCAACTCTGGAGCTCTCTGCCTGGGTAATTTTGCTGCTCTTACTTATTATAGCTCAGAAACTGATGGACATTAGCACTGCAAAACAGGCCACTGAGTGTCTACTACTGATCAGGTGTCTAAGAATAAGGATGTTCTAAAGGACTTGCCAGGTCCTTTAACTGCCAAATAAAGAAAGAACATAGATTAAATATCAGAGCTTGCCCCCTTAACTCAAGAACCAAAAGGACAAAAATAGTTGCAAACTGCTGTAGAGCTGTGCACTAGGCTGGTACACAACACTGTCTGCAAGGTACATAGTGTAATAAGGCCAAACCTAAACACACAGGCTGTGTGCATGGGTGTAGTTCAGAGCAGTCATTGAGTCAAGTACTGTTCTGAAGAGCTGTCTTGTGGAAGAAATTAACTGGAGAGGGGCTCAGGAAATGGGACTTTCCTGGGATTTCCTTGGTGACACACAAGGGGAAGGTGAAGGGCAGCAACTTAGACATCACAGGAAAAGTCAAAGTGCAGGAGTTTGGTGCTCAGACTCCCTGTCAAATTGGTGGAGAGATGACTCCAAAGACTAATCTAGAAAACTCTCAGATCACAGAAACATAAGATCATTAAGGCTGGACCAGACCTTTAAGGTCATCAAGTCCAATCGTTAACCTAGCACTTCCAAGTCCACCACTAAACCATGTCCCTTAGCACCACATCTACATGTCTTTTAAATATTGCCAGGGTCCATGACTCAACCACTTCCCTGGGCAGATTGTTCCAATATTTGATAACTCTTTTGGTGAAGAAATTTTTCCTAATAACCAATCTAAACTTCCCCTGGTACAACTTGAGGCCATTTACTCTAGCTCTGTCACTTGTTACTTGGAAGAAGAGACCAGCCCCTACCTCTCTACAACCTCCTTTCAGGTAGTTGTAGACTGTGATAAGGTCTCCCCTCAGCCTCTTTTTCTCCAGGTAAAACAACCTCAGTTTCCTCAGCCGCTCTTCACATGACCTGTTTGCTAGGCCCTTCATTAGTTTCATTGCCCTTCGTAGTGCAAATGTGCCAGTTTAGCAAATGCTAAACTCCCATGCCTCTCTGAACCTTCAGCTTCTCAGTCCATCCAAACTCCCCAGAGAGAAGTCCTCTTTTGGGAGCTGGTGTTGAGGAGGGCTCACCTCAGGGGTAGTGATGCTCTGTTATGTATTATAACCTAATGAGCAGAGTTCTCACCAGGGAGTAGAAAACATAGGTTCACCTGCCTCTTCATCAAGAGGAAATTGGTAGGACGGGAAGCAGCAGAAGTAAGAGGAGACATGACTGTATGATCTGGCTTTTTGTATTTAACCTGGTGAAACTTGAGTGCTTGTCCTTATTAATACAAAAATTTATGCCTTGCACAGAAGACAATTCAGAATATATTTTCCTTTTCCCTTCTTTCTTTCTACATAAGGATACATCTCCCATGAATAATCTATGGTACAGGGCCTGTAAATCGTGGCTTCTCATATGGTGCTAGTCAGCTGTTTGAACAACTCTCAGTACGAGTTAAATTTGGACTGGCTCTTTGGGCAGTAGGAGCTTTTCTAGCCCTTCTATCTCCATATAAACACTTCTGACTCCACATTGATGGCATGGAAGCCAAGAGTAGACCTTTGCCATCATCTGGTCTGTCTTTGTGCGTGCTACCAGCCCTTGAGCTCTAGCCCATCAGCTTTGCCTACACAGGGTGAAAGAAACAAGCCTGTCATAGATGTGGGAATGGGTCTATGGGAGCAATTAGGAAAGAGACCCTGGGGAGCACCAAGCTGTTGTCCTTACCTGTGTTGCAAACCAGAAAGAGACATAGAAATCCCAGGGTCATCTTTGCTGGCACATGCCAGCAGGATGACTGCATTGTGGACTCTGACTTCCAGCAGTTTGCGTTGCTCTAGGAGAAAGAAATACTGTTTTGGTGGTGTTAAAGTTTGAGGCGTTGTGCAATTTTCATCCAACCCCTGTCCCAGAATGATGCGACTGTGAGAGAAATATTAGGTCTCCAAGATGCAGAGATAAGACTCCTGGTGTAAATGACAAAGAGTAAGAAATCACACAATCAGTATTTTCTGTGTATCTGTGGGTAACATGACTTTAGTTTGTGACTCTCGATTTTCGAGTCTTATGTCACTGTGGCTTTACTGGGACTTGGTAAGCTCATCTGTACAGTCCTCTTCTCTGGCAGGATGACCTGTGCCCAAAGGACACTGACACATCAGGCACCTAACCCTTTTCTGTTGAAGCAAGATAAAATTTACTTATGTTCAATTTTAGACCAGGTATCAACTGAGCTCATTTTCTGAAGAAGTGTTGCTTGCCCCATCATCCTTAGTCTCGCATTTCTGTACTTAATTATTGTCACCAAGCTGTGTCCTGTGCTTCCTTGCCTAGTTACCTGGGAGGGATTAACGGTGCTCTGCCTTTCACACAATGAGCTGGTTTCCAGGTTTCAAAGATTTAATTAGAGGTAGTCATAAAAAGAAAGAAGGAAAGCCCTTGCTTCTTTACATGTCGTCCCCCCCGCTACTTTTTGTAATATCAGAACATGCCAAATAGCTCCGTAGTTGTCAGAAAATGAGGGAACATATGAAAATTAACAAAAAAGAGTCCAAAATCTTTTTTTATATCCTCTCAGAGTAACTAATTTTGCATGTATGCAGCAAACCATTATCTTGAAGATAATACTGTTTGATTAACAAACTATTATCATCACGTTTAAAATCTTTCTCATATTTAATTCACTAGAGAATTAACACATTCTGAAAACAGCTAATTTGCACTTAGCATTTCTAAAGAGCCCCTTCCTTGGGAGGGTGAAACAATACCAAGCAGCTCTGTGTTTGAAATGTCTGTGTTTGCTCGTCCGATGAGTCAAAAGCATTTAAGTGCCAGCTCTGCTAATTCAAAGCCAGCTCGGAGAAGCCTTTTAGGTAGTGCATCCTATCTATTCAGTCCACCTGCCTAATCCTTTTTACTTGACCCCAAGCCTATGCTCATCCATGGTTTCTGCACAGCATGTGTAGAAGAGCGGGGCTGAGACAGAGAAATCCATGGCCAAAACTCACCCTCCAGACTTCACACTCCCTCACCCTTCTGGGAGCTGGGCAGAGGCCAGTGTCCTGTGGAACAGTCTAGCATCAAAAATCCTAAGCTTGGCTCTTCTTGCAATAACATTTGGGATCTGACCAACAACTAGGCAACAGGCCAGGAACGTATTGCTGGCATGAGAATCACAAGGCCTGAAATCCTGTCAAGGCCATCCCTGCTTCCACTATCCCATATCATGAAGCTTAGTGGGACTTGTAACAGCTTTTTCTATGGACCTGTGGACTCTGTAGTTAGGGGAGACTTTAGGATGGTAGCTGCAGCTTGCTAACAAGCTGATGGGGTAGAAGCAATGGTGATGTAATCTGCACTGAGGTAGGTATAAAACTAATCCATGCCTATGGACTCTGCTTGGTGTTATGGGTTTTTTTTTCCCCTCTTCAGTTTGACTGTATGAAACAGAGAGGAGTTAGTGAGAGAAACTTCCTCAGTGGTGCGGAGTTTGAAGAAATGGTTTACAAAAGGGCGTGGGGAAGTGGCTGTTTGGGAGAGCAGGCTCTGGGGCCAGGTGTGTTGTGGGATGGAGAGCTGGGTGATCACATCAAGGGGAAGTTTGTAGCTACCTCTGGTTTGGAGCAGGAGGGCTGTAGTGACCAGTGCAGTTAAGTGTCCTGCTAAGGGCAACTGTTGGGCTGTGTGTTTGACTAAGGTTAACAATGAGGTGATTTGCTGTTTTTTTAATGGAACGTAATGAACTCTTATTCCTGTGCTATGAGAAGCAACTGTCTTCTTAGCCCTGGAAAATCCATGTTTCAATGAGCAGTGCTTCCCCCTGAACAGGTTCCTCATGACCCGCTCCCTGCACACAGGGTGCCATCAGGCTGCACAGTCAGTGACAACTCTGTGCGTGGAGACGCAGGGGACATCAATATAAAACATGGTGAAAAGCAGTGCTGCCACTGTATTGTCTTTGCAGCACAAGGCTGGTCTTGGCTGGAGGGTCTCTGCTGCAAAGGTTCCCCAAACCTCTACCCTTCATGAGAATTTTGGCTGTATGGTGAGTGACAGACTCAGAACTAGGAAGTGAGAGGTGAGGACATCCTCTACCCCACTTTCAGTCTGCCCCTAAACATTGGTGGTCGATGCTTTTGCCAGAGGGGGAGATTTGATTTCCAGCACAGGCTTGGAGGAACTGGGGCTCTCCTGGGTCACCAGTGAATCGCACTTGGACTAACACAGAAATCCTTGGTAAGAGTATTTTACAGACTGGTGTGCGAGCGCAACTGTTCTACAGAAATTCACAAGTAAAAGGGACTGATAGGCTGAATACAATTTTCTGTATGAGATTTAAATTCTTTACTGATCTATGTTAACTGATGCAGAACTGTTCATAGTGGCAAAATGGGGAAAATCATGTGACAGAGGACATGGTGCAGCAAAATAGGGAAAGGGCTAAAGAGAACACTTTACCAAGAGAAAGGGAAGAGGAGGGAAGATTGACTTATGAAGGAACTGTCCTATCACCACATCTTAAGAGAGAGAGAGAAAGAATTAAAAGAGAAACAGCTTTAAAAGCAGAAACAAAATTGAATGAGACTGAGAAACAAAGTTGTTCTTGGAAACATCTCATACACGTTGAGGAACACTTTCTTGCTCACCTGAATTTGCAGCTCCCTGATGTCCTCCCCGTTGAGCTGCTCCTCCACGCTAAGCAACACACACAATTTTCTCTGCATATGATGCTGATTTGCAGCAGGAATTCAGAGCCGGCATTACTCTGGCAATAACACCCACATTTAACTGAGGTGTGATTACACCCTACAGACTCCATCAAGCAAAACATCGAATGATGGGGACAACATGCAAATATAACCTGAAAGGATGGATCATAATAAGCCAAATCCTGTTCTATTTCTAGCAAAGAAATATTAAATAGGGTTGGTATAAAATGAATGGAAAATTCTCCATTCATGGGAAAGCTTTATTTTGCCTGAATGCCAGTTTTATGACTGTGGTGTCCTCTGACCAGTACGAGATGCTTAAATAAAAATAGCAGAGAAATCTCAATGCTAAGAGCATTGCTTTAGAAAAGACTGTCCTTATGCTTCAATAGGTAGAAAATGATTTAAATTGGAAACATTAGGTTTTAGCTGCTTTCCAAAATCATTAACTCTCTGAATATTTATGCTGCCCAATTAAATTTCAAAGCCATCTGTGACACTCCTAGAATTGCTGACCGAAATATCCTATCTCTCAGCTATATAGATATTAGTAATATTAACTCTTACAATACATGTCATGTTTGCATTACTCTGATTATCTGATGTCTATTTTTTATCTACCAGAGACAAGTCATTATTAACTTGTAACCGCATCTCTTTCATTTGCCAGCATAAGTGACACTATTATAGTGACTAAAATACATGTCCAGATTGCAAATATGAAACCCTCAATGTACTCCAGTTTGAAATCACTCCTATTTCCATCTGGAAACATAGTGAGATTCCCAGGCACTGAAGGCACAGGTGCCAGACAACCATTCCATAAATTGACTCTCACTGAATATTTTCCTTCCAAACGTTTGCTTGATAGAGGCTGCAGGTCAAGCCTTCAGTGACAAATTCTCCTTCATCTCTACTGGATATGATAATCCTCTTCTTGTGTTTATTTTAAGCTGAATGATATTATTAGACTTAATTTTACTAAGAACTGATGATCCAGAGTTCCCTGAACTGCTGAATTGGGGATTTTAATCCAGTTCGGATTACCCTTATACGCACATGACGACCACTTATTAAATATCTCTTTGTTATTCTAGATTAAGAGTAGTCTTAAATCACCATGTTTATTAGCTATGCTTCATTTGAACTCAATTTGATAGGGCAGGTAACCATGAAGTTTGAATTGTTTTAATTTTTCCTGTACAGAGTGCAATCAAATATCAAGTAGATTTTCTGTGTCTTCATGCTAAACAAAGCAGAACAGAAGTTAAGAGAACAACGAAATAAAAAAGGAAAGTCCTTGAGTATTAATTTCCCTACCTTCATTCAGTTCCAACACGTAAAGGTAATCTCTCATATTAAGCACACCATGATACACCAGGTCTGTAGAAATATTGCACGTTAATATGAAAATATGCCCCTGTTATAATCACATGCTTCATTAAACTGCTACAGCTAATTTTTAAGTTCAGATTTATTTGTATGAGAACTTAATACAATGTATAAATGTACCTTTAATAAAAATACATTTCATTTGTTACATTTCCACCGAGCGTTAATAGCACAGTAGAAATGGTTTCCTCCAAAGGCATGTGAAACCACCAAGACCTGGAAGAGTTAATATCAACTTACCTGATTTGTCTTGTCGAAGAAGATTATCTTCAGAGCTTATATAAAACTGGAAGTTACTGCCAGGTCTTAATAATCACTTTGTGAAAGGCTTTGAGTAGACAGGCTCGGTAACCTCACTTTAAAATCCTGTGGAAACTGTTGTCCTAATCCCAGAAGGACTAACTAAAGGTAACAGAATCTTAAACACACAAAGCTCCTGTTGAATCCTGCATGGAAAATCTCTGTGGCAGTTCAGGTGGGGATTGGAAGCTCCTTTTGGCAGTAACGACTTAAACTGTGGAGCAGAAAGGATTTCTTTTTTTTTTTCTCTTTTAAAGGGGCAGCTCGTTTTACTACAATTAGCCCAATGCCACCTTTGATGGTGAGAGGTAGGCCAGGGTAAGCCCCTTTGATAAAGCTTGAGCTGTCCCTGGAGAAATTATTTAAATGAGGGGCATTGTTGAGATGATGGAGAAGAAACCTAAAGTGTATCTTCAACGCAGAAGATCAAAAGGAACAAAATGACAGTTAAACCAGAAAATTGCCTGGCGTGGTGGTTAAGTGGTGAGGGAGGAAGAGAGGTCTGGTCACAGCAAAGACGTAGAGCAATTTTGGCGATGATGAGTGATGTTTAGGATTACCCAACAGACGATTGCTTCTAGAAGCAGTGGGTGAAATTCTGCTCTCATTTACTCCCACGGACTGCATGTGCTTCCTCTGTAATCGGTAGCTCTATCATAAGCCACCAAGCGGCTCAATATGTGAATTAATTCAAAATTTTCTAGCAGCTAGAGACAGGCAACCTAAAAGGATTCACAGTCATTTCATAAAATAAAAAATACTTCAAGGATCTGTGCAAAATGTCAACACAGGAATATTCTGACCCCTGTTAAAAGGGAGAGAACAAGGTGGAGACGGCAAATGCGATGCACAAGACGCCTGCACAAACTGTCTGTCGTGAGTGTTCTCTCTCCCCAGTTTTCAAACTTGGCTTGGGAAATGTTGGTTCTTCTGATCAGGAACACCCTGGGACTGTCCTTTTAGTGTTATGGTCCTACCAGCGGACATTCAGGTTGCAGAGCTCCCCAGCACTACTTAATTTATTATTGCAGATGTTGCCTGGGTAAATGGTGTGTCATCAAATCTTTTGTTGTCATTTGTCTTTGTTTCATTGTATTGTCCCAGTCTTACACTCCCATCAGTTCAGACAAAGAAAGCTGTGATGTTACCCAAAGAAGGAGGAAACCTACTGCAATGGCTAAAGCACTGCAACCTGCCAGCGTGTCAGTGATATTTTTTTCTGGTTTCAGATTTCAGCTGCATGTTTTGAAGAGTCCTGGTTTCCCACGGAAAAGATGTTTATGGGATCCCATTATGTGTGTGGTAGGGCTGTGTCTCTGTCTGTCCTACAATCCTGCTTTCACCAAGAACTTTGGAAGCTGGAAGGCAACGGCAGTTGCATTTAACGGAATTATAGCTGGTAAACATGATGCTTGCACATGTGTGTGTGCACCCCTGCACAGTCTTAGCTTTGTTTTCTTTTACTCTGCCTTTCATGAAGAAAAAAACATTATCCAGTGGGATGTCGTTTCATCTAAAGTTATCTAATGCTTTATAGAAGTCACTGGTGTGATAAAAGGAATATTTTCACGACTCGTGACTAATGCTGCAGCTTGAGGAATATGGAAACCCCTTTTCTTTGACAAGACGTACTTTTACTGATTTAATTACCAGTTGCTCAATATCTCATCAAGAAGGCTGGGATGAAAGTCCTCTCTGTAACAGCTGACAAAACCAGGCATAGCCAGGAAAATGTGTGCACTGGGATCAATTCCAACTGTTTGAAGCTTGGCTATGGGGATAATTTGACTTTCAGCAGGTTTTACCTCATGCTGCGTTTTACCCTGGGACTCTGTAATTTTAACTTTCCTCAGCTGCAGAGCGATGCTCAGGTGACCGGGGAGGGGGCTATTGTTCAGCCCCACCTTTGACTCTTGGCGACAATGCCATGTTCTCACTCAAGAGCATCACTCTGAGCAAGGTGCTTTCTCAGGAGTATAGTCTTTACGCACCTCCCTTTTGCAGTGTCTCTTTGTGTGACAGGACTGCATCCGCAGCTAACATCCCAATATCCAGAACCGAAAAGAAGTCATTTTTAGCATCTTAGTAATACAGTATGGGTGCATAATTCTTATAAATTACTGAGCAAATTTGCTGAAGGTCATGCAGGATAAATCCTCCAGTGATACAATTTAAATAAACACACGCTCAAGCCAAATGCCTGTGATTTATCTCTTAAGTGTGAGGACAGTGTGACATGAAGTTCTGGGAAGGAGGGAGAAAGTGAAGCCTGAATGTTGGTGCTTTATCTCTCTGTGGGTGGAGAGCCCTGTGCAGAACCAATGCACAGCTTCTTCCTTGTGGCTTTTTTCTTAGACAATTTAAACACATGCTTCTACCAAACAGTATGCAGAAGACTGCAAGGGCTCCAGCTGTACGTTCTTGTGACCTGAGCCAGCAGCCCCTCCCAACCCACTCTGTCCCAACCCGCCACTGTCCCCAGGTACGGCGACCCACTGCCCTGGTGGGGCTGTAAGACAGCTCTGCCCTAAAACACGGGTTGTGACATGTGGAATACAGTGGTACCTAAAGCATCTTGCAAGCCTGCCTGTCTTATATGCCTAGTAGGAAAATGTGTTTCCTGCTGTACCTCTCTCTCATCAGATGGTAACGTGTAACAGAGAATGAAGCACTTTAAAAAAAACACAAACAAAATAGCAAACTTAATCCAGTCTTGCTTGAAAAAACTGAAGTTTTCAATTCAGTTACACTTTCTTATATTACAGTAAGTGCTTCTGTGAAAGCACCTTTGAGTAATCATTTATTAAACTTTGTTTAGAAAAGTATCAACTGTGTAAATTACATTTTTTTCTGAAAAAGCCTGATTATGATTCAACATTTCTCCTTTATTCCTCTGTCATTATAATTTTACAAGACATTTAGTTTATTAAATTAAGAAAAGTAGTAGCTCTATAAAGGTTCTTTTTATCTGAATTTTCATTTCAGATGTTATCATTGCTTTTCTAATTATATTTTATTTATTTTTGTACAAATTTCATGAAGGAAAATTCACTAAATTTAATAATGTTTCTTTGTTACTCTTAGAAGCATAAAACACATTTCATCTCCTAAAAGGAGAATTATATATATATTTATATAAAAACATTTATTTATTCCTGTTCATAAAATTTCCTTCCCATTTCATAAAATTTGTTTAGAATTTCAGATTAATCCTGTCTTTTATTACATTTTTTTCTTTAATTTTTCTTACTAATATTTTGATAATACTGGTACTAATGCCACAAAACAGCACACCTTACATCTTTTTTTCATGATCCCTGGTTTATATTCTGCAGGCCATCTGCATCAGACACAAGGAAGCAGGAGAGAAGCTGTGGTGCTGTCTCAAGTACACTGGGCTACCAGCCATCAGGACAATATGCCTGAAAAAATCATCTCAGTGGGCAATTTCTTTAAAGATGGTCTAGCTCTCCTGCTGCTCTATCCCAGGAGACTTGGTTTTCCTGACTCCTTCCCTCCCAAGGAGGATGCTCCATATTAAGAGACCGTTTTATCTGGGCTAGTTTTCAAGACTCTGGAAAGTCTTGAAAATCAAAGCTCTCTGACAAGCATCCTGAGACGAAAGGGAAGGATATGCTGAGAAACTTCTACTCCTGACACTGGTGCTTGGCTGTACTGGAAGCATCAATATTTACCCTTTAGGTTTATACCATTACCAGGTCTTACCCTGCTCAGGCATAGTGGCATTCCTCAGGGGTCGGTACTGGAACCAGTGCTATTTAACTTATTTATTGGAGACAAGGGCAGTGGGATAGAGTGCACCCTCAGCAAGTTTGGTGATGGCACCAAGCTCAGTGGTGTGGTCAGCACGCTGGAGGGAAGGGATGCCATCCAGAGGGATCTGGACAGGTTTGAGAAGTGGGCTAGTGCAAATTGCATGATGTTCAACCAAGCCAAGTGCAGGGTCCTGCACTGGGGATGTAGCAATCCCAAGCACAAATACAGGTTGGGTGGAGAACAGCTGGAGAGTAGCTCGGAGGAAAAGGACTTGGGAGTGCTCATGGATGAGAAGCTGAACATGATCCAGCAGTGTACACTGGCAGCCGAGAAAGCCAACTGCATCCTGGGCTGCATCAAAAGAAGCGTGGCCAGCAGGTCACAGGAGGTGATTCTACCCCTCTACTCTGTGCTGGTGAGACCCCACCTGGAGTACTGTGTCCAGCTCTGGAATCCACAACATAGAAAGGACATGGACCTGTTGAATGGATCCAGAGGAGGGCCATGAAGATGGATCAGAGGGATGGAGCACTTCTCCTATGAAGACAGGCTGAGGGAGCTGAGGTTGTTCAGCCTGGAGAAGAGGAGGCTCCGGGGAGACCTTATAGTAGCCTTCCAATAACTGAAAGGAGCCTACAGGAGAGATGCAGAGGGACTCTTTGTCAGGAAGTGTAGTGACAGGACAAGGGGTAACAGCTTTAAATTGGAAGAGGGGAGATTTAGATTAGATACCAGAAAGAAATTCTTTACCGTGAGGATGCTGAGACACTGGAACAGGTTGCCCAGAGAAGTTGTGGATGCCCCACCCCTGGAAGTGTTAAAGTCCAGGCTGGATGGGGCTTTGAGCAACCTGGTGTAGTGGGAGGTGTCCCTACCCATGGCAGCGGGTTTGGAACTTGATGATCTTTAAGGTCCCTTCTAACTCTAAACTAGTCTATGATTTTCGTTAGATCCTTTTTGTAATGAGTGGAGGAAAATCAGAACATTTCACAGCATGGTCAAGTCAGTCCTGCATCAAATGACCCAGACCGCCTCTGGCTCTAACTGGCATCTTTCTTAACTACAGAGTTGAAGGTAGCCAACTTGGATAAATACATATCTTTCAGATTGTTAAACAAGGTGAGATGATTCCCATCCTATCAGTTCAGAGGCAAGGCTGACGGGTAATTGTCCTGAATGAGGCAGGAAGAGAGGACGTGAAACATCGCCTCTTCCCAGAAATATCACTGGACCTAGTGATATGTTTTTAAGACACTCCCTGTGGCTTCAGCATCACGATTGTCATTAAGGAACCAGCTCTGCTCAACACTTGAAGCGCAACCCAAAACCAGATTTCTTAAACTGATAGGTGAAAAACTACACAGCAGTTATTCTGGTTTCTTATCCCACTTCTATATCCCTGTAAATTCAGGACAAATAAAAAACCTGTAGTACTGCAAAAGCCAGTTGTGGTGGTTTGGGGATTTGGAGGTGTTTTTTTGTTGTTGTTTGGGTGTTTTGTTTTGGCTTTGGGTTGGTTTTTTTTTCTTTTTTTGTTGGTTGGTTGGTTCTTAATTGGATCAATTTATTAGGAACTGTACCAGGCTCTTACAGCCAATTTTAATAATTTATTTTTTTCTAAAGATTGGCAGTATTTTTTTAAACTAATGCACCACAGTGTGGAATTTTGAGTCTTTTGAGTTCAGTTTTTCACACAGCTCCAAAGGCTATGTACAACACTAACAGTTTCTTGATTCCCCGCGTTTCTTTCAAGGCAAGCACAAAGGTACTTGAAATGAATTCACATCTTTTTATGGACAATATTACCACACATTATCATTACTTAGTTGTTAATGTCCCAGTTTGAACTGAACAGCAACTCCACAGCAGAATTCTTTTGTGAAGAAAAGCAGACAGCCACAGCAATGACATTTAAATGAGTATTTCACAGACACAATAGATGAACCACTCAGCTTTTGTTCACTCGAACTGAAATACATGGCATTAAAATTTCCCCTTGGCTATCACCCAAATATGTAAGTATGATAAATCACTGGATTTCGCTACAGCACTGGGTGTGATCTTTTAAGAAATGGATTCTAAAATGGTTACAAGAAGTGGCATTTATCCAGAGGCAGAGCTCTGCTTATATGGGGGGAATTTTCACCTCCTACAGAGTCTGCTTAAATCTACATGGGACTACCGAGGTCATAGAATCACAGAATGGTTAGAGTTGGAAAGGACCTTAAAGATCATCAAGTTCCAAACCCACTGCCATGGGCAGGGACACCTCCCACTAAAGCAGGTTGCTCAAAGCCCCATCCAGCCTGGTCTTGGACACCTGCAGGGGTGGGTCATCCACAGCTTCTCCAGACAACCTGTTCCAGTGCCTCATCACCTTCACAATAAAGAATTTCTTCCTGATACCTAATTTAAATCACCCCTCTTTCAGTTTAAAGGTTTTCTTTGCCTATTGCTACACTCCCTGATCAAGAGCCCATCCCCTTCTCTCCTGTAAGACCCCTTTAGGTACTGGAAGGCCATTATAAGGTCTCCTCAGAGCCTTCTCTTCTCCAGGCTAAACAACCCCAAGAAACAACAACAGAAAGTGGGATCTTCAACTTGATACTGAACTCTTATGTGACTGTTGCCAGGGAGAGAAATCGAACCTGTTCAGGCAGCCAGGCTGCACGGTGTCCAGCTCCTTCCACTTGCACCAATCCTCCTGCAATTTTTTTTTTTCCCTAGTTTTCATTTTCCCACACACATATGAACAAAGCCATATGGGATATGTGGCTACAAAATCAAAAGAAGTCACAAATAATGGGATCTACTGTGTGCCTTATTGCAATAGGACTAGCTGTAGAAGCCAGATAAAGCCTAGTTGTATTTGTGAGTTCAGTCCTGTGTAGATGAAGTCAAAAGGGTCTTTGCCGGGGGTACATTTGATGCCGTGTTCTTTGAATATGTGTGAAGATATCATGATTAAAACAAAAACCAACTCGCCCACATCATAATTGAAATTTCTATTTATTAATAAGTGGTGCAGTTTTTAAAGACAGAACATAAAAAAATCAGTTAAGAAGTATTGTTTGCATAATATATTGAAATAAACATATTAAAGTTGTTCAAATATTGGACAGTGCCAGAATATAAATTACACATACAGTTTAAAAATTACAATAAATAATATTATAAAGAGCACTAAAGGCCACTTGTATAAAAGTTGTGTTCCCTTGTCAGCCAGAATCTGAAAAGCATCTTTGTAGCATGGAGAAAATTTCAGTGAGCAAGGCACAAATACTAGTAATAATAAGATGCCATAACTAGAAAACAAAATGCAGTTGGCCATATAACCTTCAGTCTCAGCATATTCTTGAGAATGGAAATAGGATCCCACTTCTAGTATTTTGCTTCACTTCAGAGGGAAGCTACGAAAAGCTGAATTGGGCAGGATCAACCCTTACAGCCTAAATAATCAGAAGCAATAACGATACTCAGGATATTCATCCCCACAGTGCCCCACTAAAAACACTTGTAAACAGCCCCTTTTTCCTCTGCTCCTCTGAAAACTTCACTTTGAAAGTGAACACTCGCATTCAGCTGGGCTCCTGAAAATGCAGTATCACACCAAACTCATGAAGTGCTGTAGAAAACTTAGGCTTGCAGCTCCTGGGCACCTAAAGCTTAGTGGAGGGGGCTGTGGGATACAAGGAATCAAGATCCAGTTCTTTCTCACATGCTCTGCACTAAGTAGGACAATTTCTGTTCTTACAGAGGCAGATGTGACACTGCTGCAAGATCTGGGCTCCCAGCAGGGCTGAATTTGCTCCTTAATCTGCATTTTCTGATTGCTTTAGGCTGGGGTCTTGCAACCTGATTGGACTGCGGTGCTCGCCTGAATGCCACAAGTCAGCAGCCCCGCTAGGCGCGGGTCTCAGGTGGGCTTTAGGTGATGGCCACAATTAGAAGCAGAAAAATTTCATAATCTTTCCACTCTGAACTGTAACAATGCAGCAAAGTTACAGATAAGAACAGAGCAAATATAGCTAAAGTCACTTTAAGGGACTTTTCAATCAATCTCTCCACGTGCTGAATTCCCTTTTATTTCCATATACGCCAGATTGATTAATTCAGTGCAGGGAAAAGCCAAGGCAAGGACAGCAACCTTTTAGATTACTAGATTAGATTTTTTTTAAAGGACTGACTCCTTAAATGGAGCATAAACCACATTTTCTATACCTGCATGCGTTAGCAAAACATTCTCTTCTGCCTTAAAGAAATATTCTCATTTCGAAGCTAAAGCGAAGAAGGTCAGTTGGTAACAATGCTGCAAAGAGAGGTACCCAATGTAAACACAGATTTACTCTTTCAATATCTTCCAGATGTGTGTCATTAGTGGGTGAAAAAAAAATCAAAATGTAGCTAATAAAAACATCTCCAGATCAGTGCTGTATTTCACAAGGAAATTAATAAATAAAGGTAGATTAGGACCCAATCCCAGTGCATCAGTTTGAGATTTCTTACTGGCTTCAAGGAGAGCTGGGGAAAGCCCCACACTTTCTGATTTTGAAAAACATAGCAAGGCCTGAAGTAAATCCTTGCTCACTCATTGGAGTTAAAAGTCAGCAAAGATTCCAATGGCTATTTCTCTTTAATGTTAACTATACGTAAACAAAGTGTCTGTATCAGTCTAGATGCCAGGAAGATCTGGCCCAAGCAAAATGGATAGCTGTTAAACTGAAACATCACACATGAATGGAAGAAGGGATATATCTAACCCATTCCTGCTGTGCAGAGTTCTATTGACACAGGTGCCTCTCTCAAATGAAACTGTGAATATTTGATTCCTTGTATGTGGTGAACCTACTCTGCAAAACAGGTCCTGACCTTTTAAATGTTGCCAGGGCCAATAATCACAGATACTTTACTTTGTTCTGCCCAGTGTCTACAGCAGGAACATAAACTACAGTTCTAAAGTTGATTCACTTAGACTCAGCTGGAACTGGAGTTGGATGAAGTTTGTGTGCACACCCCAGATGAGGGATAGTCTCCAGATCTTGCATTGCTAGTGACATCTTGACACGTGTCTGTTGTCACCACAGGCAGCAGAACTGATGCACACCCTATTTTAAATCCAGATGGTTTGGGGTGTGGGGAGTTGCTAAGCTTGTCACCCTTCTGACTAGCAGTGACTGGTTTCAGTGAACAGTGTTAGAAAAAAATAAATACTAAAATAAGCTAACCAGACCTTCCTTGGCTCTCTTCTTGGATATCTTCCAGAGCATCCACAGATGTCCACTGCAGAAGATCTGGCTGACCTTATCACCAGTGCCTTTTAAGAAGAGGCAGACCTTATCTGGGCAGTTAGCACATCATTAAATACTTCATGATGTGGCTAACAAATACCTGACCAGGTGTTTTTAAGCAGCATGTGGTAAATTGGTGTTTACAGCCCATAGAAAATGCTACCTTGAGGGCAGTTCAGCTGCTAAATTTACACAGTGCAGGGCAGCCCAAGTCCCCCTTGCTCTGGGGCTGCACTCTGTGTGCAAGTGAGGCCTCATCCGAGTTTCTACCCTTGCTTTAGTTTTTCTCTTGAAATGGACATACCTTTATAATGAGGTGATTTGTGGATTTTCAGCCAGATTTAATACTGAGAAAATATTCCTTTTATATAACCTGGCATGGGAAAAGTGAACTGAAGAATTCGAGGGGGAGATTGGACAGGGAACTGCATGGCATAGCCCCTGTCAGGGACATTCACAAACAAATTCCTCAAATTGCACTTAGTTTTTGGCTGCCTTGATTTTTGATTGCTCAGATCTAGAAAGCATTTTAAGAAGGGCCAAACTCAAATGAAATCAGTAGGAATGCCAGACATTCAACCTATAAGAAAAGTGAAGCACGCTTGTGTAGCACATACTTACACAAATTTCAGAAGTCTAGCAATGTTACACTCGTTTTTCATTCTTTCTCATTTGTCATGTGGGGTTTAAATCTTACAAGTTGACACAGACATGTATTACTGTATCAGAAAGCCTGCAGCAGGTGCAATATAGGCAGAATTACTGATGGCCAAAGAATTCTTCTCAATATGCCAAATTCAAATGAATTACATTTTTGTTAGTTTGATTTTCTTCAAGTTTAGCCATGAAACTGAAACTGCACTGAATACAGATCATATTTCAGGACAATGGCAATTTTGTCAATTAAGTAATTACCAAAATTGTCTCTCTTAACATCATAGTTACTGGCTTCAGAACTGCTCCATCGACTCAGCCCAGCCTTCAAAGGCTGTAACTGGTCTGCAGTATTTACTCAAGTAACTACAGCAATTTGATCTCCCTGAAGCTCTCTCACAGAAGGATGTATCTTGATTTATTTGAAGAAGCAGATGAAGTAAGAAGACCCTAATCCTTTAGCTGTCTCTTTAAATAAAGAATAAACAATGAAGATGAAGGCAATGCCTACATCTGGAAAAGAACAGAAGCTCCCTGGATGGAATGACTGTTAAGAGATGCCAACGGTGCTGGGGAACCAAATATGAATTTATTACAGCGGGCAAAACCCAGCAAGGTGTCTTCCATTGAAGCGCACTCTGTCTGGGCCTGTGCAATATCCAGTTACACATGCAAAGCCCAGTAAAGTGTATCTCTTTCTTGTGCTCTGATGGGATGTGCCAGTGACAGTTGTGCAGCTGCAGTGTAATACAAGCAGTCACTGTGGAAAGTCCACTTTCTAACATCTTACACAAGCCAAATCCCTGTGTCTTCGTCAGTCAGTGCTCTAGCCTTGGTGGTGAAGTCATTGTGTGGAGGGACAGGGGTCATTCTCAACAGGAGGTGAGCATGAGCCATGGTAGAATCATAGAACCATGAAATTGTCTAGGTTGGAAGGGACCTTTAAGATCATCTACTTCAACCATCAACCTAACTCTGATTTAAAAAAAAAAAAAACAAAAAAAAAAAAGACCCACCCCCCCATCACTAAACTATGTCACTAAGCACCACATCAACCTGTCTTTTGACCCCTGTATTGTCCTGTTACATGTTCTTCTGTAGAAGTGGTGGATTTTCCTCTATTGTTGTTCCCTAAATCACAGAGCAGGTTTTGATGTCATTACTGAATTGTTTCTCTCTCTGCAGAGGCAACACTGTTTCTGGCAGCGCAGTTTCACTGCTGAACCGCAAAAGGAACTGACCTGGAAGGAGACTGGGATCTGCAAGAGCCTCCTTGGATTTGCAGTGTTTTCTTGCACGTATCTAAAGAGTTTGCAGGGACCCTGTGACAAGGCATGAATCTCTTTGTGAGGCTACTGCCTCCGGTTCATACGCGAAGCAAGCATCCTCCAGAATTCAGCAAAATAATGATACTTGTTTAACCCTGTGTATATATGTATATATATATTTGTGAGTCTTGCTGAACTGGAGGCTGAATAAAGTGTGGGTCCAGCCGGCATTCCTGTACACTTTCAAGAATAACAGTTGGTGAATCCGTAGGGGGAGAGATGATGGACAACTTCTAGTCACTGATCTTCAGTAAAGTTGATTTTCATCCTTAACGTTTTTAGAATCATTTCAGTACGGCAGCTGCCCCTTGGATCTGTGGGATAGTGAGACCCTTCCCACTGACTGCGGGTGTCTGATCATATAACATCTCAGCAAGTCCTCCTCTGCTCCTTTTGAAGTCTGTAGGAATTTGGTCAGTGTAGATAATTGAGTTAAAGATGAGATTAGCCTCATCCTAAAGCTGATGTGTGCTTCGCTTCTTGTACCCTGTGCTTACTGACTGTACTGATCAGTTTTCCACCAGCTGTAAAGACTGCATGGCCATCAAACTTGACATCAAATGCATGCTTTTTCATGGACACCTGGATTGACATCAGATAAATCCTGCACAGGATATTTGGACAGGTTGGTTTCACTGTCTGTATAGTTACTGCATTCCCTCTGTGATCTTTGATTCATTTCTGCCCTATTCCCAGTGGGCTGGATTGCTTTCCTGCTCTCCTGCAACATATTTCCAATTCCCATGAAAAACTATTTGGCTAAGGCCTAAGGAGCATGCTTATCCCTCAGTTGCTCAGGGACAGGTGACAAAAATGGTATTTGTTTATTTGTACATTGATCTTAAATATGGCACACATTCATGGATTCGGAGCAGTCCATTTCCAAGAGAAATAGTAAAGAGAGAGAAACAGATGCTGGCAGCATCCCACATTGTGGAACACCCAGGGAACAGAGTAGCGAGACCCTGCACATCTGAGGAGCTCCAAGCACTTGGCAAATATTAGTGAACTGAGCCTTATAACCTGTGTGTATGTACAGAAGTATAACTCCCAATTAACATGTTGGGAAACTGGGGCAGCGTTACATTACGCAGCTTACTTAGCAGCTCATAAGTAAATAAAAGAGTGGATTGTATAAACCTGGAGTTCCCTACACTGAACAGCCTTATTTTTGGAACAGAAAGAAAATTTGGTTCCATAAGTAGCAAATGGGCTTAGTAAGAAATTTTCTACGAAATAGCATTTGAAGTCACACTTCGAGCCATTTCATTTGACTCCGCTTATCCCTGCTTTGAATATTAGATTTCTTGACTATGTTGGTTAGAGATTGATTTACTTACATTGGAGAATGGATTCAGACATTAAGTCTCCACAAAGGGATATTGCTCCTGAAAATATTTGTACTTTGCTGCTCTGTTTACAAAATGTAGCAGGAACCACCATATCTCGGCTGTTACCAATTCACCATTGTTGTATTGAAGAATATCAGATAGATATGTATCATAGAAGAAATCAGCTGTACCATTTATATAGGGTAAAGTCATGCAAACCATGCTCAAAACTAAGCTCCTTAGTTTTGGTAGCATGAAAAAAACTGCATTAGTAAATTGGATGAAATGGTGCAGAATGACTACCACTAATATCACATGCATCTTATGCAGCCATTGGTGTTTTGAACTAGTAAGCTTTGGGTGTAGAGTAAGTGAGATATACAAAGTATGCTTACATTACATGGAGAAGTCAGCCAGTGACTGCCCCCACACGCACTTTTAAACTGGCTTATTTGAAGGGGTCCATATTGAATCTGAAATCCCATCTCCTGTAGAGGACAAAGGCAAAGAGCCACTTGGTGTAAAAGGGTCGGTGTCTGTGTCCGTTTCCCCCTCTGCTAGGTAGCGTTTCTCTCTCATCCACGCTGATCCCCCGTTGGGGCCAAACGGGAAGTCATCTCTGTCTTGGGAGATACTGAAGCCACTTGGGGAGCGCTCAAGTTCCTCATGGTTGACGGAGAGAAGGGATAATGGGGTGTCACTGTCTCTCGTTAAGCTCCTTCTCTGCCTTGGTGACACCTTATCTGAGTAAGGGCTTTGTAGGTCTCCTTGAGAGTGGTAGCTAATCTGGGAGTCCATTAATGTAAATATAGGCAAAACTGTTGGCCTTTCTGCATATGAAGTTGAGGAAGGTGTGGCTTGCAGTTTGCCAGAGTTTTGCCCACCTATTGATAAAGGTTTTGAATGAGTCATATGACTGTGTGCTGGGAAACCATAAGGACTGACTTTGTTAACTGGAACTTGCTGGAAGTTGTAAGGAGTTTCATGAGCACACTGCTCAGTGTATTTATATATTATTGTTTTTAATTCAGAATATTTGTTTTCTTCTCTCTTCTCCTTTGCAGGAGAAGCAGTTTCTTTCAATGGACTTATCTCAGCGACTTGTATTTGCAGCTGTTCCATATGATGCATATGCATATCAACAAGAAAATCCAGTTTCTTCCCCATGTCATTAACCTGAAAAATACCAATATTATGATATTGTCTCAAGACAGTCATTCAATGAAAGACTCAATGATCCCATAAGTGCACTATCTCCAGCAGTGTGTTGCCATCATTATTGGTGGTAAAGGTAATTGCAGGATAATCATTACTTTCCCTTGGAAGCTGGACTGCCTGTCCTGCTGGATAAACTGGCCTGTCACCTTATCCTTTAACACCTCAGATTAAGAGGACCAATCCCTATGAATTGTGCCAAAAAAATTCTTAGCATTGCTAGATATTTGACAGCATCCAACAGCAGTCTACAACGTTATGACCAAAGTTGTGATACCGTATGTTAAATAGCTATTACCAAAATACAGCAGATGGCATTACCTGTGCACACAGACATGTTCTCTAGATCTCAATAGTCCCACAACATCAGGGTTAAATATCAGGACTAATTTCATTTCTCTGTGGATAGTCCTTTGTGCCTCAACATTTACATTCCATGAGAGGAAGTGATGTGAATCGATGCCACTTGCCTCCATCTTACTTAGGTATTTATAAATGAGTGTCTCAACTTGTTAAGCAACAGGTTAGGATGCATGAAGAGGACCCAAAGACATCTGTGGAGTTAATCCTTTTGAGTGTCAGGCCTTGCAAACGAAGGTGGTGCCCACAGCAAAACACCAGACATGATGAGTATGGAGTTAAAGGGAATGAAAAAGCCCCACCTAAACATCATGATTAGGGTTTTGCTGCCATATACAGTGAGTCATTCAACAGGTGTCAAAATTCACACTTCCCAGTTAATTAAATTGTTTCAAGAGCAACTATCAACATAGTTTTGTGATCATTAGTATAACACCTGTGTGAGTCTTGATGACCACCAGTACAAATCTGCCTGGGTGAGCAAAGACTTGTACAGAATTTACATCAGCTTTATCATTTCTATACAAGTGCCTCAGCCTCCATTGTTGTCATGAGATTACATACCTGTCGTTCAACTTTAACAAATTTGCCCATCATACTTTGGTCTTCAGTATCTGCTGTAGATGCTTTGGCTACATATGGATCATTTCTATAAAGAATTAATAACTCTATTAGTGTTCAATACTTCTCGGCATCATTTAAGAAAAGGCTGAATTTAGTTAGTTACCATACAAACAGGACAAAAGTATGTTCTATGTGATTGATATGCATTTGTAAAAAAAATATACCTGAGTGTTAATTTAAAATTATTCTGGTTCAAAATTAAGATAAAGAAAAAACAAAAGCAAACACAAAGTTCAAAATGAACATGAAATTAATTTCAGACTTGGTGGAATAATTGCAGGTTTGTCAAAAATATTGAGATATTCTAGACAATGGGTCTACGGACAGCCATGTGTTTTTAAATCTAATTCTTTATAATTAGTGTCTTTGAAGACTGAATTTGAGATTCAAGGCTGAGTGTTTTGTTTTTTTTACTCAATTTCATTAAACTAAATGGTAAGTGGCAGAGAGTGGAAATGCTGAGAAGAGAGAGTCTGGGCTGGAGATTTAAAGTAGATGTCAGCACCAATTTTCTTCCACGTAATTTCCTACTGCCTGTCCATCAGATGGACTAACTTAAGGACTTTGATTTAGAACTTCATGGGATCTAGGATGGTCATTATCAAGTTAAATTTTAATCAAAAGGTTTCCAAACTGATCTCAAAGGAATCTGTGTCTTTCCATAACCCATGTCAAAGTCTAGAAAATCAGTTTCTAAGCACTTTAACATAACTTAAAATCAATACATGCTAAAACTTTTGTTTTAACAGGTTTAGTTCTTCTTTCTGATAAAATTAAAAACATAACTGTGAATATATCTTACTGAAGCAGAAACTATAACTAAAATATGTCAGATTTTGTACATTGGGTTACTGATGATGTTTTCTCATTCGAATTTTGCAATCTGCTTTGTTTCCCAAATGGTCGTTGCCTCTTCCATATATGTAGGTCTCTGTCTTCACATTTACATATTTTTTGGTTTTTCACTGGGTGGAATAAACCAGATAGAGCCAAGTTAATTTATTTTCTGTGAAATTACTTTTGCTCTGAGCAACCATAACAGCTTTGGGGACAGATTGTTGATGGTCTTGTGTGGTTCTTCATGGGTATTTATTGACAGATTGATAGTTGTAAATAACAGAAGAAATGTCATTTATTATTGAATTTTTGCTACCAAGAATTCAGCAATACAATAACATACTGTAACTTTCACACCCAGAAACCTGGTATTGCAATTCATTTTCAGTAATTCTCACCAATCACTGGTTTAAAAGCAGCATTATTAAAACTATGTGCTTGCCATTTGGTGGGGGCTATAATGAAACTTTTTTCACTTCAGGAAGCCAACTTATTTACCTTCAAACTATTGGTGATTTTTAGTAAGTTTTTAAGTGGGTTTATTAGTTGAATTTTAGAAATTGAGCACATCATCAATCACATGTACATATTTCATATAAAATTACATTTCCAAACCATGGAGAAGTTGAGCTAGAGAAGAGCTAGAATTAGAATTAAGAAGCCATTAAATTTATATTTCCATCATGCATTGTTCTTAGGGAAGCTAGTGTCTTTCTGGTTCAGCATTTACACATCACTATCTTGTAACATCATATCCTCTTAGTATCATTGCTGTAACAGTGTACTGGCTGGATGAATGAATGGCATGTTTATTGATATGAATGAACTTTTTATTTCAGTTTTGGTCTGTGTAAAAGACTAGGCATAAAAAATTCACCTGGGAGACTGTTGTGAAGGGTAAGAAAAAGCTCCTCCCTTTTGAGATTTCTTATGCTTGGGAGTAGATGGAGGTCCAGGTGTAAAAATCATATCTACTCTGAAAAAAAGAAAAACGCAATTGCATAAGTCCATCTCTAAACGGTAACACATGATAGAAAGTGCTACACATCTCTGCAGCAAACAGTAGCAAAGATTCAAAAAGGAAGCATGTCTTGATTTGGCAATATATTGAGGAACATGACGTGTTTGTTCTGTTCGAGGTTAACAATCAATGTATTAAATTGTAATTACCTGGTAAATAAGTAATTATCTAGCTCACTGTTTTCAAACTTTGACATTTGCAACACATTACTTCATTGCCTTCAAAGGAACTAAACAGTGTGGTTGTCAAAAAGCCTCCAATAATGGCTGCTTCTAAAAACATCAGAGAGACCCATCAGGTTTTGTGCTGGAGAGTGAAAATAAGAATTTGGTGAAAGGTGTCAATTCATGATATTCTTAATAAATCAGTGATTTCCTAGCAGTTATTGTGCATAATTATCTGTAAATTTGTCTCTTTACTAATTATTATTTTGGATTGGAACATAACTATAAATGAATTTTTACAAGGAATCCTAACTGACTTTTTATTTGGAGCAAATCCAAAAGTATTGCTTGGGAAGCTCCAGCATATTTAATTACACACTTTTACCATGTCAATATATTCTTTCATTTGGTGTATCCAACTGCTCAGGTGCAAGCAAGCCTCTGTTCATTCAGGCCACACACCAAACTGACCATATAGCCACAATACCCATAGAGCAGTTATCTGTATGATTAGACAACCCATGCAGGTACATTGTATGGCTTCATGGTGGTCTGTGGAGTTTTGAAAATGGCACTTAAGAAAGCTCAAGGCAAACCTCACATAGTTAGCTAGATATTTTCAAGGCACCCAAGCATTGCTAGGCCATCAGTCAATGTCTTAAACTCTGGTGGCACCTCACTGTTCACAGACACAATGAGTGGGACTCACATCTCTAGTTTTGTCTGATTACAAACAGTGGAGTTCTAGTCAACACAGTGGAAGACATTCTGGGGAATTATTAATTACATTGACTAGCTCTCTATTAACAGTAAGAGGGATTCTCACCTGGCTTGCCAGGATTATGCTTTTTCTTCACAGACCTCTAAAAGGATCTCCCCTGTATACCTGCAAAATGGCTGTTGAAATTTTGTGGTTCTGCTACTAATGAGTCTTTGTACTGGGGCATGGTGTTCCTGAGCTGAACATCACAGGTTGTGCCGCGATTCCTGCCTTGACTCACCTGGGACGTGTCTTCATCCCACAAAACTCTGCCATAAACACTCTGTGAGATGGGCCTAATCAGGTCAGGCACCTTTACTGCTGCTAGGACTCATGCAAGTATCTGAGAGGTGCTCTGCTGCCCACAATCACATACCACCTCAGTCTGAGGTAAAGGAAGGATCTCCAGTATAAGACATGTAGACCCCTCTATAGATACAGATTTCTAACATCATGAGTCCTCCTCAACTTCCTGAGTTCAAAGAGACACTACTGCATTGAAACCTAAGCCCATGTGATGCAGAGATCATTTTATAGAGTAAGAATGGTGTTTTATGGTATATAATTAAGGAGAGCAGCTTTTCTAGAGCTATAATAGTGAGTTAAGAACTAGACATGTTATATGCTTGAAAAAAAAAGTAGCTCAGTACATGGAAAAGCACTTTGAAATAAAAAATTATGAAATTCAACAGAAGGACCAGAGAAGCCTTACAAATTCAAGGTAAGTCTAGATAAGGTCCAAATGTGCAGCAAAATTTACACTTGGTCAGTCCATTTGTGGGAGAAATCAAGGTTATATTTGTGTGGTATTTTGCTGTTCAGAGTGATGAGGAGGCTCAGGAAACAAGGTCAGTGCTGTGCTGAGACTGAATTAATACAGCTACATGCATGTACACTCACGTGCACTCAAATTCAGACTTACTAGCTCAAACTCCAACCTGCACCCATGGCTCAGGGTTCGAGCAGCACGCATTTTTGTAGACATGCCCCAAAAGCACAACAGGATGAACCAATTCGGTGAGGAAACAGCTATGGGGGCAGATTGCACCCAAACACTCACAAAGACCTGAAATTCCAATTTTTTATTTTTTTTTTTTCTACAGGTCAGTTTACACCTAAGTGAAAGGAATGCAGAACCTCCTGTGCTGATGTATTTTTGCACTTGTATGAGGTGTTCCACCAGGCACAAGTCAGCAAAGAATCCAGCCCAAATAAAATTTCTGTGTAGAGCAACGCAACTACTGCTTTTTTTTATTACCTGTGAGAAGGGAAGAAGCTTGACCCTAATCAAATAGTGCAGTGCTCAATAAAATTCTCAGGACATTTTCCTTCAGTCTCCTTGTAAATATCAATCAGTGGTCTCTTCTGCTGCAGTTATCCCTGCTAAATGCTCACTTGCCTTTATTCTTTGGGGAAAAGGCTTTCTTATTGACCAGCTATGCTATGCGAAGACAGAGCTTCTGGGTGGTCTAAAATGCTAATGGGCTAACTATGCTTTTATCTTGCCAGCACAGCTATATATTTTTCCATTTACCAGAGGATTCTTACCTTGTCTGAAGATATTTTATTCTGGAAAGCATATCAAGATGCCCTGCTGAGTATTGCTCTATCACATCCTTTACATCATAAGGCCTCAAAGTCTCCTTGAATTTTTTTTTATAGAGACGAAACTGTAGTATTCTGCATAATAAACAGAAAAATTACTAACTTCTTATATAAATTCCAGAATTATAATTTTACTGTTTTATTAAATAGCTGATAAATAATTTGGATGTTTGAAAATTGAACATGTTATTTCAAAACAAGGCAATAAAACATAAGCAGAGAATCTCTAATATCATACCACATTTGTAAATTTATAATTGTTGGCTTTTCACATTAATAGCTTATAGCAAATTATACACACAAAATAACTTTTTCAACACTATCATCATAACTAGAAATGGTTCAAAACTACAAGATAATATGTGGATTTGATTTTAAACAACCGAAGTCACAGGAGATTTTGAAGCTGGGAAGCTGCAGCTGCTTTTTTATGCTTCAGCCTATTATAAAGTTAATTTATAGTATTTATAATGCTGAATCATTTTCAACTTGGTTTTCATTTTGCACCTGGGAAAGTTTTGGATAGGAAATGTTAATTAGATAGAAATGTGGAAGTTGAGAAGTCAGCAGCAGTGCAAGATATGGAGAAAATAAAAAGTATTAGAACAGCCTGAATCGTCCCTGAAAAAACAGCAGTATAACATGATAGTTGCAGTAGTACTAGTAGCAGTGGTCATAGGAGTAGTTGTTGTAGTAGTAGTAATAATAATAATAATAATAATAATAATAATAAAAAAAAAATAAAATATCCTAGTAATTAATAACAAAATTCTTATAATAAGGACCAGTGCTGGCCAAAGCTGTTTGGCATTCTTTTTCTCATTCTTTTGGATTTATACATTAGTTTACACTGTTATATCTTGGTAGATTAAACAAATAGACAGGAAACATATGTAAAGAATCAAAATCTGTTTTAGGGTTTTAGGCTTCGGATCCAAGGGTTTACTTTCTCAGTAGAGTCTCCATGTTCTTGTTGGTGTGAATCGGGGAATTACTGTGCTCTGTTCTGACCTGTATTTTTAGTCAAGGCTGGGTTTTTTGTTTTTTGTTTTTTGNCTGTATAAATTTTCATTTAGCAAAGATAATTCTGAATTTTTAAGGGCTTTCAACTCTTTAACTCTTTCGCTTATAAAACTTTCAAGATTTGAAAATTATACCCTCACTATATATGATAACAGCAAAACTATACTTTAAAAAAATAAATGAAAAATAGGAATCATGCCATTGGCAATTTCAATTTAAAATCTCCTTGATCATGACCCTGAAAACCCATTAAGGGTTTTGTCTGAAAGAATTATTTCCCATTAGCATTCAGGGTAAACTACACAAGAAAAAAAAAAGTCTGGCTCATGACCAAGCTTAAAGAGAAATTGCATGAATCAATTAGATTCGCACAGGATGTGGGAAAGGAAGTTTTGTAAAAGTAATAACAGCATGTCTGATGGCTGTGGGGCTGGAAGACAGGATAGATGTATAGTTTGTGTATGAAAGCAAGAAGGTTACAGGGAAAGAAAAGGAAAACTATGGAGGAAGTAGGGATGAAGAAACTTACAGGGGGAGGGAAGCAGGTAATGGGTAACATGAGCAAAGCCTGTGGGACATGGCTTTCAGCAGGCTTGACAAAAATTGGTATTTTTAATGACTAGTTCTCCTGCACCTGGTTGGAACAGAACCAGGGTAATAGATATTATGGTTATATACATATAGCTATATGTTTATATACTTATAACCACCTTCATTGAAGCTTTTCTGAGAAAATAATTTTGAGGCACTCCAGACTTGCAGTGTTTCACCTGGAAGGCAGTAACTCCCTGCCCCAGAACTTTTGGAATGAAAAGCAGTTGGAATGAAAGTATTTTCCTGTAGGGACATTTTTGCAAGGGAAGAGAGTGAAAAACACTGAGTAGAGGAGTAACATCAGTGAATGAATTCTGTGTGCTTGATGTGCACATTATCAAGCCTTACTAAGAGTTTTCTCACCCTAGGGAATATCACTTGTGATATGAAAACAGAGGTGACACATGTCACAAGCTGGACTGATGAAACTGAGACCTCAGCATCTATTAAAATATGACAGCTGAGAAGTATATTGCAGGCTCATACAATTGTGAATAAAAAAGAGTTGAGTCATCTTGGAGTTTATTGTTAAGCAAAAATTCCTAAATACTGCAATCACTAAATTAAGCAAATACTATATTTATAGCATATTTCAATGAGGAACTGTATATAATATTATTTTGTACTAAATATATTTATGGAATATTTTGCAAAAATGGCATGGTCAATATTGCTGAAGAACATTTTCCTTTCTGCATAGTTTCAAAGAGGATTTTAAATAGGGCCTTTCTTGTGTTTTTCTGTATGTTTGAAATTACCTAATCTCTGCATTTAAAAACATAGTAACAGCTACAATGAATCAACATGTAGCAAAATGGTAATGTGATTTCCTAAAGCATAAGCATTCAAAGACAAAGCAAAGCACTGAGCAGCATCAGAGACATTTACCTGACAGCTCGGATGGCTGTCTTGAACGTGGGGATCATATCTTCCATAAGGAAGTCATTACTGTCACCTCGCTCTTCTGCCATGGGTTCCCCTGTTCCTGCATCTGCAAAGCAGGTCAAAAAAAAGCTGCGTGAACATCTGACCACACAATGTTTAGAGAGAGGTCTGACCTACTAAAGCACTACATAAAGTAAGAGTAACTTAGTTGCAAGTTCCTTTTCCTCTGATCAGCTCTTGAAAGAGGTTTCATAATTCTGCTGGGACAGCTGTAAAACAGTTCGAGGGATCTCCTCTCAGATTCCAGCATATATGAAACTTGGGAACTTTTCTTCCTTTCCAATGGATTTAGAAGTTCCCACTTTTAGGAACTTTCACAATGACAAATCTTTGCCAAAATTATTTTCACTTAAGGCTAAAATAGTTGTAGGAGCTACAGGCCAAGTTCTCCTCCCACTCCACTACTTGGAGCTTGTGTAGCTTCATGGAACTGGATAATGAAGTTCTCAGTGTGGACACCCAGACTACATCCATGGTAATCTGCCCAGCATGCACTGAGGTCAGCTGGCACAATAAAGGAGAAACTTATTTAGAGACCATTTCTGGACAATAAGAGGAAAATGTGTGCCCATGGAAGCTGAGAGGAAAAATCCCCTATGATGTTGCATGGGCACCCAACAGAAATCTCTCCTAAGGGGCAGCAGGCTTTGGGACAGTGGGAGGGAAGCAGCCATTGACTCCAGAAAACAAAGTTTTAAGAGACCGCAGTGTGGAGATATTTCGGATGTCTGGACATGGGTTAGTGCAGGGCTGGATGCAGTCCAGGAGGGAGCTACCTTAGCATAACATCACGGCCCAGTATGCCCTCTTGTTCCAGGTCAAATAGGTGGATTACACCTACTGGCTATATCCTATATTGATTGCTAGTTTTTGGAGGGCCATTGTCTTATTTCAAGCACTGTGTTGCCTGGGCTGCAGAAATCATTTCCTGGAGCTTCCCCAAATGTGCCATGTAAAAACAGGGACTGGCCATGCTTAGCCCAGAATGACACAAACCTTCAACAGAAGATGCAGAAGAATAAAGTAAAATGGGGAGAAGGGATGGATAGAAAGAAATCAACACAGATGGGCTACCTTCTGAGCTTTGCCAAAAAGCGTACGCTTTCATTCGGAATGCAGTGCGAAAACGCTCCTTATTATTCAAGACAACATTCTTAGGCTCTTTTGAAGGACTTTCTTCAATGGCATCTACATTCAGAGGGGTAAATAGCTTTCCTTTAGTATTGGTACCACGAACCCGATCCAAGAGACCCAGCTTTTGGCTACAAAATAAGCAAAAGTAATCATTTTCCTCCTTTGTACACTTTTAACTTATTTTCATGATGCTTTAATTATATAATGGGCTAAATAAATGTTTTTGCACACAAGGACACTGCTGGGGCTACCGTAATACACCAATGTCTTTGTAAGCAACAAGCAAGCTCCACAGATAATTAACTGCTTTTTATGAGCGTTATTTGTGTCAATGTTGAAAATGTTACCAGAGGGTCTTGCTATCCTCTCTATGTAATGTATCACAGTGCTTCAGCTCCGGGAGCATGTCTGAAGCAGCAGATTTCTTATTAAGAAGAGAAACACCACTACTTAGGCAGTTATATTGTCTAATGATAAGGACGCTTGGCCTTTCCTTGTTCAGTGCTTTCTTTAACTACTGGGTTTGTGGCAGGCTATTAAATTAATAACTCATGTGCATAGCCAGAACTGTAAGAAAGTGAGATGTGCTGTGAACCAAATAAATTATTGGTAAAACACTGGAAAGGCATTGCCAATCAATTACTAGGTACGTGGTAGATCAGGCTACCCAGTTCTCTCCACCATTTACTTTCAGTCATCTTTCAATATAGCAGACATTAAGGTGATCTATATGAATTGTAGTAAAGTGACATATTTTGTTACTCTGATGATTTCTTGCACTGTCCTCTTACAGATTTCCTGATCAAAGACATTTTTCCTTCAGTGACAACATACAGCTAGAATCACATCTACTTGCTGTCTTACCAGTATCCCTTCTGACCAGTAACCCCTCTGACAGCCTCATGACTGTAAGGGCCTTAAAGGCCACTGAAAGGACCAACACAAAAGGAATTCTGCTAGTGGGCCTCTCAGCTTAAATATGCTCTTAACACTTAATAAGTGAAAGATAGTATAATTATTTGATTTGTTTGTTCTGCTTAAATATTTGTTAATGACACATTTGTTAAAAAAAAAAAAAAAAAAAGTGGGGTTAAGCCATTGGAAGAAAGCCTGTCTTTTAACCCATGCTTGGATGTCACAGTGTGGGACAGCTCTGGGAGAAGCGAGTTGTACCCACATGGTCAAGAGGCACTTAGGTGCAGGAGAGAAGGGCAGGCAGGTTGAGTGGGAAGAGGGAAAAAGTCAGTGCAGCTATCAGGTTTCTGAGAGCCACAGGTGGGAGCAGAGCTGAGGGAAGAACAGCAGTAGTGACCAGAAGAAAGAGATTTCATAGGTACTCAAGGAGATACCTGTGCAGTATGCTCAGCTGAAGCCGCTAAACTTGCTGGCAAAGAGGCAAGAGTGGGGAGGGTCCACCATGCACGGACATAATGGACAAAGATGGAGACTTGTGTACAGACCTTGCAAGTGAAGGGTCTCACTCATTAATACTTATGCTCTGTTTAAGGAGTTATCTGGCTCAGATAGACTACTTTTGTGTATTAGCATCTCTGGCACCATTGGTGCACCTCTTTGCAAGAAGGGTCTGTTTCTATCTCAGAGCTCCCCCTGTGGCAGACAGGGACATTCCTCAACAATGGAAGTTCTTAGGACACTACTCTTAAAATGGCAAAAGCAAGATGGATTTAAAGATGTGTATGATGACTTGGCAGCTTTCATAAGGGTTAACTGTAGTAGAAATACTGCAGTTTAGAGCAGACAAAATTCCTCATATATGATATGAGCTGCTGCAGGTTTTTGTGTGTTTGGGTTCTTTTAATATGATTTACTGAGGCTCTCGTCTCTCTCTGTTTCTGATTAAGGTATCTTAATGAAATATGGGCTTCCCTGTCACAAAAGATGGAAGCAATAAACCTTTGTGTAGAATGTTTTTTCAGGCCTTCTGAATTTTCTTGTTGACAACATGGCAACGCTCATGAATGCAACTTCTGTATCCTAGTAAATTCGGATACTTGCCCTGTCATTGCTTGTATAAAGTGTGTATGTGTGTGCAAGTATGGAAGTGGCAACTAAGAAGGACCTGTGGGAGTATGGAGCTGCACAACTAGACCTGCTGTATCAGCATCACCAGGACTGAAGTCTATGATGTGGGAAGATAAAATCATGGATTTGAGTGAACAAGTAGAACAGTCTAAGTGAATGGTATTAATTCTAGTGGGAGGTGTCCCTGCCCATGGCAGGGGGGTTGGAACTTGATGAACTTTAAGGTCCTTTCCAACTCTAACCATTATATGATTCTATGAATATTACCCAGACTTTGCCCTGACGTAATTTCCTGAGGAATTCATGGCATGAAGAAAAGACAAATAAAGCGTAGGCAAATGTGTAAGAGCAAAAATCAGGGATTAATTCCTTCTCTGTAGATGTTACTTGTTGACATCTGTGGCAAATTACTCATCACAGAACGTGTAGGGCAGTCTCATGTTTGGTCTTAAGCACTTGTTTAAAAAGTGGTTTCCATAGTGCTTGGGTTAGAATCTTGATCTGATTGATCCACCAACTCTAAAAGTTAAGCTGATGGTGAGTGCAGGGTCCCAAGTGGTTTGTATTCTACTAAGATAGGGAAAAAACCCGTGATCTCTTTTCGGCATCACTATCACTTTTCTCGTCTTTCAGAGACCATGTTTGAGAGAAGTACTCATTTACAGGACAGATGTCTTAACTCTATGGCATTTCTGTGAAATTTGAATTCTTCAGCCATTCAGTTGTGAAATAGGAGAAAAATATATACAAGAGAGGATAACAACTAATGAGTAAATTTTGAAAGGACATGAAAAATAAAGGTGAGGAAGTAAAAGTCAATTGAATGAAGCATGTGGGATATTTTTTAAGGGGGGGCAAAGTAGGGGAAAAACATTCTAATGTCTCAATAATAATAAAACTAAAGTTTGGAGGAAGAATTAATTTCAAGAATGATGGTCAAGAAGAGTCTGGAATCATGGCACATCACTGAAAAGGATTTTAATGCAAAGAAATGCACCAAAAGTCTAGCTGAGTGATAACGAGTCTGCCAGGCAATATAAACTGTTGGGCCTGAAGATGTTAAAGGGAGAGAGCTTGTGAGCTCTGCAATGTGAAGAAAAACAGACAGAGCAATTAAGTGTGCTTGGCATCGGGGTGATCTTTGTAGGCTGAAGTGGTCACATACTGCACATTGGCTTTGAGCAATGTATTAAATGTTACAAGATTTGCTTTAGTAACACTAGAGAGAAGTTCTCAAGAGAAGAATATGCTTAAAGCAGAGAACCTGAAAGACAAAGAAGCAGAAAAATAGGTGAGACAGAGGATTTCTATTGCTTATAAATAGCAGTTTCATACTATATTAGAAAAATAGAGTTGTCATTACATGCAGCTTCTGTCTCTCTCCAGAAACTTGCTTTGTCTTTCAAAATACGTATCCAGATGTCTCAAAGTTTGCCCCTTAAAACTCCTGTAATAACTGCCTTCCTTACCAAAAGACAAGGAGGTATAAGATGTATTGCAAGGAACTATAGGGATCAGATCTGCAGGAAAAAGGTCAGTGGATGACGGAAAGTATCCAAAACATTAATCTTGCAGATATTTTTTCAATATAGGACAGAAATATAGGCAATATATGCATAAATCCCTGCTGTGGAGCTATAAAAGAATAAGAGTGATCAAGATTTTATATCATCCTTAGATCAAAACGGATAAAAATATTCCTCTGCATTCAGTAAAAAAAGCTACTTATTTGAAGTGACATTTTTCACTGCAAATGTAGGTACATTCATTTGTGGGTGGGATTGTGGGGGGTTTTTTTGTGGGGTGAGGGTTTAAGGTAGATGATATAAACAGAAAGCACTCCCAAATTCTCTTTCAAGGGAGTTTCTCAACTTTCTTCATTGCTAAGTGTCAGTTTAGGCATAAATTCTTGTCCAAAACTGTTGCTCGAGCATCTTAGGTTTAGGAGCTAGGATTCATCTGATCTGTCTTAACCTGCTTGAAAAGTTAAATTTCCTGTCTAAGACTTATCTTCATGCCCCTTTCTATAATTAGCAGGAAGTTAGCAACCTACAAAGTGTAGTTCAGCTCCATTTCACTTTGGAATGACTTTACAGGTGTAGGAACTTGTCTCTTGTTACTATCTACAGAAAGATCTAGATGAAAGGTAATTTAAAAAGCAATCTCTCTCTAAGCAAAATCTAGTCTAAACTAAAGTTACCTGAGCTGAAGCCTTCCTCATTAATTGAATATTGATCATTAACCCTTAAAGTAACATTTAGATTCATAACAGTATGTTTATGCATAGACAATTGTGTTCATATCCAGGCAGCCAGAGCAGTAGAATCATCAGAAAATAATTCATCATCTTCACATGAAGAAACACAACAGTATGTGGTATACAAAAAAAAAAAGAACAAAACAAAACCCAAGCTTCTTTCCAGATAATAACTAGCTGTCATCAGAGAAAAAAATGGACTTTGTTCTCATTTCCAAGGGATGAAATCTGGGTCTGCTGGGGTTTTTGTTTTCATTGTACTTTTTGAAAGGACTTAGGAAACACTTGTTCTCATGACACAATCTCCTTCATTAAAATAGCATGCGCAGGGCTCAGTCTCAGAGTATGAAGCATGCGCAGATCACATCATCCTTCATGAGAGTGGCTAGGACAGTGGTTCCCACCCACAAGTTCATGTACTGCTGCTTGTCTTTCAGACTCATTCTACTGATACTAGCTACTCTTCCTCCCCTTGGGACAGTAGTCTTACTTCATTTGCCTCCCTTACATTCAATAAAATGTGATTCCTGACTGCCGGAACAATTCCAGAAACTGCGGGGATTCAAATGCATCCCCAACATGCTGATAAAAGGGCAGAGTAGTTTCTCTGATTAGTTTGGGTATGTTGCTGGTGCTTGTCTTGCATGCCATTGCATCCTCTCCCTTGTGGTGGAATGAAAAATTTACCAAAAGCTTTGTCTTTCAAGCAGAGTCGCAGCATGAGAACTCCTTGGTTCTGTAGTAGATACAAATCACCATAAAAGGAGGAAGGCAGAAGCAGTGCAGACAGTTTGGCTTGAAAGCTTCCTAGTTAAAGAACAATGCAGCTCTCAGATTCTTGCTCCTCCGGAGCATTGGGAATTATTTTGGAACATCTGAGAGATTAATTTGTCGTCTGGATATACAAGAGATAGCTGGCTTCTGCAGCAGATGTTTTACCCTTCCTCAAAATAACGAGTGGGAACCACTGAACTAGTAATACTTTTGCAGAAACAGTCATGCAAAGAAATAATGCAGTTACATCCCATCATGCAAGTCAGATACTCTCCTCTCTGTGCTTTGCCTAGTATTGGAGTTTCATAAACAAATGGGTATATGTATGAGAAGAAAGATAATGAATTAATGCTAACAGTGAATCAAAGACAGCTCTCTTCCATGCATTTACCACTTTCATCTAAGAAGGAGTAAGAATAACCAGGAATTTTTTTCTTATTTTTGCAGTTCAGCTTATCATTAGATTTAGTTGGTCTCAAGTAACTGGAAGCAAAAGGCAATAATGTTTACTCCAACATTTTACTAGATTTTCAGCTGTACTTCAGAATCAAATATTCTCTATGAGATTTCAAAAAATATTCTGGAATTTGAACTATTCACAATAGAAATTAACATGAAATTAATGTCGTGAGGACAACCATGAATCCTGCACTGAATACATTCAACTGATCTCAGAGAATTCATGTGTTTTCTTAATATAAACCAAAGATCATTCTTCACTCCCAAGGTACTTCTGAACTTTCGCCAATCAGCTTTCCCTTGTAAAGAAATCAAGTATCCTTTTCTATAGAGAGGAACTCACAAAAATATTCAGTCTCAAAATAATTTACTTTAACTTCTTGACAACTAATGTCTTAATTTAAAAAGCCACTTTTCACCCTGAATCTTGAGATCTAAATTTGCACGTTTCTGATGTCTGAGGAGAAAACACCCTCTTTTAGCCAACCAATTTCCACAATCTTTGGTGATGTATGTCCTCACTGGTATTTCACTGTAGTCATGACTCTGAATCTGAACTCACCCACCATGCAGATTATTTGCTTAGAAACGTGAATGCAAGTCCTAATTTGGGCTCAACTTCAATGCCCTTCAGAAAGGGGAAGAGCCATTAAACAGACTTTCTCAGCCCTATTCTCATCCACACTTTCAAAAGTGATTGGAAATGGGTAAAAATAAGCAATGCCACGCAAATTCATGGGGAGAATAATCCAAGTTCAGTTCTTTGTGAAAACAGGATGGGTATTTTTAACCAACGGATGCAGTCAGCAATGTAGGTAGAAACCACAACATGGATGTTGACCCACTCTTTATTTTGCAGTGAACATATCTCCATGTATCAACTACCAGAAAGCCAACAAAACTGAAAAATCAATTTCTTTTGATTATTTTGCACGGGCCAATCATCAAATATAAAAATGGAGTGCTTCACTAGCAGCTTTTCAAAAGCTGAAGAGCTTGGTCTGGGAAAACTGAGTTATGTGTTGATGATTTCATGTTTGTGGAATGAAGTGGAAATAAGAACAATGAGCTAAAGTTGAATAATAACAAGGTGTTTGTGTGGAACAGAATAAAATGCTTGACAATTTAGTCAAAATATTAGTATTTCCAATTATGTATTTTTCAGATTTTTCAGAATTTAAGTTTCTTTGCAAAAAGATAAACTTCTTGCCTCGCATCTTAGGTCACAGTTCAGCAAGGTATTTAAGCATGTCACTAACTTTATTCAGATGATCAAAAGCATCTACTTGTTTTGCATTTGCTGAACCAGAACATGCAAATACATGTGTGGAGATGTTGTTCTACTGAACTCAAATGCAAATTGACTTGCATGAATTTGTGTTGTCAAGGTTGGGACTGCATAAGTGTATTTTTCTTACAGTAAATTTCTAACTTATTTCCAGAGTAGGTTAGTATCATTCCCATTCTATGAAAACAGAGAAAAGCACTTGTTTTTAAGTAAATCATGGGCAGAGCCAGGATGAGATCCTATGTTTTCTGAACAGCAGAACAATGAACTATCTGTAAGGTCATGCAACTTCCTTTTTATGCTTAAATCACTTTTCATTCTTATGTCTCCTTACTTTTTATGGTGGTTTGATGGACTACCTTAGTAAAAACAGAAAGTTCAGGCAGAGAATGGCATGCAAGAAATATGAAAAGAGTAAGGCTCAATTGTTACTTGAATGTATATACCTAAGTTTTCTTGTGAGGCTTGATCCAAAGAATGACTCCCTACTAAACATGACATTACTGTAAAGTGAAGAAAAGTTGTTAAGATGAGAGGTTAATGTTACCCATGAAAAGCTCTATGAAAAAGAATGGGAACAGCCTTTCATTTGTAGTTAATGTAGTGTGCAGATCAGAGTGGATTTTTGCCCTTTCCAGTTTTGGGCAGTTGCATTAAGAAGAAATGCTGACAGTGAAATTTTCCACCTTGCAAATTATTGCTTTATTTTCATTATGATGTTACTACTGGCAATATAAAAATGCATCACATTATATGCATTTTTTCATAATCACACAATAGGAAAGACTAGTACAAATTCTGCCACTTAAAAAAAATAAAAACAAACCAACTTTCCAAAGGCTGAGAAATATTATTTATTATGTAGAGATAAGGAAAGAGCTATTTTCTGCTTTCACATAATATTAGATCTTGGAATGAACAAGCTCTCCTGATGTCTAGTTCTACAGTTGGACAATGTTGATTAGGAGCAAGACCTTAGAAGAAATTTCAAAATCCTTTGCTAAAGTGCCTGTACATACAAGAATTTCACTTGTATGTGAAATTCTCACACTAGTTGAAATAAGCAGAACAGCTGCTAATAACAGCACTGAAAAGTTAAACCTCCAATTCCTTCTTCAAACATAAATATAAAAAGACAAAATGAAAAATATGTCTATCAAGCAAAGATCCATCCAGAAGGCTGGGAAAGGTAGGTGAAGCACCTACATTCAGCATATTTGCTGAATTGTTTGCTGTACTCAAGCAGAAATAAGCATTAATATATCTTTCTCATAAATCTTCCTTCTTGGGAACTAAACAGTTTAAAAAGCTTTGCAATACATGCAGAAGAGCAATTGCTATCTGAGATTTCATGTGCTGGTAGCTTAAGGCATTGATTAAAGAGGAAAAAGCTAGTGGCATCTCTGGTATAAAGTCAGCAAACTCCCCACCAGTGAGCAATGAATAGCATGGCCCCAGTTCCTTCTGGTTTGGGGGACTATACAGGGCATGTAGGGAAGTTGCCATTCTTAGCAGAGAAGCATCATATGTACCACTTCACTGCTTATGGGACTCAGCCTGCTATTTAGCTCAAGGGTAGTCCAATGTGCTCTTCATCATATCTCACATCTTCACAGTTTTAGTTTAAAAGGAACTTCAAAAAAGCCTTGGGCTGCTGCCAAACTTTATTCGGCTTTCTATTATCACAAGTCCTCCCCTGCAGCCTTGCCTTGGGATCCAGCTTCTGAAATGGACTCTTCCAGGAGTCTTTCTGGGAAGACTCTGGTGCCTTCCCTGTGTTTTTCCCAAATGATCCAATATCAGGGAGCTGCATCTAGCTGTGACTTTGTCATGAGGCCAGTGCTTGCTTCCAAGGACAGATCCTTGAAGGTTCTACAACTCTACAACTTTGGAGTTCCTAAACAGCGTTCACACCACTGTGTAGGAACCCTGCCACTTAAAGTGTTACCCATCCTCAAATTTTCACACAACCAGGCCTCATTTTTAGTTTATTAACTAGTTAAATTTTCTGAGTCTTCTGGGAAAGCTTTGTACCAATTCTTCTCTCTCTTTTATCAACCACTGCTCAGAGAATGTAGTTTATAGCTACAGATTTCTCATTAAGTACTTAACTGATGCAAGAAGCTGGAGACTGATTGCACTTATGGGCTGTTGTCTCCACTAGGACAGCATTCCCTTATTGCTCATTTATTTCAATACAACCTTAAATGCAAACAGAAATGGAGTACGAGTAATACACTCTATACTAAATCACTGCAGGAGGAAGAGGATTCTCTTTTTTTTTTTTTTTTTAATTACTTGGTCTGTAAATAAGAGTTTTATGAGGGATGGGAGGTGGGACTGTCAAAACAACCAGATTTTATGGCTCAATCCCATGTCTGCTAAAGTCAGTGGATGCTCCCACAAGTACAATCACTTTTCTGTTTACCTGGAGGATTTCCAGTCCCCCTGATTGCTTATTTCCATAAACACATTCCTGCTAACAAGAAGGCTCCTGTGCAGGTTTACTGATGATTTTGCTGAAGGTTATTACACATGTAATGACATAAAAAACAAGATATATTCAGCTAGAAAGAGGGGCCAAGGGATTACAGTTTTAAAGATTTTGAGCTGTGAGTCATACTTTTCAGTTTTTAATCCAGTGAGTCAATATAAAATTATTTCTTCTACTGTCCAGAAAGGTACAGTAACTCTGAACTATTCCACAAGCTGTTCTGTAACTGCAGGTGCAGGATCTTCCCTAGAGGAGCTGGGAATTACAGCAAACTTCAGCAATCATTCACTTGCCTAATTTTAATCTGATGTTGCATCTGAGTCAGAACACGTTTTGGCTTAAGGTATGGAGTTATATACTCAAAAGGATTTCAGCTCCTAAACTCTCCCCGACATATTAAAGGCCAAAATCCATCTGTTGCCAACCCTGGAGTTGGTTAAAGTCTCCAGCCATCTACATTAATGCAACTGAGCTTACTCGTGACTGCTTAGCCTGAGCAGCAATGTGGATGTAGAGTACTTAAAGTTCACGAGGCTTCATAAACCAGGTAACTCCCACCCAAGCAGTCTTTGAAGAGGAGCAGGTTAGCTCATGATGATGGTGGCAGGAGGATCAAATCATCTTTTCCCAGTAATTCAACACTACAGCCTTTTCCTGTACCATGAGAAAATTTGAGATCTATTTTTGTTTTCTGTTAAAGGAGGTTTGAACCCCAAAATCTGAGATGAGAACAGCAAGTGTGAATTGTTGGTTTTTTTTTTTTTTTTTTCTGTTTCCTTTATTGAAGCTGTCATGCAATGCATGAAATGTTTAAAAAATAAAAAGATAAATTTCATCTGGACAGGGACTAGAACTCAGGCCTGTCCTCTGATTAACAGATTTCAAATTTTGCTACAGTTCTTGCTCTTTCTCTCTGTGTTGCAAATGGAAATAGCTTCAGCATGAGTCTTTGGAACTATTTATCCTTCAATCAGTATTGACTCATTCTGGGTGATCCACTGACAGCAGTTTAGCCTTAAGTATTTCATGGTTTTGACCTAGGAGGTTAAACTAAGAGATTAACCTGAGTGTTTATGTACTTTTGAACCTGCAACTTAGCCGAAAGGGGTTATAAATATATCGTTTCCACTTGAAACCTCACAGGTTGACTCACAAGGACCACTCATATAGTCTTCAGTGACTGACCAGTATCAGGATTGATGACCGCTTCATTCTCTTTTCTTGTAAATTCCCCAAAATGACTGGGAGCTTTCCCACCTGTTTCAGCAGGAGTGGGACAAGGCCTCAAACCTAACATAGCTTTTTTAGCACTTCCAGAAAGGTTGACTATGCTGCTGATCCATCTTAGCCATCCATCTTAGTATTTAGCATTAAGAAATCTTTGCACGTGATGAATCACCACAGACTTGATCCCTTACACTGCAACATTGCTCTGTGCAGGACTGTTGAGCGATAACATGAAACAGAACTTTATGTTCACCCCAAAACATCCTGGTTGCTAAATCATGACTTTATGGCATGGATCAGGAGAAATCTAGACTGTGATTAACCATAACAAACAATAAAGCTGTTTACAGACAATCAACAACAGTCAACAAGCAACACTGCAGTTGTACGATTAGTATTTTAGCTGTTTGTTAAATTGGGAAAAAAAGCAAGCAATTAGGAAATGGACTGGTTAATAATTTTTAATGACTACCTGTGGTGTTAGTAGCACATTTTGGTTAACAGCTCATGAATTAACAAACAACCATTTAACCTGCATCCTCCAATAACTGTATTAAAACAGGGCTATAATAATGGCAGCTACATACCTTGCAGTACCATCCAATTGCTCTTTCCTTTTACAGAAGAGAGGAAGCATTACAGGAGAGCAAGGAGAGAAGAATTTCATAATAAATTGAGCAGATTTTTTCAAACAGGAATTTCTAATCTATTGCTACTGGTTTATATCTCTTCTGTTCTGTGACTATCACTGACACCAGAGTAAAAGTGTGATTTTCAACTAGTTGTGAAGCAAAGGAAGTGATACAGGTTCCTGAAACCAATCTGTGCTGCTTAGGCTGTCAATATAGTCTTTGGTGAGAAGTGAATTCATTTGCCCTCTCTCCCAGGACCTTATTTGCAAAACATCCATTAAATTTCAGGTCACATTTGTATCACAGAAGAACATACATACAATGAACAAGCTTGAAGTCACAGTAATGACTCTAGACTCCAATCAAGCCCAAGAATTATTTTTTGAACAAACCCCGAGGTCAAGAAATCCTCTAGAAATCACTCTATAATGGGTCACGTGGGAACAGATAAAGAGTGAGACGGGATAAAGGAAAGGAAAGAAACATACAGAGCCTTAATTAAACACTTGTGTTTTTTCTTAGAGATTTTCTTTTTGACCTAAGTGAAATCAATCCTAAAGAAAAACATTGTTAATAAACCAAAGAAAGAATTAATATTTGCAATTTACCCTTTGTAAAGGTAGGAGCCTAAAATGTTACTTCAAGTCAGTTTTCAGCAACAGCTGGAGCTGCAGTTTTAGTGCAGTGAACACAATTCACATATGGAGACCTCTGTTTGAGCCGAGCAATAGTTTAAGGACATTTTTTTTTCAGAATGAGGCATAACAGCAAGTCCAGAATGAATGTTTAAAACATAACCTTGGATAAATAATGCCCATTATTAGCAGCGGATAGTCTATAGCTAAAAGTCTTGGCTTTCATAGGACCAACATTTTAAAAATATTAAGAACTCAAGGCGAGGAAGGTGCCTGTTCGACAGGCAAGAAAAGTGAAGATCAGACACGCTCATATCCATAAACATATGAGCATCCATTAAGTCTGAATGTCTTTATGTACGGAATACTTTACACTGAACTCAGAAATAGTGTTTAAAATAGAACTATGACCCCAGCTCCCCAAAAAAGTTTCCTTGTGAACCTTTGGTTAATACTTTCAGCGGAGATGGTTTTAAAGATGCTTTGGCTGTCCTTGACCGAACTATCCCCTTGAACAACTGGTATTGCCAAAAGACAAGTATTTAACTAGCATTAATTATGCTCACACGACACGGCCACCTCTGTGAACAAACAGTTGAGTTAATGAGGGAAAAGTAAGAATTTTCAGCATAGCCCATATTTGGAAACATGCAGCTGCATCATAAAGGGTGTGAGAAGTACAGGCACCTCTGAAATCCAGGGATAACATTTTACCAGGATCAACATTATAGAGTGAGAAATTGAGGTTTCCAGTCAATAAACTCCAGAGTCTTACAAAGGTGATGGTGAGGTAGCCCTCTTTAATGACAACATGAGAGCTACTGATGGAGTTATCCATGTGCCTCTAACACGTCCCACCAGAAGAAAGGGAAAAAAATGGATCCAGAAGCCAAAGTGTTTTTTCAGTCAGCTTGGAAATTAACTGGCAACTCTCAGTTACCTACAAAAGCCTTATTGATATATATATATTAAATATATCTTTCCTGTCCTGACTTCCCAGAAAATGATGAAGGAAAGGTGGACAATGCACCTACCTGAAAAATGGAAATGAAACAATTGATTCATAAAACCTCCAGGTAGCAACTAGATCAATCCTGTTGGGGTTAGTAGCATAGTATCTCCAGGCAGCCTGAATTACAAGGGAAAGGAAATAATTAGCGTTAGGTCAAGTTATTCCCCAGTCTGACAGCAACCAGATTGTTTCAAAGAACATAACAATGAGTCACTATTAGGAAATGACTTAACAATCAGCCATACCAAATAAGTGTCACTACATGGCAAAATTATTGACCCTGGATTATGATCTGGGAGGGCTGCTATAGGAGACAGAACATGGAGAGAACCTTCAACATGAACAAGACATTACATTTGACTAACTTGATTTCATTCTTCTGTTTGGTATGTCTAAAAGAGCTTCAAGCTCTGCTGGACCTCTCCAATATCTAGAATTGCTTAATCTAGTTTATTATCATCAGAGGAAATTTTGCTGAGCAATATTCTATTTCAGCATTTAGTTCCAATCAAAATTCTCTAAGTACATACCTAAAAAATACTGTAGCTAAATTAGTTACCTACTAAGTGGAGATGCTTTAATTTAAAAAGGTGAATTCATTTCACAACTCCTCCTTGCAGTCCCTTCTGTTTGCTAAGGAGTGTTTTTAATGAGAAGAGCATAATACACCATTAAGCCTTTTTTCTCTGAGGACTGGCTTGATCCTGAGTGGTCCTGAGCATCACTGCTTCCATCTGATATCACAGATGTTTTTCTCTGTGGAAATGCTGACATTTACTTCACTGCCATCAGGGTGTGCTCCACACCTACTAAAATAACTCCTGTCAAATTTGTCAGCCCCCAGATTAATAATTTTAAACTCAATTTTCTGAATTTGTAACAAATTGAAGTCCAAATGAGTCAAAGAGTCTCATCACATTGGATCCTCTGATCAACCAGGGACATAGCAGAAGATTCAGGATTTGTATCAGTTTTTCCAAATCACACATACTATTTAGCTCATTTGCCTTGATTGAAACATTCACTTCTATTGTTGTTGCACATCAATAACAACATAACTTTGAACATAAATACAATCTCTCAAGGGAATGGATAAAACCTGGATTTTGGAAAGAATATGTTTTTGACAGCTTTTTTTCTTTGATTTTGTGGCACTGATGCAAAAATTGTTTGGTTTCCAGAAGCTAGCAGATCAGCCCCTTCCTTCTAAAGACACTGTTCTGAAAGATATTTTGGGAACTAAAAGATTCCTCAAAAACTGCAAGGACCTCTGGATTATCTAATGCCATGTGAAAAAAACTGATTCCTTTACAAACCCAGCTTCTCACCTCCTGAAATGAGAAATGAGAATCTGGGCAGGGGGAAAAGTGGTGGCCCTTGATAACATGATGCAGACACAACACTTTTTCAAGGAAGGGATAAGTGGCTGCAAACCTGAATGAGTTCAGCTGCTGGCTTTCTTCTTTTCTCAAAATGTTTTTGACGATGTTGCTCCTGGACCTTCAGTGCCAGCCCTGAGCCCAAAATACCCTGAAAGCATAGAGTAATGCAAGATTGTAGACATTTTTTACTGAGAAAAATCAGATTAGTGATGAGGAAATAGGTCTGTGGGTGGAGATGGCTACATGAAACCTTTGTTCATGCCTTTCCCGCTGCTCTGCTCATGAAATACAAGGTTGTCGTGATCCTCTCAACAGTCAAAGGCAACACCAAATTATTTTAAGCTCCTCAACAGGTTTCTTAAATGTCTACTGCCTTTCCACACTGAAGGTGTCCAGGTGGTATATTACTGTCCACTCAGGGTACAATGAAACTGTGTTTGTGTGATAAAAGAGCTATGCTAACCATACTCTGCATTTGGGTGTGTGGGATCTCTCATCCTCCATGAATTTTTTTCCAAATCTCAGTCTAAAGGAAAAATATCCTGAAATCTGGACTTGGGATGGTTTCTATTGCTATTTGATTCATCTCACCTAGATCTTATCTCATTCTTACCTGAGGACTTGGCAGACAAGGCAAATATTTGGCCTACCTAACACAAGAGAACAAATACACTTTCAAAATCAATTCAGAGAACATTTCTTAAGCATCCAGAGTATGATTCACCTGGCCCGTGCCAATGAGTGCTGTCTCAGAAAATGTCCACACGTGGTTGGAGGAATATCAAGGTGACATATTGTTCCCAATAAGCTCTATGCAAATTTGGGAAGAAAAGAGTTTGATTTACTGATATAGACCACCTCAAGTGTCATAATAACTTCTTAAAAAGGGATTTTGATTCCACTGGCAGTTTTGATCTCTTCACCTTCTTTTTGCAAGTGTTCTGGGCTGTGCCTAACAGAGGAGGAAGGTACTTACTGCAGGAAGAGCAAAGAAAGACACTCCAATGAGAGAGAATGTAGCTGCAATCAGCCGTCCTTCCCATGTTTTGGGGGTCTTGTCGCCATACCCAATTGTAGCAAGGGTGATCTGTGGGCAGAATGACCAGGACTTCACATCAGAAAAACAAAGCTAACAGCTCTGCTTTAAATGTCAAATGCATCAACTATATGGGTGTTCATGCACAGCTTCTTAAAATAGGATCTTGATGTTGGGCCAACGGATTTTTTTTTAATGGCATCTTTGTCCAGAGGCGTTGTACCAAGGGAAATGCATTTAGTCTTAAAGCAGCTGCCTCTCTAGGATGCGTGTGCTGAAAGGGATTTCCATGCAACATTGCATGCAGAGTGAGTCTCCTGCCCACCATTAAGGTGGTTAGGAATGAGACTTGCTAGTTTACAACTTGCAGAGCTGTAATTGCTTAAGAAACATTCAATCAGGGTTACCTTTCCCTGAAGTCTAAGTCTCTGTAAAACAAAGATGACTGTGAAAACTTACTCCTTTCCTGAACAATTGCTAATTTCCAGCTGTGTACCTTTTCTCACCTGTGAGGGTCTACCTAAATGTCCTATATACGTAAGGATACGTAAATATCCAGGTGTTCTATGCAACACTTGGGACCTTTTGATTAATAATTGTGGGGAGGGATCTTGCCATTTATGAATGAACTGCAGTAAATAACAAAATATGCTGCTGCATTTCAGTCACAGCACAACATATAGGTAGCAAAGCAACATTAATTCTGTCTACCAGGTGGCGGAAATATTTTGTGATCAAATGAGCAGTGGCATAAGCCAATACTCCTCTTTTCATCATAAGAGACATGAACAGATGCATCATATCAAAGGTCCCTCTTGCTCAGTATCCTACCATGAATGGCATTCCCTGAGTGATTCTTGGGCAATGCATGTAAGATGAAAAAATTGCTGAGACATTCTTTCCAGAGACATTTTGGACTTGTTAAATTTCATTTCATTAACCATTGCTCAATGTTCCAATCGATCTCAATCCCTCTGCAAGACCTCTTGTATCGCAATCAATAGCACCTTGCAGTTTGGCCATCTCTGGTTTTGCCATTTTCTGAGGGACATAGCTCTCACAGGCATGATACTGCTGTGATGAGAGCTAGGTCTCCTATAGGCATAGGCTGTGCCAGTGCACTTATACCCAAAGAGACACTCCTCTAAAAGAGGGTTTTTCCAGAAGCTGAGAGCACAGACTGATTTCTGAAAGAGGTTTAAGCACCTAAGGGTCTTTGTCTGACTGGGATATAAGTTCTGTTAAATGGCTGTAGGGGTATCCCTACTTTGGTAATGTTATACCAGGAACATGGTCCTCACCCAAATTTAGCAGCATTTATACTGTAATCCTTAACAGCAATATTTTATCTCTTCTTGGATACAGAGTTTTTAAGAAGGGGATAAGGTATTCTTGGAATGACTTACCAGCCCCCACCACAGTGCATCTGCATAGGTTTCAAACTCTTCCTTCATCTCCACCCCGTTAGCATCCTTTTCAGGAACATCTTTTTCAACCAGATAAACAAGAAATGAGGATAAGATGAGTGTCAGGAACCCGATGTACCAAGCAGTGATGAGTTCCTGCAAAAGAAAGAGGCGGATGTTGGAGGGCCTGAAAGCAGTCCCAGTACCCACAGTGGCAGAGTAAACGTCAGGAGAAGAGAGAAGGACTGAGGATAAGAGCAGAGCTGTCACTGCTGGCTTCATCACAGACCATGAGCAGCCCACCTCAGCACTTAATGGGAAATAATGCAGAGATTTACAAGAATTAGCCCTTACATGGCATCTTCCTTGAGAACAGCTTGGAGCAATTTGCAGTTGCGGTTCTGCTTAAAGCTGGGTTAAAGGCTTAGTTACACACATGACAGAGGGTGCTGCAGGGCTCTGTCTCTGACCTTGACTCTCCCCATTCCTGCTGCCCTTAGGCTTGGTCAGTCTTGGCAGGCAAATCAACAGCTCTGCCCTCTCTCTACCTCCCTAGAGCCAAGGCTACAGGATGCAGTTTATTCTCTTTAGGCATATCAAAGCAGGTTCTAATGTATGATTTTATCATGAATTGATGCAATAAGAACAGACCTTGAAAATTGTGAAAACAAATGTGAGCTTCCTTGTTTTAGAGTGACTACACTGGGGTGTGTGGCTAATTGTACTGAAGCAGAAGATGCAGCAACCCAAGTTCAAATCCCAGCAATGTCTGAAACAAAGCAGGAACTTTTTTGGTGAAGTACCACAAGTGGGTAAAAAAATCGATATTCCTTTTTTTTTCTGAAAACTTTGTTACTGCATTTGAAAAAAAAATGCAGCTGAGAATTTAATAATTGAGTCTCAAGATAGGTCAACTTTTTTGGTTTATTTCTGGTGTGCAACCACAGAAGGAAATTTGTTGGCTAACCTTGTTATCAAAATTGTTTCTTTCATATCTCCAGTGAAGCAAAGTTCTTACAACCCCTTCTTATCTCCCACAGCCAGCTGAGGTCCAAAGGGTGATGGCTGGGAATCAAACAAGGAATGTTTGAATGAAATCCTGTACAATGAAGTCTTAAACAATTTCTAAACAGTGCCTTCAGCACAGACTTCTTCCATGATCTCAGTTTCCTGAGAAATGTTTTTGACACTAGTTTTTATGTGCTACTTGCCTTGTAGTAAGTTTATATGGGGAAGAAACAGAAGTTGGTATGAAATGAAGGAGGGTAGGTATCCCTATCAACCACTACAAAGAAGCAAAGTCTAATTATGCTGTGCCAGCTGGAATTTTAATTTTCAAGAACCCCTAATATGTCAAGAAAGTCATTCAAAGATAAGAAAAAGCAGTATGTAGCAGAGTATATGCTATTTTTCTACACCCTGTGCAGATGAAAAATCTCATCTAGAGGATTTTTATGCAGATAGTTTTTAACTTGTAATAATGCTTGGTGAAAATGCAAGAACACAAGGTATCTGTCTGGTGCGAGACAGGATGTGTCTGACTATAGCATCAAGTTTGTCTGAGCAAAGATGATTTTAGAAATTTTGTCTGTCTGGGTTCACACTTTGTGCATATTTTTATTGCCTGGCCCATGCTTCCAAAGAGAAATTATACCTGTAGCTCCCTCTGAAACCACATTTCTGCTAACCAGCCTATTTCCATCCCACTGCAGTCCTGCTCCTTCTGTTGATCATACAAGTTTGAGAAGCCACTACAAGCGTTGCACATGCAAAGGTATTTCTGTCAAAGATTTCAAATAGTTCACTGTTAAAGGGATGTCCCTGCTTTCATTCAGTGTAAAGGCAAAATTTCTGTTGTAGAGTGGGAATGAACACTCTCTCGTTACTTTACTGAGTAAAGAAGGGTAAAACAAGGGGTAGAAATGGTTGAGACAATAGGAGATGGAATAAAGCTGAAAGGATAACACTATTGCTTGACCTGCAAGACATAATCCCAAAGCATTGCTGTACCAGTGTATCCCCTCTCTTTCCTTTCAACATCTCTCCCAAGTGCTAGCTAAGCCCTGCAAGCTTCTCACTTACTTTGCTATGTGCACAAATGGCTGATCCCAAAAGTTTCCATGTACCACCCCGCCTGTCCATTCGAAGCATCCGTAGGATCTGGAGGAAGCGGAGACTTCTGAGAGATGTGGCCAGAACATTGCCCTGGTTCCCAACAGCAACCACTGGCACTGAAGCAATCAGCACAAAGATATCTGCAAGGCAAAAAAAACAAAGCCTGCCAACAAAAGTAGCCCTGTCACCTGCTTCTTAATCCCATCTGGTGGTGCTGTAAATTGCTCTAGGCAAATTTTAAAGTTGCTTGAAATTGCCTTGTCTTGCCAATTAAACAGATATCTGCACCTGCCAGGCAGCTGGCATCATACACAGATCCCACCAGAAAGCCTTGCAATCTATTTACAGACTGATGCACTGGACTTGAGACACTGTCTGAACTAGCTTAGAGATGAAACACTGACCAAATGCTGAAATAAAAAGAACCTTAAATTCATCTGCCCCACACAAACACCTTAGTGAACATGTCTGCAGGTGAGAAATTCAGTTTTTGATAGTGCATCTAGGGGTTTATTCTTCTGGCTGAGTTTTCCCTTTAAAATCTCAGAGTCAGTAATACTACTTTTTGTAAGTGTGCACAGGGCCAATTTCCTGACCAACTGAAGAGGTTTGGAATGCAAATCACATCACTTCCTCTTGATTTATTTCTTTTTACTTCTTTACCTTGTTTCCTCCGGGTTTTTTTTGGTCCTGTATGTACATGAGAAACAAGTGGTACCAAAAGGCTTCAAACATTCCCTGGGCACTTGCTCTTTAAATTGTATTCATGTATTTCCAGCCAAAAAGAGTGGCACTGGATGGTTTATTGCTGGTTTATTAATTTTCAATCATTCTCAAAACAAACTTGTGCCAGTGACAACCAAGAGATGACATTAATAAATCCAGTGGGATCTTTTCTGTTCTTTGCCCAGTGAAGATTCATTCTCAGAATTGAGATGATGCTTTTACCAAGAAAGCATGAGACAGTATCAATCCCACTTGCTCACACTGTGTTCTGCTGCCTTCACGATGTTATTAGAAGTATAAGAAGTATTTATACAACAGTAGCACCCAAAGGAGCATGACTAAATTGAAGATAGCAGAGATGCACAAAGAAAATTTGTTCCAATTTTGTCTCCCTTTTCGACCCAGAAGATGAATAAAAGAAGGGAGAGGGAAGAGGGTAACATGTACTCATTTAACTGTAGCACCAGAGCTCCCCAGAGTGCTATGTGCTATACAAATGAAGAACAAAAGGCTAGTTCTTGGCTTGAAAAGCATAAAAATAAATGAGGGAGTCCTGGAAACAGTGAACGAATGTGGATGTGCATGGCAGGTGTTCAGGGCAGAGTGAGTTCCTAAATGTTGGATGGTTTGGTTTGTGGGCATAATGAGGAGTTTTAGGAGGGGATTCAAGCATGAATAATGAGCAGTTTTATGATGGTTGTACAGTAGTACCTTCCCAGCCTGAAAGATAACATGGGTGAAATCACAGAGATGCTTGTTTGCAAATGCAGACCAACATTACAAAGGTGAACCACAACATTCGAATATGAAAGAGGGCTGGGGAAGGTGGTGCAGTGTTGGGATCTGAACTGGTTTGTTATTTTGGGATGAGTGAAAGAAAGATGCAGTGGGACTCAGGACACAAAAAAATGTGTTCAAAATTTGAACACAAAATTTGAACACAAAAAGAATGACCTATTTTTTTTTTCTCACTGACCAGTCATCCAAGACTGTCTAGAATGAATTGTTACTGCCAGGTACTTCAAATAACTACTCCAAGAAAGATACAGCTCCTGGCACAAAGTGTAGATCTGATTTCAGTGCTCTTTGCACTGCCATTCACTGGTTCTTGGACAAACCCCGTGAACTGTCTTAGAAGGAGAAGGACATAAAGGGGAAAACAGTAATAGAGGCCACGTGCTTACCCAGCATGCACAAAGGCTTTCTGGCAAATTTGAGTCTCCCCCTCCATCCTTTGTAGCGACAGCAACACCCAGCAGCCCAGATTCTTAAGGCAAACTCTGCTCCAAAGATGAAAATGGCAAAAGTTTCCTGTATCAAAGACACAGACTACATTGTTAGACTTATAACAAATTTTGCAGTAATTCTGGACACACAGAGGAAAGCTGAAGGAAATGGATGAGGTGCAAGTGCTGGGGTATGTGAGTGTGAGAGAGAGAAGAAAAAGTGTGGAGGAGAATCCAGGTTGATGAAAGAGGCAAGGCAAAGGAGGACATAACTCTACAGCCTGCTCAGTGCTCTGCAGAAAGGATGTGCCTCTGCTGTTGGATAAATGTGAAGTGTACCCTGCCTTGACGGAAGGGTAATTACTTCACAAAAAGACCTCCTGTTTCACATGAAAAAAGAAGACATGTGAGTGATGGCTGCAAAGTCCCCAGAGCACTGTATACCCACGCCCAGGGTAGCCCACCAACAGCTTTGTTCATACAGTCGTATCTATAGAGACAGGGACAGGATAGAGTGTATTCATATCCTCAGAAATTTAAGGCAATGATAAAGGCATATATAAGGCAAATTTAAGGCATATATGTTTCCCTTAAATTTCTGGTTCACTAAGAATGGGATTTTCCACCTTGCTCAATAACTTTTCTAAGCATGGGGAGGTAACAGAGAGGAAAGGGCTTCTCTGAGGTGCTCAGCGGAGATGGGCCAAGGGCAGCATGGGGCATGCAGTCACTTTTCCTCTCTGTGAACAGCTGACAAGGAGGAAAGGGTTTTTGTTTTTTTTTCCTGATGCTCATGCCCACAACTGTTAGGCACTTCTGCCAAGTGGGAGGCCTACAGAAATATAGTCTTGAGCATGAACACCAGCATTTACAAAACAAGTATGCTGGAAACACAGAGAAAAGAATATAGTTGCTGCAAATACATTCCCTCTCATGGATAGTCTCATGGAGGCACAGCTTGCAACAATTTCAGTTATGCTGCTATTGAAAGAAACGCTGGGATTGGTAGAACCCCCCAAGAATGCTGATGTCTGTCATGTTCAATTGGAAATGCATTGATGCTTTGGTGGAATAACTGTTAGGCAAATGTTGAAAAGCCACTATTCAAAAGTCTGGGGCTAGTATTTTTCCTCTCTCCTTACTTCCCTTTTACTCATGCGGTGTTGACAATGGACTGGGAACTCTCCAATAATATGTAAGTGTACAGTCACTGCTCCGGGACCTAGAGAAGAAACCTTATTGCATGTAGAGATTGGAGTAAGTTTCCATCACTGCGGATGGAGCTGATTTAAATTCAAGGACATTACCAGCGTGATGTAGCAGCCAGTCTACTTACCAGCAAGAGGAGCCAGTCTCCTGAAACAGTTTCATACTCCTTGAAAGTTGTCAGGACAGCTAAGATCAAACACCCCAAGACAATCAGAAATCTGGAATGAAATAAAAGGAAAAACCACAACATTATTACCCTTCTCTGTTTGGAGAGGAGACATTATGTATAAAAACCCGAGTGGAGACCTTCAGAGGATAGCTACTTCTCATCAGTGAGCAGTGAGATGGGCTTTGATGAAGATCAAGTGTTCTCAACCTGGTCGGGGGGGGGGGCTTGGCAGTCAAGAAATCATAGGAAGATCCTAAATCTGAATGGTTCTGGGATAGACATGCATTAATTAAATTGATTTCATTCTTCAGGAAGGAAATGGATGATATTTTATTTTGGGAAGGGATTGTATGGTGTTGCAGAAGACTGTAAAGCTCAGGAGGCTTGTTCCAAGCTGATGTACTTTGTGCTTCACAAAATGGCACTGCAGTTACAGTGGAATAAATCTACTTGGCACATCCTGAGACCTGAGAAACAGTAAACGCTTCAATACAACGCAGCACCAGCACAAACCCTCCCTTGAAAACAGCACTGCATTTCTTTTTTTCTTTCCCTTTTTTGCACTCATTTCTATGCAGATGAAAAGATAAAAAGGTTCGAAAGAGAAACAATAGAGAGGGTAAATTTCTGCTCTCCAGTAAACACAGTGCATGATAAATCACTGCCCCTGTGCTATTGCCTGTCTGTGAGGCTCCAGAACACAGAGACTTGACAGAATTTAACTCCCACTGCCGGTAAATCCAATTCAGTCCAATCTAATGTCACGTTGATCTGTTTTGTAAAACTATTCCCAGGTTCAAGCTATTCAAAAATCTTTTATACATAAAGAGGTAAGAAAAATCAAGGGAGTCTCATAAGTGATTACTGTGACGCAGGCTGGGGGAAACTCATATTCTAGTACTTCAGGTACCCAGATCATGAGCATTTTAATGTGCTCCCAAAACCTGATCTGCAGGAACAGAGGGGCAGGTGGCCATGGAAATATTTCAGAGCTTAGTGAATAAATTGGAAGGACATCTCCATAAAAGCCCTGGATCCCTTGCTTTCATAGTTAGGCTACATCAAAGAAATGATAGGCATCAGGTACTGAAATCATGCAGGGAAAAAAGCTTGTTAAGACTCAAACTGTGTTTAGAGCATACTACCCATCCTGAATTTCAATTTGATACCTTGATACCTAAAGTGTGATTTCATTTCTTGCTGAATAAAACTCCACTTTGTTTCAGTGGGTGAAATGAGCTGAGTTCACAGCCTGCAGTGTGGAGGCAGCGAGAAAGGACCATGGGAAAGGGCGCTCAGCTCAGAGACACGTGTCCTCTAACCTGTCTTGGGGTTTTGTTTCCTTCCCATATGGTGAAACCTAGGGCTAAGGGAGCATGTTCTGAGGATTTGCAATGTTTTTGCAGATGGAGTAAAAGGAGAGAGATGAGCTCCAGATAGCTCCTGCTGCCTTAGGGAATCTCCCCTAAACAGAATTAACTAGCATCCTCCATGTGATGAAGAGGCAACAGTGAAACACTTCAACACTTCACAGCAAGACCTGAAGGATTATTTGCTGTGGCATTCCTAACATTGCCTACTCAGACTGAAGCTTCCCATACCAGGAAAATTTTAGATCAGCCATTTCAAGCAAGGTTAGAACAGAAACAAATGTGTTTGCTCATGCTAAATAATTCTGGATTTCTTTGACAAGCTTCACCTTCTCCCACTCCCCAGCCATGCTCTGGAGAGAGGGGTTACATGATTGGTAGGAAACAGCCTTTGGGTCCAGAATGTGTCTTTTGTCATCTACCTATAACCACACGCCTGCTGCTCAAGGCATTTGGCTGTTAACTTAGCAATTCTGTGGTGCTCCTGCCATGCCATCAGGCTTGCTTTGTCACACCATACCTTGCTGTCCCCACCTTGCAGTTACAAAGGCAGTGGCGCGCTGGCATCCCAAGACCCATGATCCAGCTAACCTGTGCCTCCATGAGCAAGCTGTTGAGAACTCAACCGAGACAATGATTCCTTCAATTGTATATAAACCACCTATGATCTGCCACACTATAGCCATTACAGGGGTATGGTCACTAATTCTCCATTCAAATCCTTGAGCTACTGCTACTTGATGCATTCCATTACAGCCATTTCTTTATACTATGTAAAAATTCAGTCACCCATCAGCTCACAAGTATCATTTAAATGATTCACTGAAAGGCAAAACATACTGAAAACAGTCCAAGGAAATTACATCATCAGCTACTTAAAGGCATTAATTTATGATATCATTCAAAATAATAGCACTGTCAATTAAAGATGATGTTCAGATTTTTGTCCAAGAGGAAGACAGAAGATAAGTCAGTAATGAAATCATCGTCTTTTGCCTAAAAATACCTGCAGTTTTACCACTAGAGGGTACCGGTGCTCCATAGAGCAAAGGAATACGGCGCTCACTCCTACGTTTTCTTTCCCCGTGAAACAAACTTGGTGCAGGTGATGTTCAGGTGATCACACCCATGTATTTGATGTTCAAGAAAAGGAGTCTCACACAGTTGAAAAGGATTTTCCTTGGTCAATTCCGTTGGCATTAAAAAACAAGGGATGCTGGTAGCTTGATCACTTTGAGCCACAGCCCGTCCTGCAAGTCCCACTGCTCAAAGTGAGACTGGAGATCAGAAGTCACCATGAATAATTTTGATGGCAAAATTGAGTAGTGAATGTGGTCTGAACTCTCCCCCACCCAGTGCAGGCAGTGCATGAATGCAGCCCAGAAGAGTCCCTCGGAGATGTGATTGCTAAGCAGGAACCACGGTCCCAAAAATCACACAGCCCACAGAGCCAGACATCCTGGGGTATGCAGGGATAAAAAGTGTATGTTTGGATACATCACCACAATCCATCTTGGAAGGGTCAGCTATCCTTCTACTGCACTGTTTCCGAAGGAAAAAGACCCATTGCAACTAAATCAAATCATATCTCAGCAGTCCTCCCTTAGCAGTTGAAATAGCAACTACGTTCAGGGGACTTCATGAATTGTAATCTCCACTGATGCTATGCAACCCACTGATTTCCCTTCAGCCTGTTCTCTTTTGGGTCTTGGTGTTTACAGAGACTGCAAACCTTCTTGTGTCCTTTCTTTCTATGGAAGTTGCTACCTAGGTTTCATGATTCTTTCATCAATCCCTTTGCTCAGCAAAGATGATAACATCTTCACCTTGTTGATGATGCCCATATTGTGGGCATATGTACTATCTATGCTCATAGTGTGACTTTGTGAACACAAAGACAACTTGCTCGACAGTTGTTGAGTCTGTACTGTCCTATGGCCACAGAAGAACAGTTGAGTCTATATTGCTTAATTTCATATTTTAGAGGTAGCACTGTGGATACAGTGGTTGAGCCAGCCCACAAAATCATAACAGGAAAATTGTAGGGAAAGAAACTCTGAATTCACAGAAGACGAGCAGAGGGGAGACTAACATTGAGCTGGGGAATCAAGGAGCAGAGAGGGAGAAAGTCTCAGATTTACTACAGTTATAAAGATAACTACCCATGGGACATAAACCACCAAGGGTTAGAAGAAAGACGTAAGGTAAAAGTCAAGGTTTAGCAATGAGAATTAGGTCCCATTAAGCCTAAATTTCCTATTGAACAGTGTTTCAGCAGGTGGCAGTCAAGACTTCAAGACCAGATATGCCAAATGAGGATCTGAATTTGGTTCTTCAGTTTTTAGAATCATCCTTGCTATCATTTTACATCATTTTGCACAGCCCATTACATTGTAACTATTTACAGTATTATACCTAAAATCCTGATTAATTTGTTGCATGCGTAAGTTCTAGACCAGCAAGTGGCTGTGCTCTTTTGTCACTGTCACTACTAATATACTATTCTGGTAAATAAATGCTCTTGTTATTGGAAGTCACATTTAACATTCTTATTTTCTAATTGCACCATTTTGGTGTATTAAAGACAGTATTCCAAAAACAAGACAAATTTTTTTCCAGGAAAGAAGAAGTAATTTATGACTATGCTAAACCACGTATCTTATGTTTCTTGGATGAACATCATAGGCTGTTTTATTTGATACATTTCTTTTAATATTTTATGCTCTTTGAGTTTTTCTTCTAATCTGCTTTCATTTGAAGCCAATATAATGCAATCTAGATGAGAACTTTTATATTTTTACCATATATAGGTAAGGAAAGTCTCTAGTGTCTAGCTCCTATGGAGATGTTTACCGTGTAAATTAGTGAAATGCCACCCCTTACGTTCAGCCCTGTTTTGCATATAATTACAAACACTGCCTTTCAATAATGTTTATATATATTTTACTACTGCAAGAATAAGCCTACCAGAGATACTACCCCACTTCTTACATGACCATGTTTCTCTGAAACTCCTTGCTGTAAATTTAGGTATTATATCTACATGGGGTAGAGAATCGTGCTTACAAAATAATGATCCAGGCTCTGCGCAGAAAAGCCTCTTGAACAGTTACAAGTAAGAAAACCCACCCAGTGCAACAGTGCATAGGCTTCTGTTTGCTCTCACATCTTCAATACTATTCTTTTGCAAGCCATTGGAATTTCCTCTGTCTCCAAAGGTTAGTATTAGTCTGAATTTTTTCTCCTTTCCTCCATTTGATCCTTTCTTGTTTTCCCTCAAAACTTGTGTTCTAGTTTCATTATGTTCTGCCACCTGGTAAATGCTAATGGAATTCTGTTAGATTATATTAGGAAAATCTGGCAGTGTTTCTTCAATTTTTGGTTTGCGGTTCCCAATGCAATATGGTCCTAAAACCATGGTTCCCACACACTTTCCCAAATTTTATATTGGAACAACCTTATTTTCTTCAACTATTGGCTTTTACCCATAAGGATAAAAAAATGCATCTTTTCTTACAGTTCTTTCAGTTGCTCTCTATTCCTACCCACCATCTTTTTCTCTGCATCCAAAAATCAGCTTTCACAGAACATCTGCAGTATCTTGCACTGATCGTTTTATGGTTGCTAATGAGAGGATTGAGTTGGGTTTTTTAACACTGTAAAAATGACATTACCAAATATTTGAGAACAGCTCTTCAGAGAGAAGGGAATGCATGCCTGATTTTCACAGACTTGGGAATACTCACTGTTTGTTTAGATTCTGGCATCTCTGCCATCACAAGAAATAGGCCAGTTACTCTTACAGAGATCAGTACTGAGATGGGGGTGACAGGAAAAATCCAAAAACTTTGTGAGGCTACAAATGTGCACATCAGTGCAGAGGGGTATGGGCAAGTCCACTGAGAAACTCAGTGGACATCTGGGAGGAGAAGGAAAAAAAGCAGCAAGTGTCTCAGGTAGGGATGTTCACAGGTTCCTTTTTCTCTGCATCCACAGATTCTACTGAGTACACACACACATCCACAGTTCCACGCAGGAGTTCCTGGTTCAATCCCATCATACAGCACGGGCAGGGTAGGAATGCCATGCTCGGTAAGCTGAATTGCCTTTTTGCCGTGCTGCAATGGAAGACAGAGAGACTGTTCAGAAGATACTGAAGGAAATGCTAGGAAGTGAAGAAAGATCCTCAAAAGATCTTTGGTTGCTTTGGCATACCAACTGATCTGGCAGGTGATGAAGTAGTATCCCAGAATGACACTAGTCCATTGGTGACAGAAGTGAGAGCCACTGTCCCTCTCCCAGGAGGAAGCTGAGCCAGAAAAGCCTAAATGTTTATTTATGCCATGTTTTTAATGACCTTGGGTTCTCATTGGCAGGAGTTCCTTCGAACAGATTCACTGCTGTTTCCCTGTTTGGAAAGCTCATAAAAAGCAAGACTTGGGATTGGAAAACTGTGCGGGGTGCTTAAGGTGCACAAGAACCTTAGATCAGACAGTTCCTCTCTCCTGTCCTCCATATACAAGCCAAAATCCTTGTTATGGCCTCCTCTTCTTGTTTTTCCTTCATGTCTGGTCCTAAAAAGTTTTACCAGCTTCTGTAGGGAATCTGGCATGCTGGTACAAAATATTTTGGGTCAGCAATGTCAGACAGCATGAACATCATCATCCTGGATTTTCTGCTGTATAGGGGACATTTCAGAAGAATGACACATTTCTCAGGTTTGCTGGCATAAGAGTACAAAATAGAAAGCTCAGTGCACTGCATTTCCCTGCCTGATTTTTCCAAGTTTGGAAGACAGGAGCCATCCATTAAGACCCCATTTCCACCTTCTCTATGAGACAAGTCTTAAAGATGCTCTGAAAGGCCTAGCATGTATAGCTTACATCTTATCACATGGGCAACTGGGGGAGAGATTGCAGAAGTGAAGGAGAGGCAATAGCAGGAATAGCTACCAAGGAGGTAGATGTCTCCTGTCCTCCTGCGGCTTGAATAAGGATGGAAAAGCTTCTGATTGTTGCAACTAAATATTCCAAGTTGCTCTGTTAGTGGCTTTAAATTCTATTTTTATATTAAGTGAATGACATTGGACTGAACTATTGTTTAGGGCTTTTATCTGCCATGACTAGTATGCTTCTCTGTGGGCTTATCTCTGGCTGGCAGCATGCTGCTAATTGAGTTGAGACACATAGACTATGAAACATGGTGGCCGATGTGGCACTACAAAGCAGGAGCAGCAGAGAAGCCAAACCATATTACCCAGCAGCCCCAGCCACAATAACCGCAAATCAAATAAGTTACAGAAATGCCTCTAACAGGACTTTCTCCAAAGGACATTAACAAATTTGTACAAAGATATTTGAAGGTAAACTTTAAGATTCATATATTGCTTTCTGCTAAATTTTGTGAAATAAAAGTTTAGGACATTTGAAAGTCATCCTGTAATTCAGCAGTCAAGTGCCCAGCCTTCAGTAAACCCTGTAAAGAAGTAAAGCTATTTTAGAGTATACAAAGAGCCTAAGGTAAGAGCATTAATCATCCATGTCAATGCTTAAACATCCTGAATAGGAATTTCCAGGAAGGTACCTTTCTAAGCATCACCAACACTGTTGTATGCAGAGACATGAAAGATCAAGGAGTCCACTTCCAAATATGACAAAAACTCAGGGGTACTCAAGAATTAGGATCTCTCACACAGACATGCACTCATTTCCCCACAATCCCTTCCCATTTCTTTGGAATGGAAGTGAGGAATGTGTTACATCCTCTGAATGAATGTTTAGGGAACTCCAAAGAACACAAATGGGAGAAACTTCTGAATCCTTTGGCAAACCTTTTGCCTTGGCTGAACACACTGTAGTGGTATTTTCTACTTTCTTATTTGAAACCAATTGAAATCAAAAGGCTATAGGGTAGAGAAAAAAAAACCAAAACCAAAGAAAACCAAAACAAACAAAAAAACCAAGAAAAATTAACCAGTAAAACAGCCTTCCCACCCTTTCTTCTGCCTGACCAAATTCCCTTTTCTCACAGGCATTAAGTTGTAGATTAAAGTCATAGAAGGTTGGAAGGGAACTTTAAGATCAGGAAGTCCAACCATGAACCTACCACTGCCAAGTTACCACTAAGCCATACCCCTAAGCACTACATCTACATGGCTTTTAAATACCTCCAAAGGTGATCATTCCACCATTCCCTGGGCAGCCTGTTCCAATGCTTGACAACCTTTTTGGTGAAGAATTTTTCCCTAATATCCAATCTAAACCTCCCCTGGCAGAAACTGAGGCCATTTCCTCTTGTCCCATTGCTTCTGACTTCGGAGAAAGACTGACGACCTCTCTACAACCTCCTTTCAGGTAATTGCACAGAAAGATAAGGATCGGTGAGCATTTCAAAGCCAGCTCCCTCAATAACCTCAGGTGGATCCCATCCAGCCCCATAAACTTGTGTGCAACTAAGTTGTGTAGTAGCTCGCTAATAATTTCCTCTTGGATTATGGGGCTTCATTCCACTTCCCATCCTTGTGTTCCAGCTCAGAGGGCTGGGTACCCATAGAAATGGTCTGACTATTAAATAGTGAAGCAAAGATTGCTTTGAGTACCTCAGCCGTTTCCTCATCGTTGCTCGCTGTATTTCTCCTTGCATCCAATAAAGGATGGAGATTTTCCTTAGTCCCCCCAATATATTAGGTCCTCTAAAGGTGATGTAGGTGAAAGTGAATTTCTACTATCAGGAAGACAACACTGCCCAGAAATAACCTCTGTAGTCTCTAATAGAGCACTTCAAGGTGGGGAAGTGATTACATTAATTCAGTGGCCAGGTAGATTCTTACAGTGAACTGAAAAGGGAATCTTTACTCTTTACCCAAGGCTTTGACCTATTCAGGAGTTTTGACAGCTGGGGCTTTTTCATTTATTTAATTATTTATTTATTGACCCTACATTGCAAAAGAACATTTTTGCTAAACGAGGCCAGTACTTCCAATCTAGTCTACCACCTTCAGAGAGGTTGGATTGCCAAGTAAAAAAGCAGTTTCCAATTTGGACTGTGTCTTCTCTGCCTGTGCCTTCTCAAACTCCATCACAGGCTCACCTTCATGTGTGAACATGAGCACTTTGTGCAGTGATTTCAGTTTTCACCTGGAGTGGGACATTCAGAAGAAAAGTTGCATGATGCCATTCCTAATGAATATTTCACATAGTCCAAGATTGTCAACTGTGTAAGGAAAAGGTGTGTGGCTACACACAACCTACACCCCACAAGAACATTGCCAGTACACTCGAGGTCCAGGTAATAGTTTAGTGGATTTTCCAATACAGGTAATAAAGGGAGTCCTGATAATGCAGCTCCCTTGAAGCCATAATACATGGCTCAGTTCTGGCAAATTTTCTGGGTTATCTGTATTACAGGAGATAATTATTATCACTGTAAGAAACCCTTCCTGATTTTTCTGGCACTAATTCCGCAGAGAGCTCTAGCAATTTGCACCTGAGATGGTCACAGTGTTGGCTGTGACAAAGGGCACTTGACTGAGGACTTTTCCAGTTAAAAGCATGAAGTATTACAACAAGAACAGAAGATAGATCTTTTCTACATAATGTTTAATTGCTGTCTACACTGGAGAAAAGCAAAGGTCTCAGATCCTTGCTTTGAACTATCCAGTTGTTGGGTTTTTTTAATCCAGAAGGATTTTTCAAACTTTTTCATGTTAAGTGAAGAGTGTGGGGTGACCCCTGCGTCTTACTCTGTAACAACACTGCACATCATTTTTCCTTAACAAACTGGTCTGTAGCCTATGACCCATTAACAAATCCATTGGTGCTGCAAAAGAAGCTCACATCAATTGGCCGGGAAAGACTTCCTCACTGTGTAGAATACAAAGTAGATGAGTTGCTCTCACTTTATTCACAAGGATAGAAGAAGAGGAGAAGAGATCTGTGTTAAAAGATGCAAGGGCTAAACTCACATCAGTGGATCACACAGCAGTGGATCAAATGAGCAGTGGTGGTGTGGAGGAGTGCCTTTCTCTTGGCTATTTAACAAATTAACACAGACAAAATATTAATAGACAGACCAAAATTCCCTATAAATTAAACCAGATTTTGTGTTGGGTTTGACTTGGTGTTGTTCCTATAAACCTTTTGTTACATAAATTTTTTTATTTTTCCTTCATGCTCCACAGATAAGCAGGCTGTAGTTTGGTATTGATGATCAGTCAGGCAACAAGGCTTTACAGCTTCGGCCCATTGCTAGTACCCCATAAAATGGCATTAGCTGGATGCCAGGGAAAGGACACTGAGTGCCAGTGACAGGACAAGAGGTAACAGGCACAAACTTGAACATAAGAAGTTCCATCTAAGCATGAGGAGGAACTTCTTTCCTTTGAGAGTGGCAGAGCCCTGGAACAGGCTGCCTGGAGAGGTGGTGGAGTCTCCTTCTCTGGAGACACTTAATACCTGCCTGGACACGTTCCTGTGCAGCTTGCTTTAGGTGGACCTGCTTTGGTAGGGGGGTTGGACTAGAAGATCTCCAGAGGTCCCTTCCAACCCCACGTAATTCTGTGATTCTGCTGAATCAGAATATTCTTGAGTATCTCTTTCTACAAAAGAATCGAGGATGTCTGAGAGGCTTTAGATTATCTCAGAGATCACAGGAGAATAGCCATTTTTAAACATGTCAATGTAAAGGTCTTATCTCAGTGAGATTGCCACCCAAGTGATGGGCTTTTATCAGATAATGATGGACATCCTGGTGCAACTTCACTGTCTAGCTGCTGCTCCATAAGATGTCCTATAGGTTCTGTTACATATTTTCCAGCCCTTTATGGATACTTAGGGTCCCCCGCCGTGTATCGTAGTGCACTCGGTGCACATGATTCAAGCCCCAGTTCTTTGCCTTTTCAGAGGAGCTCGCTCCCATGGAGAGTATCACCAGAGTCCTAGTGCTGAACTCAGTGTCAACGTGGATGAAAATGCCTTTTGGATGTCAACCTGAGCAACATGGTCTCCAAATCACACCTTCTCTATCTGGCCAAATGCTCACTGCCATGCTTTTTCTCACACTGCAGAATTGAGACCACCTACTGTAACTCAGCTGCACCCCAATCAAACCACTGCTACAGGTCTTACGCCCTTTAATACCTGCATTTCAAAATATATTTGAGGGCTTCTCTTCTCTCATAGTTCTATATGAACTTTGATGATTTTTCGACAATGTATTCAGAATAGAGAAGAGGGACAGAAAGCATATTTCAACCCTAAAATATGATCTGCTGCCTTGATGGCTTAACATATGACAAAATATGTGATCTGTATAGAAGTGTGAGACGGTCAATTGCTTAGAGGCAAATCCCTTTATAACAGTGTTTTGTCAATGTCTCATGTTCAAACCAAGGAGAGTATGTTGGTAGCCTTAAAGTGGTTCAGTGAAGGTGCTTACAGAGGCTGTGTCATATGGAATTGCTACAGGGTCTACATCTTCACGGGAAAGAACACTGAAGGATCTGCAACTCCTGCAGACCCATGGTGCTAGCAAAGCTGCTAAGGCCAACACAGGAGCAGCTGAAGCATATAATACTGATAAGTTATATGTGCTCCTTCACCTCCCATTCCCATTCATTAGTAAATCATGAGTTGAGATAGCATGGCAAATGAATCATGTCTTCCTTGAAGGTGAACCTTGGATAAGCTCTGCAGAGGTCATTGTATCCTCAGAACTCTGATTTATACAACTAAACAATAACAGTAGCATATGGTATTTGTACCTATGTAAATTTGATGCAGTTTTAAAGTATTTCTGCTGCTTTGCATTACCATAAGCAATTAATCAGCATTCAAAATTCTGAACGATCATCTGTAAGCATGTGATATTTCAATTGAAGTCTGAAGTTGAAGTCTTTGGAGGAGGTTATCAGCCTTTTCCAGACCTGCCCAATTTTATTCCTGAAGTGTTTCACCAGCATCTGCAACAATGCCTCTCAACTCAATGTATGATGGTCCTTCTGCTCCACTGACTCGTTAATATCTCAGATTACATTATCCCTGTTTAACCTGACAGTTTCAGACAAAGACAACTCTATCAAACCTGCAGGAAAAAAATAGCAATATGGAAGTGAATATTTTTACTTATTTTCCTTTGAAGAAAGACCTCTATTTAGTTGAGTAAGTAATTTGAAACAGCACAGAATTCAGCATACATAAGTACATTTAGCAAAATAAAATCCAATTTGCAGTAATGACAAGTTCTGCATGCACAATACAGTCTAGCAAAGCAGTTAAGTCTCTGCTAAGCAGCTCTGTGGGGACTCACATGTTTATATCCTCAAAGAATATATACCTTTGGTTCTCTCCTAAATGTAGTAGTTGGTTTTACTGGAGGAAGGTCCTCTATAGCGAAGTATTTGGCACAGTGGGACAAATAAATTTCCTATTCTTTTTTTGACATGCTCAGAAACAGGAATTCCTGTTCCTAACTCAAGCTTTGTCACCTTCTTCTGTTGTGTCATCAATGCAGAGAGTGCCTGCAATCTCAATACAGTAATGAATCTGTAAGAGTGGAAAGTTAAATCCATTTTCAGGTATAGCACAACAGATCTGTCCAGCCAGCCAATAAAGCTTGTTCTGTGAGCTCAACTGCCCTCTGAGCTCCATAGGCGGTACCGACCACATTAGTGGGATAGTAGATACTTCACTCATAGGTATGCAAACAGATATTTGGATAGCTGTATTGAATTTCTTAATCATGAATTGAATCTTATCTCATGTAAGTGAAGAAAAGTAGAAAGCCTGGAGCAGAAAGCAGCAACACTGCTCACAGCTTGCAGTACCTCTGCCAGTCCCGAATACTGGGATGATGGGGAAGCTTAGCATCAAGATATGCAGAGCTTTTCCCTTTCCCTGTAAAATTAGTAATCTTACACAGGGATGAATGTCATGTCTGGGCTTTTTAATTGATCTTCCAGACAACTGTGATGGCTGACACAGACATCTAAAGTGTGTGGGAACTCAGATTTTTCTCCCTATACATCACAAGAGGACAACTCCAGGGATGGGCTGACACAGTGACCACGTGATTAGAGAAAACATTACTCAGTGAACACTAGGCAGGAACTCCTTCCTGGGTGAAAGCCATATTGAATGAATCAGACAGTCTCTCCAGTATCTCAGTGCTCTGATTATACATGGATATTAGCATTGACTATCTACAGCATTGTTTTTATGTTTGTATTTGGTATAGCATGGCTTGAAGTTGCTCTCCACATTGATAAATTATTCAGGTCATAAGTTTTAACTATTCCAATGACGTTGCAATGACTTATGAGAAATCTTGATCAAGATGCTCACAACGAATTGTACATCGATTTTTCCACTGCTTACCAGCAGCAGCAGTCCTATGAAGGCTCAGAAGTCTGGTCTATAGACAAAGCAGTCCTTTTTTTTTTTTTTTTTTAAACAGGAAATTAAAGATAGGGACAAGATTGCTCCTCTGGCATCCCTATCTTAATTTTTTCTTAGGGACTAATTCAAAGTAACTTTAAATCAATGAGAGCATTTTCATTGGTCTCAATGAGCATTGGAGCTCAGCCTTACCCTTTTGACACTTAAGTTTGTACCTGCATTTTCATTCAATAAAAATGAGGCCAGATGCATGTGAAATACAGGCTGGGTTTCACCTCAACTTATTGCAGACACTGACAGTGTCTGCATCTCAGTGTGCCTGGCTTGCTGTAAAGCAGTGGGGAAAACTGGGGAACATTAAAAGCATGATTCATCTGCTCTATTTTAGTTATCTACTTTAGGAGGAACTAAGTATTAGAAGTGCCTACTTCTCCAACTGGAAGAAAGGGCCCCAGGTGACTAGGTCAGATGAATCTTGCTTACAGTGTCAGAGAACAAGCCATGAATCAAACCTAACATTCTCTCTCAATGTTGGGAATGATAAAAAAGAAGTAAAGAGGAAGAAAGCTTTCCACTTGGCCCCAGGGCACAAATGTCTAAATACAACCTTTAAAAATACAGAAAAAAAAGAGTTGTTTTCTTACTCTCTCTTACACATAACATGTTTGACACTCAAATATTTGCCAAACTGAATATTGAAAAAACATGACATGAAGCCAAAATTAATAATGAAATGTTCTTAGAAATACCTCCCTCCAACATTTTCTCCCTTGAGGATGCATGAGTTCTAGTGTTTTTCCATGGCCAAGACAACTATTGAAGTAATAGCTTCTAAAGAACAAAAGCTTAGTTTCTCCTGTGAAGGTAATGTTTTATTTGGAGAAAAGTTAAAGAAACCAACTATTACAATCCCACTTCATCCAGTAAAATCATCAGACCTGGTAACTATTTTTCAAATTATTTGGATTCTTAGTGTTCACATTAAATTACTAGCACTATTTATATTTAAGTCATTGTGATATTTTAAAAAATAAGCACGTTTGCACTCAGCTTGCTTGTAAGGTTATTAGAGGTATCTCAAGGTGCCCACTTTAAATGTACGCTGAACAGCTGTAGTGCAGCTATAGATGTTGTTTATCTAACACAAATGATTCAACATGCTCATAATAGAAAGTGTGTAATTAAGTTCTGCACACACCATCGTTGGAGTTATGGGGCAGGATAAGAAATATTTTATGCTTTAGACTCTTGAGGGAACTTGTGCTCCTTCCTCCAACATGGATCACTGTGCTCTCTCCTTCACAGGACAAAAGGATACAAAAGCATGTGAAGTCTTTCAAACCTAAATATTTTTTTTGCCAGTAATTTGGAATCATTCTCCTTATACAAGACATGCCACGCTGTGTACAAAAGCAGCTTTTTCCCTTGAACCTGGACAACAGAAGTTAATAACACAGCAGTCAGTTTGTGCATTCAGTTGCATCTTTCTACCTTGCTCTAGTGCTTAAACTCACATCAGCTTTATTTTTTTCTGTCATTTTTTAATATGTGGAAATGTGTAGTTGGTGGGCTTTTTTGTTGCTTTTTTGTCTTTTATTTTATTTTATTTTATTTTATTTTATTTATAGCACAGGTTTTATTAGTTCCCTAGTTTACAGAGCAGGGAGTAAATTGCACATATCTGTCTATTCATCCTTTATTACATCATTAACCTTTCCATTATCAGCTCAAAAGCAGGGTTTGTATTGCAGGCATAAGATCCAGCAATGACTTCATAGGGTGATTTAGAAGCAATCCCTATCAGTTTATGTCCCACAGACCCAAACTTCACCAGATAGATAATTAAAAAAAAAAAAGAAATAAGAGGCAACAGCTAAAACCAGATTGAATTTGGGGGTTATTTGTTCCTCTCCATGTACTTTCATGGTACAGCAAGCTAGACAGATTGGGCTCACACTAACAATTGCCTCAGCTAGTGTTCCTAATTGACAAGATATCAGTGCAACAGGTTGGACTTTTTTTTGCATGCTTAAGTTTCCATTATTACCCACTTCCTGATAGGAAGAAATCAAGTATATATTTTTGAGAATTTGCACATATACAATCCAGACCACATCTTATTTCACAAGCTTTTGCAAATGACCAATTCTTAATGACCATTTAGAGTCAACACAGCTTGTTTGTGTGGTAAGGAAACTCCAAATAGAGGAAGAGCAGGTAATCTCTCAAATCCTACATGCTGTTTGGTGGACTTCAGTGCCTCACAGCCTCTACAGTAAGGATAAAACTAACAGGCTGATGCAGAAGTTTCTTGGCTGAGGAATTTGAATGACCACTGGAGCACCATTGCATAAGACAGGATAGATAACACCTCAGTGATTGTGAGACATGGCAAGCCTGCAGCTTGTGGCAATCCAGCTACCAGCATTCAGGAGAACTAGCATTAAATAACAGGGTATGGAAAAGCTATCCTGGGGTAAGTCTTTCTCTACTGTTGCTCCTGTTTAGCGTTGTTCCTCTTGGGGTTATTTCAACTAAAGAAAAATTAGTGAAGCCTTTAGGAGAGTTTCTTATCCCTTAGGGCCCAGTGGCTTTTGAGAAATCTTGAAATATCAACCTGGATATCCTTGGACAGATTCATAGAATCATAGAATGGTTTGGGTTTGAAGGAACCTTTAAAGGTCATCTACTCCAAGCCCCCGCAATCAGCAGGGACATCTTCAATTAGATCAGGTGGTACAGAGCCCCATCCAACCTGGCCTTGAATGTTTCCAGGGTTGGGTCATCTACCACCTCTCTGGGCAACCTGGCCCAGTGTTTCACCACCCTCACTGTAAAAATTTCTTCTTTATATCTAGTTAAATCTACCTTCTTTTAGTTTAAAGGCACTACCCCTTGTCCTGTCTCAACAGGCCCTGCTAAAAAGTCTGTCCCCATCTTTCTTATAAGCCTCCCTTAAGTATTAAAAGGCTGCTATAAAGTCTTCCCAGACCCTTTTCTTCTTTAGGCTGAACAAGTCTCTCAGCCTGTCTTCATAGGAGAGGTGTTCCATCCCACCCCAATAGGTCCATGTCTTTCCTGTGTGGAGGACTCCGGAGCTGGATGCAGTACTCACACTGGGGTCTCACCAGAGCATAGTAGAGGGGCAGAATCACATCCTTCAACCTTCTGGCCACGCTTCTTTTGATGCATCCCAGGATCTCATAGGCTTTTTGGGCTGCAAGCGCACATTGCTAGCTCAAGTCCAATTTTTCATCCACCTCAATTTTTCCCTGCCCTCAGCCCTTTAGGCTGGATCTTGGCACTTTGGTAATAGAAAATACTGGGTTTAGGGGAGTTCTGGCTATGTGAATCTGTTTCCTAGTATCCACTAAAGACCAAAATTTCTTTTGACGTCACTGTAGTTTTTTTCCTCTGTGATGGGATTTCAGTCCAGGTTAGTAAAAAGAAAGAGCGTCTGTGGTCCCTGAAGACATTTTTCTGTCCGTACATCTTTACAACCTTAATCTGAAACTGGAGGTCCAGACCTAGACAAACAGTAAGTCATGCTATTACTGTTACTTGTTATTACCTAACTTAATTGTATGATGTTCTTGTATGAAAATGTCATAAAATCCCGAAAGTCTTTGATGCACAGGATGACACACTTTGTATATCTTACTTCCACAGTCTGAGTTAAGCCAAGCATCAAATTTATCATCAGGAAAGGATATATCTTCACATCACCCTGGCATTGAATTTTGGCTTAGGTCTGGATATTTTCTTTTCCCTGGGACATAAGGCATTGCCCATTTCTTAGGGTTATTATTTTGCTATAGCAGGAAATGATTATGGACTCACCCTTCTTCAAGAACATTACAGTTGAGGTGCTTGGTCTTCAGTATATGCTTTTTTTTTTAAACAATTCAGGCTCATTGTAGAGATGGCTTTGTCACTGCTCTGGGGAATACAGTGCATGAGTAGTGTCCGCTACCACCTGGAGAAAACACCTAAGTTTCTTTGACTGCACATGACTGAAGCTGCTGGTCCTTGCAGCCTTTTCTAATAAAACAGAAGACCTCATCTTCATAGTCAAGAATCTGACCCCTCTAGCAGGGAGGTGCAGTAGAGGTTGTAACTGTTTAAAAGAACACAGAAAGATGCACATCTGTCTCCTTCCTCCATCTTCCTACACCTCTTACACTTTCACTGACCCAACTCTTCTCCCTGGATCCCAGAACAGTGGTAAGAAGCCGATGTGGGAGCACAGGGTGTCAAATGAAAAGCACTAACTGAAGGAAGCAGACATCAGTAGCTTAATTTTCTCCTTGTCAGGATTAAAATATCTTTTGATGAATAGGGAGAACATCTTTTTATGTGAACTAAAAATATTACAGGAAATTAAATAGGGCTGTGAAGATGTTAAATCTAGAATATATATTCAATCATCATAACATATTTTACAGCAGTTTTAGTTCTGATTTAAGCTCACAATCTCAAAGTAAACTTAACTTTGGAGCCCCTACAACATCTCCAGAGTGTATACTGGTTGCTATATTTATAGACAGTGTTACATGGGTGTTATTCTCTCTTTAAATGCAGCAAGTCAGCAGATAGCATGCCAGTGGGTAGTACTCCAAAATGCATCTGTTTGGTATGCCAGCATTATGGAGTCAGGAAGGTTTAATTTAACAACTTTAACTGCATGAATTTGTCACAGCATTAGATGTGAGCAGCCAAAAATTATTTAAGTATTTTTAATATGAATACCTTAGTACCAGTTACTTACTGGTTTGTACATGGGAGTGAGCACATGTGTGCATGTCTGAATTCATTTTCTGGTGATTAAGCAATCTATAGGCATCAATTTGCTTCTTCTAGGAGAGATGGAAAATCTGAAGTAGCTTGATCATCACCCATATCCTAAAAAAAGGATTTCCCGAAATGCTTGAAAAAATCTGACAAATCAAATTATTCACTGTTTTTCTGAAGTGTTTCTACTCTTTAGCCAAAAAAAAAAAAAAAAAAAAGCCTGAAAGAACATCTGTGCTTTGGGGGAATGAAGCCCAGAAAGAAACATTTGGGAAACTTATGAAAGAGTATGAATGGCAGGTAAGAGCTTGATCTTATGCTTACAGAAATTACGTGCAAAACTCTCTCAGTGGTTTTAATAGTGAAAGATCAGAGCTCAAAGCATGAGCCTAAGAGAGGAAAAGAAGAAACAGGTCTGTGATGAAAAACGGTGGACACAGAGAAATGGTGACAGTCAGACAGCAAAGCCCATAGTCAAACACTTTCATGTAAAAAGCTCTGTGCTTCAATGACCTACACACTTCTGACGTCTGGTAATTTCCCTCTTTGGGGAAGATGGCCCCAAATATACTGTCACTGTTCACTGAACTCAAGGCGTTCAAAGCTGCTGATTATTTTTTCTTTCATGGTTTCTCTTTTTTTTTTTTTTCCCATCTATCCGCTGTCAGCTCAAGAATGAGCTGGCCAATTCTGAGTACCCATGTCTCTCGTGAAGGAGAGAAGCCTTAAACAGCAATTAAAAGAGAGATCTTACAAATGTAAAGAGAAGCTTTACATTGTACTAGCTTGAAATACAGATGGAAAATTGAGATGCCCTTTAGCTAATACTGTAGTTTCACATGCTTTCCAGCAGACAGATATGTATAGAATAGGAGAAACCTGCTAAAGCAATGAAAGGCTTGGAAACAGGGAGGATTTAGCTAAGGTTTTATTAGGAGAAAGGATTATTTTTTAATTTTACTGTGGCAGTTTTGAAGGCCTGGGGCTTTAATCCTGCAAAGACTTTACCATGCAAACTGTGCTGGATATTACAACACTATACATCATTCTCTGTTCACGATACAATTCTTTTCTGATTGAGATTTTTGAAAAGTTTGAAAAAAATAAAGCATGTGATACACCCCCCATTGATCAGATGAACTGCACTAGGCTGCAGAGCTTGTTAGGATGTAATCCTTTGGGGGAGTTAAATTTTAACAGACTGCTGGGGCTATTTTTGGTTTGTCATGTGAAAACTGACTGCAATCGCATTGGTACCAACTGAGAAGGCAGAGAGGATGATGGCTGTGCTACAGCTGGTGGTGAAAGGTTCTTAATTTTGATCTGGCAAACAAGTTATCAGCCATCCCAAATGACAAAATTCCTTCTCCCACTCAGCCAGTGATGAGCAGACTTTTAAACATAGTGTCCTAAGAAGGCATAATTACAAAGCCATTTCAAAGTCAGGGTTAAAAACCTCAGACGCTTCATTGCCCCTTGGTAGGAGAATATGAAATTGCATCCCTCTTTTTCCTCCCTGCCACCATTAACTATTTCTTTTTAAGAAACCTGCAGCTCTTGTTCTAGGAGGCAATTGACAGTTAAAGACTAGGAAGAATATTTTACCTTAAACTGGAGGAAGAAAAACATTAGGCAAATGAGAGGTTTGTGGCTATATTTGGCTAAGTCAAACTCTTGATCAAATTGGCTGGCAATTCGATGAATGCAGGTCTTTATCATGATTTGAGAATGAATGAGGCCACTGTCTTCTTAAAAAAATCTACTGGAAAGTGCTCTATTTTAATTTAGAATGCACTGATTCAACAAACAAGAAAAATGGGGATCATTTCGTGGATTTGTGGGATAACACACCACCACAAACTAACAAAGTAAATTTTTCCATCAGTATTGGCACTGATTTGAAACTGTCGCTGTTTTCAAAGCTAAATCAGTCTGAGGGAAAAATAAATAACAAATTATTTCCTAAGTAAATACTTTCATTCACCTTCAAGGAAATGTTAAAGAGAAACATGTACAAGGATCGTTCAATCTAATTATATAATGTGAGCAAATCTCTGAATAACAGCTGCAGCATGAAGAGGGCATTAATGTTAACTCTTCAGCATGGGCATCAATGCCTGACAATTATCACTCATTAAATACACTTTGTTGCACATGCAAAACCCAGTTGCTAAGGGGACCTGAAAACTATTTAAAGCCAGAAAGTGGTAGGCACCTTTAGGCATACTCATTGTTATGGTGCCTCTGCAAAGCTTTAATGAAAATATTTACAGAAAGAGGAATCACCTAAATTGAGTGAGATCTCTACCGTCTTGCACGTGATAATGGAAGGAAGGAAGAACAATACAGAAGAGTGATGTCTGGCCAGCAGACATCTACATTCAGAATGAGCCACTGGTTTCTATAAAGCCTGGTGCCAAAGTGAAACAATTGCATCTATTCTACGTGTCTGTTCAAACCATTTTAAACCCTACTGCTGATGAAGATCTACCAAAACTCTGTGTGTCCTGCTGTTTTTCATAGCCTGAAAAACATGAGATAGAAGGTTAATTAACCTGCCTAACATTATAAAGTTTGCCTGTTGATGACAAGGGAAAAAAACATAAGGGAGGAACTGAAATTGTAGGCAAGTGTCATCCCACACAAATACATGTCAGAAGTTTTACAGTTACACTTTTGTGTCATAAGAGAGATTGTCCACATGATTCAAGATAATTTAAAGAATCTGCTTGACTATCACATTTCTTAAAATTATGGGGTTTTTTAGTTTCTGATATTAATCTGATGTCTGTCTGCAAGGATTCTTATAATACTAGGTGTCAGTAATTTATTTTTACGGACAGGGAGCTGAGATGTAACATCACGTACAGACACTCATTGCAGTCTTGCAGAGTTCTTGTGATTCCCATAATTTTGAAACACTCCATGGAGGCAGGACACAAATCAGCAGAGGGGAGCTGTATTTGTGCTTCCCTGAAGATGAACATTTCTATCAGGAGGTTTCTATTGGAACCGAGCTAATAATAACCCAATAAATTAATTCTGATATCTTCATAATTCTCCTGGTTGATTCCACACCATATTTAACACTGCCTTCCCTGAGTTACACAGGTAACCCCAGCATGAAGCACAAATCCATAGTTCATCTGAAAGACAGACTTGAGGAAGTACACATTTACACAAGCTACAGGGCCAATATCTCCTGGAAATTTCAAGGAGCCAATGCGCTAACAGAACTTTAATTAAGGGAGGTGTAATAGCTTGTCGAGACACTCCTGAAGTGTGAGGCTGGTAGTCAAAATTAATAATAAATATTTTTTTTTAAAAAAGTGTGCAGTGTTATTAACACACAATGTCTTGGTAGTTTCCTTTGCAGGACACATTACTTAATCTGGAGCCCAGATACAGTCTTGGAATATGAATTACCTTGCAGTAATGCTATCAATATCAAACACACAGAGATGCTTATAAAGAGTAACTGTTCTCTTTATACAGCCAAAACTAAAATGGCTTTCCAGCACTTATCACCTCAGTGCCCGATTTCAGCCCAAACCTGACAGCCAAAAGCAGGATTTGAGTAGACAAATGTTACCTGACGACAACCAACTATTCTGGTTTATTGGAATTTTTTTCTAATCGTGCTGATAATGGTTTATTAATCACAAATTAAACCCTGCAATAAAACAGCCCCTGGCTTACAGTGTAAGAAGGAGCTGTACCTATGGTGAGAGCAAGGATCCCTCTCCCTCCCTGCTCCCTTCCCGAATGCTGCATGGTCCATGTGGTGTCTGCCAGCACAGCCCATTTTGGTGACTAGTGCTGCTGTCAACTCACCTGTCCCACTTCCATAAGTACTTACCTTCCTGAGGTAAAAAACATCTCTGTACTTGCAACATGGCACATTAGAGCAGGCAGAGAGCTCTGCTTGGGCAAAAGTTTATTTCAGCAGTGTTGTGAGCTCCAAGGCTGTGGGTATGTAAAAGGGAATGAATACTAGCAAAAAAAACCTCACAGGTAATATCACCTCAAGGAAAGAGGAGTTTTTCTTGATTATACAGGACCACATCAAAGACAGCCACCCTTGGATGCTATCCTGTTTTGAGTCTTACCACTCTCCAACCCACCCAAAAGAGCAAATGGTGTTGGCACTATGCAACTTCCTCTAATGCACAGCAGCTGCTGTGACAGTGGTGAGAGACTGAGAACAGTTTTTGTTTGCCCAAGAGCTGTGACTTGCTCCCCCTTATCTTCTCCATGACAGCCTGGGACCTGCTTATGCTGGTCCCCAGGTTTCTGCTACTCCCAGTCCCTAGTGGAGTTTTTCACATAGCAAGGCAGGATAGACTTTGTAAGGTGATAACCCATATTTATAATGTTGTCGCTCTGCACTGTTTTTCTCTTCCATGGCAATTCCTCATTGTTTGCTGTGTATTTCTCCAGCAGTTTCCTATCTGTTGGTCAGCTTCTCTAAATCCCCTTAGCCATGGCTTTGTCCAGAAGCTGCAGAGCATGAAATATTACATCCCATCACAACCATAGCCCAGAAGTGATGACAGCTCCGGAGAGCATCTCGAGCTCTAAACCTATATCTGGTATTTAGGATTCATTTTATGTTATCTTTACACTGCAGACCAAGCAGCAATTTTAATACAAGAGCAAACACACAGATTCAACACTAAAGGAGAAAACATTCTCCTGGGATATATACAAAAGGCAATTTAGTGGGTTTTGCCTCTAAGGCTTGCCAGTGCCAAAAGATTTTGAAATTTAACTTGTAACTGCCCACTGATTTTCTTTTTATTTTTTTCACCTTGATTACTCCTTCCCACCCTGAGGACACACTGCACTTTACACTACAAAGAGATATAAAGCTTGTCCTAGGGAAAAAAAAAAACCCAACCAAAAACAAAAACAAAAACCAAAAACGTTTTTACTTGGGGAAAAAAAGCCAAGATATCTCTCATACCAACTCCTTTCTCACCTTAGCAGAACAGTGCTACCACCCTCAAAGCATCAAAATGAATCCTTCCTGGTCTGCTTTAAATATTTATCCATTTACTTTTCATTTTAAAGCATGTCTTTCTGGCTCTGAGATATTAAACACTTGAAAGGATGAAATCTACCCTCACCTACAAGTTCTCTTTGGATAATTGCCATTCTGGTGCTACTAGGGAAGATACACTGCAGTCTCGGCTGGACTAATATGCAGACCCTACAATGTGCAACTTCTCTCCCTCATCAGGTTACAGTACTTTATCGACTTTCAGTGGCTGGATGAACAGGCTGAACGTCTGTGTATCTCATTTCAAGCTAAATCCAAGAATACACAGTGAGTGAAGGTCTAATACATTAATAAATAATAGCCGTGCAGGGGAAGGTAGGAATTCAACACCTTCAGCAAGTGCTTGCAAGGTTAACAGCAGTGCCACCAGGCAGCCCACAGTGAGCCATTCCGTCTGTCAGTCTGGAGGACCAAGGGCTCGATGTAGCTGCCAAGAAACAAATACTGTTCCCCGTTGACGGAAATTCATTCCTTGTTAATAAAATTTTATGTCTGAAACAGGTGATTTAATGGCATTTTTGGTGCCCTGTCTTTCTCTCAGGGAGGCACCAGAAGTGTGATAACGGTAAGACAGCAGGAGCCAAGTAAATGTCAAATTGAAATCCTCTCAAGCTGTCACTTGCAGTGATGGATAGGCTCCAAGAGGTGACACAGCTGGACTTGACTTGGCTCCTTCAGACAGTGCATGGTGGTATGTGATACTTGGCAAAACCAGCAGTCCCCAGACCACACAACCCAAAATACATTTGCAACTGTGCACAAAATCCATTCCTGAAACTGCAAAGACCAAGGGCTTTTAAATGCAGAAATTCTTTTCCCAGTCTCACCTCTTTTTTATGTTTCAGCCATCTGTTGCTCTCCTGCTTACCTCAGGGAACGTTCAACCATTCCTTACTGAACTCTCTGCTGTGAGGGACAGCGGCCGAGGGGACGCATCGCCTCTGTGTCAGACACAGCCGATCCCAAGGGCCCCACCACAAGACACAGCTGAGCCCCCCTTAGCCACGCTGGGGGTGCCGGAAAGAGGGGAAGGAGGTTTGGGAAAGGGTGGAAGGTGGTCCAGGCAGAGGAGGAGGAAGGTGAGGAGGAAGGCAAAGAGGGAGCAGCAGCAGAGGGAGCCCGAGGGTGAAGGAGGAGGAGGGCAGGAGGTGCTGCAGGTGGAGCAGGGATCTCCTGCAGCCCTGGAGAGACCCTGCTGGGGCAGAGACCCACCGTGCAGCCCGGGGAGGACCCCAGGCTGCAGCAGGGGGATATTTCCTGCAGGAGCTGTGGTCGTGGAGAGCGGAGGCGGGAACAGGTTGTCCCTGAAGGACTGCAGCCCAGGACAGGGCTGGAGCAGGGGTGAGGAGAGAGGAGCAGCCCAGAGGGGCTGCCATGGATGTACCCCAATCCCCAGCCCCAGCCCTGCACCCCCCGTTGTTGGGCAGGAAATCCTTCCAGTTCACGTTTCTCTCTGAAGGTTTGAGGCAACCATCACAGATGGATCCCGTTATCCTCAGTGGACCAAACATCAGTTTATACATTCTGAATGTTTTAATATTTTATTATTGTAAGAGGTGGATAAGAGTTTTGCTTCAGCCATAATGAATTTGCCTGTGCATATAGAAACTAATTTTCTATAAACTCAGAGTAACACAGAGCCATGCTTTGTAAAAGGGAAGGTGTGTGAATTCTCTACGTAAGCAGTGTGTAACCCAAAATTGTGCAAAGGAGGTCATAAGAAGAAAAAGGCTCCGTGAGAAGATTGTAATAATGACATGAGCTCAGTAGGCGGATGGGAAGATTGTAAGTCCCTGAGTACCAACGTGGCCTATAGGCAAAGGTGATCAGGGAAAGGCTTAACTACTCTAAGGACCAAGAGCTGAGTGCGTCTCCTTTTTGCAGGGACAAGGGGGGAGGGGGGCACGCAGCTCAGCTGACCTATAAATTTTTAATAAACTTTTTATATCTTCTTGTATCTTTCCTTCAAAGACTTTGTCCTCTCTTCACATTCTATTAGTGAGCTGGTGTTTCTCATATTATTTAATCAAAAAAATTTTAAAATCTGTATTATTTAGACACTTATTGTAGCAAATTGTGGTTTTTACTAGTATCTTTCTGGAGTTAATGACCTCTGCTTATCTGAGTGTTTGAAAGGTATCTGATTCTTGATGAACAATTAGTGTTGTTCACACTCTACTGGACACTGTCAGAAATGTTTTTGCGTTCTTCGCCTTAAAAAAAAAGGAAGATTATTTCAAAGTTGTGGCTGTAACCCAATTACAACCCATGTCAGAGCAGAAGAATAGCAAATGTGATTTTGGCTTCAAGCCTGCCAACAATGTTCAGTGCTTCAGTGATTTTATTTCCCTTAAGTCAGTAGTATTTAAATTTCTCTGTAAATTATTCCTGATAGTTTATTCATATCTTATCAGCTGGAAGTGGCAATGTGCCCTACACTGTATCAGTGTAGGATGAGCAATATGGAGCCACTGTGCCACAGAGATCATCTGCTGATTTATGTCTGACTCAGGCAGAATTTATTTTGGGATGACACATAAAATGGAAGAGCCATTCCCGGTGCCCGTTTGACAGGTGGAGAAAAGCAGCCACTGCTTAGTTCATGCAGGGGACACAAACAAACTCCACTTACAGTTAGAAAAAACCTGATAGATGAAGGATATTTTAGCCTAGCCAAAATTCAGGCAAGAAGTCTACGTGAGCCAGTCTAAGCAATCAATGCATCATTGTATAATAGATTATTGACTATCAGCTGGGCATGGTAACTGGCCATGCATACATCTGTAGCCTTCTACAGCTGTGAAATAGAACACATTAGGTTAGAACAGAAACTTCTGAACCATGGAACCATCAATGATTTCAAGTGTGACTTGGGCTTTAGTAATAGTTTTGGCTAGGCTGTTGGTTGTGATAATGGTCTTTATTGTGATGCTTTTTAGGTAGTGGCTTTAGAGACAGTTTCCAGGGCAATATCTCAGCAGATTCATTTAGAACAGCTCATAATCTAGGGAAGCAGCACACTAACAAGCATTTTCTGGGTGGATCAGTGAAGAGTATTTCAGATTTTTGTCACATACATATGTAAAACTTCCCTGTATCCACTAAAAGAAGGCTTTTCAGTGTCAGTGAAGGATTTTCTTTTCTTAGTTCTGCTACAGATGCAATTCCTTAGCTCTGGTTTACTCATCTGCGAAATGGGAACTCTATGATTTATCCAAATTGAAGACCAATGAAATAAAATATAGTTGCTACTCTTGTTACTGATGCAGGGTATCTCCAAAAAAGTCCTAACACTTCTTCCTACCTGGAAGAACCATGACAACAGAGAAACTCCTCTAAAGAAGTTGCTGGAAATGCAGAAAAGATGTCCAACAGTGCCTAGTCCCCTTTGATACCACACTCGCACTCTGTTTAAAATAATTCTCTACTTTCATCAGCCCAGAGAAATCCTCTCCACAGCACCTGTAGAAACTCTCTGGGATGTTCCCAGAACCTGAGCATATGGGCTGAGAGTGTGAGCTTCAGCTCTTGAGGACACTATGCACAGAGATAAGGGGCTGAGTGATTCAGTACCAGCTGTAGCAAAGCGTTGTTCAGGCAACTCCCTGGCTGCCTGTTCTTGTGTAGATTCAGCAGCAGCAGCAGAAGAACGATAACTCCTGGGTACCACTTTTGAGCTCCCATTCTTGACTCACTGCATGACCCCGGACAAGTCAGTTAACCTTCTTTTGCCATTTTTATGCCTGAGTGTTAAAAAGATGCAGCACTTCGCCTCCCCTTCCGTGTGTTGTAAAGCTTTGGCAATTTATACTTGTCAACTGCTTTGGGATCCTTAGATGAAAGGTGCTAAAGCATCGTTATTAATATTTATGAGAAAATAAAACCTATAACATGGCACACACAAATTGAATGCAGCCACGTGCCCTCTACTGGGCAGAGTTTTACAGCAGTGGGCCACTGGGCTTACTTCTCTTCACATCCGAGATGAGCATGACGGACATGAACTAGCAATGTGCGTTTACAGCCCAGAAAGCCAACCATATTCTGGGCTATACCAAAAGAAGTGTGGCCAGCAGGGTGAGGGAGGTGATTCTGCTCCTCTATTGCGCTTTGATGAGACCCCACCTGGAGTACGGTGTCCAGCTCTGGAGCCCTCAGTGCAGGAGACACATGGACCTGTTGGAGCAGGTCCAGAGGAGGGCCTCAAAAATGATCAGAGGGCTGGAGCACCTCTGCTATGAAAAAAGACTGAGAGAGTTGGAATTGTTCAGCCTGGAGAAGAGAAAGCTCCACAAAGACCTTATAGAAGCCTTATGGTATTTAAAGGGAGCTTGCAGGAAAGATGGGCACAAACTTTATATCACGGCCCGTTGTGATAGAACAAGGGATAATGGTCTTAAGCTAAAAGAGGGTAGATTTAGACTAGATATAAGGAAGAAATTTTTACAGTGAGGGTGGTGAAACATTGGCCCACGTGGCCCAGAGAGGTGGTAGATGACCCATCCCTGGAAACATTCAAGGCTAGGCTGGATGGGGCTCTGAGCAACCTGATCTAGTTAAAGATGTCCCTGCTGATTACAGAGGGGTTGGAGTAGATGACCTTTAAAGGTCCCTTCGAACCCAAACTGTTCTATAATTCTGTGATTGTAACAGCGTGCTTGAATGGTTATGTCATTTAGCAAGGACTATCTGTAGCACTAGTTGCATGTTTCACAAAATGAAATAATGACCTTGATACCCATGGTACTCCAAATGTTGCCCAAACTGATGCATGCATCATTTTGCAGAGACACCTGGAGATCTTGAACCTCAAGCCCTCTACTGTCAGATCATATCTATCAGATCATCTGCAACCTCCTAAAAGGAGGTTGTAGAGAGGTGAGTTCTGGCATCTTCTCACAAATGAATAATGACAGAACCAGAAGAAATGGTCTGAAGTTGCAGCAGGTGAGATTTAGATCAGATATTAGGAAGAATTTCTTTATTGGAAGAGTGGTCAGGCACTGGAACAGCCTGCCCAGGCAGAGCCAGCCTTCCCTTAATTGAGCAGGAGCAAAGAATATAGCAAACAACAAGATTAGGCTTTTGTAACTAGGAAAAAAACCTGCAAATCCATTGGGCTGAGAGACGTCTCCCTCTGCTTTTTACAGTCTGGTCACGTTCTCTAATTGCTCTGGTGATTTGTACTTAATCAAAGCCATTCTCCTTTGCTGCCCATTCCCCTCCCCTGTCTGGCCCTGGGATGAAGTCACAGGCTAAATTTGTGATGATGACAGTCAATGACATAGTTACAAGCAGTGTTATAGTCTGCCTATAACTATGGCAGATCTGTGTTTTTACTGCAGGGTCAATCAGGAGAAACTGAGCAGGGGAGGAAAAAAATTTTATTATCTTTATGGCAACTCGTTCCTTTCCATCATGCTAGAAGATAAAACGTGTAGAAACTACCCAAATTAGAGGGGAACATTACGAAGGGAGACAATTCTGAGTGTAGGGCTTTAGGGATTTATAGGAATCCATTTTCCATTCTCCCATTCTTCCTGACACTCTCTTTCAATCTAATTAAGCATAAAGAAAATTACATGCAACTTCAGGATGATGTAATGCATCTGTGTAATTGAGCGGTGCATTGTCAAAGAGCATTCAGTGTAATGTTATGTATATTTGATGGAACAATTTCCACTATTAATATTCACTGAGGATTCCTAAAATTAACTGTAATTACTGAGGGAAAGGACCTAGATATGACTGAGCACAACTCAAAGAAAACATCTGTTCAGTGCTCTGTGCTGGGCAAAACCAAAAGGATGATGTTAGGCTGCATTAGGAAAGGGCAAGGTAACAAAATATGAAAGGACTCAATTAAAAAGGAGAGATGAAATAATGAATGGCTTCAAATTAAAACCTAGTTACAAATTCCATTGCTGACCTCAAGAAATGGGAAAGCTGCAGGCTATTCAACCATAGTCACCTGCCTCTGTAAATATGAGGCTAGAAAATACTACGCCGTATTTTCTTGTTTTCTTGTTGTTATCTTTCTAGCATTAGGTTGTTTCCCATCTCAGTACTAAAAACTTGGTGCGGATATTACCTTTGATATTATGGTTGTGGAGCCACGATATTGTCATCAATACAAAGAAATACTTGGAAGGAGGACAGTGAACTGGTCACCAGCTTGTCTGCTATTTATTCTCTGACCTGAACCAAGCATATCTTCTTTTCTGGGTCAGGAGGCAGGTCTGGTGGATCTGGCTGAAAAACTAGATCTTTTCAGGATTTCTGCATTAACGAATGTACAACAGGTCTAATGGTCTTGGGAGGTCTCAGCTACAAGGCATTCTGGAGTGACATGATTTAGCTCTCTCTTCTTGTTTCTAACCTGAAACAACTTTCCAGCAAAGTTTTGGGATGTATATGTTGGATTTTGCTGAGGAGCAGGACTCCTCATCAGCTGTGATCAGTCTGCAGCCAGGAAGAGCATAGTTTCTCATTCTGGTGTCTTATCGTGAATCGTACAATAGATGGCCTGCCTTAAACTTGTGTCTTCCCAAACCATTTCATTCCCCATGTGCTTGCATTTTGGAGTTGATAGATCAGATTCACACGTACGGATGGTGCCTACACACCTTTTTGTTGAAAACTGAATTCTAACACCTTTACTTCTCAGCTGATCTCATTCACCCTAGTCTAGTCTAGTCATGGAGTAAAACACAGCTCATTATGGATAGATTTATCAGGCCATTAATTTTCAAAGCCATATGAAATCCTGTCAGCTGAAGAATGCCATGAAACGCTACAGTAAGCTGTTATCATAACAACTAACACCCAACCAACTGCAGCAGTTGAACCTTTTTCTCTCGGATCTCAGGGAGGTGCAGTGTTTCATGGAGATGTAAAAGAAGCCTTTGAAGCTTTGCATGAAACTTAAAGTCAAACACACAGGGAATGTTTTCTTACCCTGTAGTAACAAAACACCTGCCTTAACCTTGATAGTACTAGGATTTTTCAGTCTGACAGGTTATGGGATTAAAAGACCAGTGTGCAGTGAGGCAAACTACAGAAATATAAAACATCTGAGGGAAATTGATCCTTTGGGTCATTACACCCCTGCTATCTTGAGAAATCACTTAAGCCTGTGCAAAACCATGTTGTATTCCACCTCCATTGCTGTGTTGGCCTCTCCTCTGCTACTTCTAATTGGAGAGTGCCACAGAGTCTAACTCCTCAACTAGTCATAACCCTTGTTTTTGGCCTAAAATATTCATAAGCAATATATTCACATTTGGTTCTGCCAGCACTGTCCTCTCTGCTTAGTAATTGTTTTTGCCTCCCCAGTGGTCACACACTGATGTATTGACAGGCAGCATATATTTTTGCAGCCCTCACTTTGCTGAAGCTAAACAAGCTGACTCAGTTTGTCTCTCCTCAGAAGAAAATTTTCTCTCTGTTTCATTATCCTATGGCCCACCTCTGGAAATGATCTAGTTTGAACTTCTCTGCTCTGAATATGGACAGACACAATTGGGTATGGATATGGGCTGGAGCTTTCTCAGTTTTTGGCCATCCAGAAATTTTTGAATGGAGTTGGGGACCCCTTCCAAGTGGCTGAAGGCATCCAGAAAGCAAAGCAGATTTTCTGATCTGCCTTTTGTTCAGTCATTACAAGTAGTCCATGGTCCTCAAATTTAAAAAAAACCCACAGACTTGCAGCATTTTCAATTGTAGTATCTTAGCAATGGCTTCCTTCAATATTGCCCCCTCTCCAGTGGCAAAAACTTCTGATGCATCCTACAAGTGCATTAGTCCTTTCACAGTCACATTACATTTTCTCTTTACATCTTTCTTTTAAAAGAAAGAGACTCTCACAGCCCTGTATGCTCCTGAAGCCACACTGACAGCTGGTGTCTGCGCAGATCACCTTTTGAGCATTTGACTACAGGTAACATGCTGACTATTCCTCAAGCACGTGCTGTCACTCTGTTTGATAGATTTACTAAAAACACTCCCATGACAATCAACATGGAAGTTTTTCAGGATTCTGGGACAAAGGGTGTGATCATCTCCCACTGTGAAAGCCTTATTTTCTTTGAGATTTGTTTCCATATTGGATGTGATAACTTCCTTTATTATATATTTACTTTGTATTTTTTGGCTTGTACTTCTTGTGCTTAAATAAACTTTACTGTTGGCCTCACTTCCCCTGCATTTCTGTTCTTACTCTCTTTTTATTAGTACTGCTAGAAAACCTTCTGTCCTTTCTTTCCATTTCTTTCACAAGGTTTAAGTCAGTTGGTTTTGCAATTGTCATATTATGTCCTCACTTCCCATAATGACATTGCTTTTCTTGCTCAGTTCCTTTTTTTACCTTATTCTTAAAATGTATTTTTAACATACATAGTTTAAATAGCTTTGAATTTTCTCTCACTTTTTTTTTTTGATATTTTTTTGCTCTCTTGTGGTTCAAATTCTTGATAGCCAATTATACCCTTGGCAGAAGAAATGTGAAGTTTATACCACATTCAGTTCATTGAGGTCTACAGTCCCAATGATTTCAGTAATTAGACCCCCCTTTGTTTTCTCAAATAAAATCTTTATTTTCATTTATTCTGAATTTAATAATTGCAACTCACTTGATTTTATAGTATATAAAAAAAAAAAAAAACCACCCAAAAACCCCTCGAAGACACCCAAAACAAGCACCACCCAGCACCACCACTCTGGAGTCTTATGTGCAGTCATCCCCAGAATACTGTACAAAGGCAACATGAACAATTATTTCTTTGCATTCAAAACACTGTGAGGTGCAAAGAGATGCACTCAGGCAACTGATTCTGTTGAACAGACATACAGCTAATGCTACTAACCCAGGTATTTATGTATGGGCCCTGCTGAAAAAGGATACAACTGCTCAGTCTTGATTATTTACCTGAAAGCAAATGGGCATCTCAAATCAGTCATAGTTGAAGAATTACACTGAAGATTATATACTAGAAGAGGACATGTAGCCAAATAGCTTTAATCTAGTAATAGAGATGCAAGTATTGAACAGAAGCATAAGTCCTTGGTTTAATAATATATAGAAATGCTCGCTACCTTTATTTTTACACCTTTCTTTCTTGTCCAGGTGGTTGACTTCAGTGCCTGTATGTCAATCTTTACAGCAACTCCAGTACCTTTTTCTTTCTATGGTTGTTGATTTGCCGTTCCACATCCAAGCTCTGGTTCCTTGCTTCTACTGCCTAATTTAATGAACAAACATCTCAGCAGTTCCTCACTCTTTCTGGATCAACCTGTCGATAACACTGTTTTGCCTAAAACTTTTTTGACTGATTTGAGATGCCCATTTGCTTTCAGGTAAATAATCAAGACTGAGCTGTTGTATCCTTCATGTTTAGGATTAACTCAGACCAGAGAGGTTTGCAGAGCTCCGAGTTACTCAATGCTCACTTTTTAAAAGGACCCGATGGATTTGACTTAACTCCTTCAGACCAAAATGTGAACTCTAACTGAGGGGTTCTATGTGAGAGGAGCTGTGATCATGAGCAATCCTGTGTTATGGAAAAAGCAGGAGTGATTTTACCTCTTCTGAGCAGGGTTGATAGCTGAGTTGCAAGTGAGGGCAGTATCTCTTGTCCAGTGCTAAACAGCTAGCATGTCAGAATTTAGCCTTTACTCATCTTATTTTTGCTCTTTCTTAACTAATTCACATGTTTGTCTACTTGCAGTGACAGGTACCCAACTCTCTTCACATATCATACGGTGGTCACAAAGCCTCACCCAAGCTGGGAAATGAGATGGTCTGGTGGCTGATGAAGAGTATATTCTAAGGTTATGCTTAAGTTTCTGGGTTGGACTCTGTGTTCACAAATTAGTTATGTAAGAAATCAGAGTTTGGTGCCAAAGGATATCTGCAGAGAAATGAGACTAGAACCTGAGGGTCCCAGCCAATAATAATACTCAGAAATAGAATTTTCTTGTAGCACCTCAAAGCTGGCATGTTATTTGGAGACTTGTTAGGAAGCATAATTGTCATTTTGTCTCCATTCCAAATTGGAACAGATCATCAGTTACAATCTAGTGATTGAGAGCCACGAGACTGTGGCCTTTAGAGTGCATTAGAAATTATTTTTAATTTAAATTTTCCTCAGGGACAGTTCTGGTTCCCTTGGACTTAATACGGGGTTGAGTCAGGACTTGTGGACTTTGTTTCAGTTTCTGACAATGAATCAAATGTTCTTCTCTGAAAACTTACTGAGGCCAAACGATCAATTTAGAGGCACAATAAATTATCTAAAGTTTTCAGACTATTAACTAATTTATACTTTTTTTTTCAATACTTCTTTTATACCGAGAATACTATGCTGGATTTCCCTTCCCAGAATTTTGTAAAAAATGCAATCTGATTTCCTTTTTAAAATATGCTCTGAACAAAAAAGAATTTATACCTGGATACAGGATGACATTGTGAGCTTCCTTGTCATTGTAAGAGTTGATTATAGTAGTTGGTCAGAAGGATCCTGTCTTAAAAATTAAGATTTTAAAGTATAAGAATGTATGAGTTTCCATTTGAAAGATAAGCAACAAATGGAACATACTACTCCATTTCAGCATATTCAGCAGCATTCCTTGAAACCTCCTTCATAGTGTCCAAAAAGAGAAAAAAATGCTAAATCTAAGAGCTGATTTTTACACATCCTCCCTAGTACATAAAGGACATCAGCTCTGTTTCAGTTTAAGAATGAAACAGCTCTCTGTTAAACCAATGTGCTTTATACTTGCAGACATTTCTTTGAAATGCAGTGTGCAAACCCTCAACAGGTAGGAAGGAAGAACGACCTTCTATCAGGTGGTTCTGCCGTTTTCATATCACAATCTTCTTCCCACCTCTTTCTTTAATGGCAACAGGCTTTTGTGCATCTCTGAGGACCAGACCACACCTCTGAACCTGCCCACAGTGTTCTCCATCACAGCAGTTATATTCAATTGATGACATCTACTTCCCTTTCGGGAAGGAAAGCTGAAAGGTGCTAGATTGCTCAGAATAACAGAATGCCCTTTCTATTGTGGGTCCTTTTGATAGAAATGGGATAGGAAGGGCTCATACTGCACCTTTTCTAGCAGAACGGAGAAGGTGGTAATTTCCAGATTGAGGTGGGAGGTGAGAATTTGGTTGAGGTGGGTGAAAAGGCGGTAGCTTGTTTCTCTGATATATCTCTTCACAAGGCATGCTTTCTACATCTTGAAAAGCCAAAAATTTTCTCTCTTAATATTTTTCAGGTGAGCTATATGACCCACCTGAATAGATACTCTTCTGAAAAAGAGATATTAAAGAAATATCTCACTATATCCCACTATCTCAGACCAGTGGTCCATCCAGGTGCTCTGTTTCCAGAAGTAACAGTAGGGTAATAGTACATAGACACAATACTAAGACTGTAACATATTTTCCATTCTTCTCCCTGTACTTTTCCAACGTACGCAACTGCTGTATTAGCAATGGTGGATATCTCCACTCCAATTCACCTAAAATCCAGCTCTAATAAGGAATCTTTCAAAAAGTTTATCTTGCTATCTCAAAGATGATTTTATTACATATTAGTAAAATGCAATCTAAGAATGAAAAAAGGAATGGAGATCAAATTGGAATTTGGAATCAAAAAGTGGCATATCCAAATGTTTGTTGAGAAGAGAGAAAAGTCAACAGATAGTAGGGGGGTGTCATATTATCAAGGGAGACAGGAGCTGACATATAACAGAAACCCATGTTTTGAGCTGTGGTCCTGATGAAATCTGATTGAAAAAAAAATAAGGACTTGAGATCCCAGCTGTGACAGACACAACAAGGTTGAATGGTCAGGACTGAATAAGCTACAGCACAGTGGTTGCATGGCAGACAATGTATTTTTGTGGCCTATAAGTTTCTCCTGAAATAGGAAGAGGCTTCAAACAAAGGATGGTGGTGGAAGTGGGTCTCTACTTTGGCTCTGGAGACAGGTAAAGCTTTGCATATGTTTCAAACCAGTCTAAATGCCATCAGACAAATCTGTCAAGCTTTTGGGGGCAGGTAAACAAGGTTTGGGAGATTGTCTGTGATATTGTCCACAAGCTAAGTTAGTAAAATAGAACATGATGTACATGTCTGGTCACAGCACACCTCTCCAGTGTCATGACAGCACATATTGACTTAACAACCTTGACTGAGTGGTGCCATGATAGTATAGATGTTCTCATTCTGCCTAAGATCTGCACACACAGGAGCTGTAATCATACATGTGTGTGTGTGCATGTGTATGTGTTTTCACTGAAGTTCTGGAGTTGAAATTCTTTTATTCTTGCTTTCTCATCCAGTGTTTGACCTTGAATTTATCTCCTTGTAAAGGATGTTCTAAACTCTAGTTTCTTTTCAAGAAAGCTTAAAAATATCATCTACCCAGAAGTGCCAGTCTTCTTTCTGTAAACAATAATTTAATTACATTATTTCTTGAGCTTGTCATAGCATGCCATTCCACAAACCCCCTCATGTTATTGTCCTGATATAAATACATCCTCAGCTCATTTGCTCAAATCTGACTGTTGGCAATCACAGCAGGAGCTGGGAAATAATGAATTTGATCACACAGTAAGGTAGAGAGGCTAGCTTGGCTTACAGAGAGACTTTCTAAGTACAATGCTTCAATTAACCCCCTAATGACATCCTCAAATGAATGTTTTTTAGCCAGAGCATAAATATAACAGCAGCACGCCTGTGCTTGCTGGAAATAGACTATGTTCACAATATTTGGTTAACCTCCCCTGTGACACAAGTTAGGGTGATATTTTCTGCCTGTGGGCTCCCAAGACCTGCAAACAGAAGAGTTAACACTCCGATAGGGCTCATCAGAGTCGGTGCCTAATTTGGTGGGAAGTCTAAGCTAGTTAGCTGAGCACGGCTTTGGAGAGAAACAGGTGCCTCCACAGGAAGAGTCAGCGGATCTTAGATATTCCTCACAGGGTGAAATGAATTGCTGTATTGCAGCAATTTTAATTTGGAAGTCTCAAATTAATTCAAACTCACAACAGCCCCCTGGTGTGCAGCCGAGAAGTGGTTTCTTTGAAAATAGAAACAGAGGAAAAAGAAAGTAAAGCTGCTTGACTTCGGCATCTAGTGAATCATCAGCAGCTGGCAACTGATTTGTCAAGTCTTGGCTCCCCACTGCAGTGATATCAGCTCTCTTTGGATCCTAAATCCAACCCCTTTGGAAATATGGAGGCCCTGGTAGGTAGTTAAATGCACGTCTGCAAATTTACAAGGCTCACCATTTTGGCAGTAGGGTCCCACTGGGCCCTCTCTGAACAGTCATTGTGGACCTGCACAGGGAGGGTAAGAAAAATCTTCAGCTGTGCAGCTGGAAACAGCACTGGAAGTGCATGAAAGGAGGCTGATTCTCCATTCCATGAAGGGCTTTTCAGCTGCTCTGGCGGAATAAAAGATAATTTCCACTAATGTAGAGTAGAAAGTCTGGTGTAATGTCCCCTGACATGGGCCACTGCAGTGTTGGAGATGTGGCTACAATACACCCCCCTGCAACAGCCCCAGTTCCGAATTTAGGCTCTGCTTAACACGGATATTGAGGGTACAGAAAACAACCAAAGGTGTTGATCGCTCTGTACACCTACTGAAAATCTGCTCCAGAAAACTCAATACTTATTTTATTGCTCACATTTCAATTGCTGCAGGAAATCGAGCGTATGCAGCCCCTGGGAGCTGTGAGCCCCACTTCATGGCTGGGGGGAATCCCTGTAAAGAAATGAACTGATTGCTGGATAGACCCGAATGCTTGCTGCACAAGATGGGGGTGTGGATGGGGTGGAACATGACAAGGGCAACGGGAGGAAAATCCTACTTTGAGGTTGTCCCAGAATAATAATCATAATAATAATAATAATAATTCATTTGGATGCTTAGTCTAGAGGGGAATTATTCTGGATAATCTAAGATGAACCTCCTTGTAGATCTCAATTTCTCATAGGAGCAACTCTTCTGACAAACTGCAACAATACAACATAATATTCAGCATCTTTTCTTAAGACCCACGCCTCGAGTTATATGATTACATGAGAATCTCTGGTTTTGGCAAATTAAAGTTAAAAAAAATAATCTGTTGATGTGACAGCTATACAAAAAAGTCTGAGAGTGTCAGACATGAAAGGTCCAACTTCTGAAAACTAGTAATTTACTCTGGTTTTAAATTTTAGAATTTTTAGGGGGTTTTGGTTTTGTTTTTTTTTTTTTTTATTTGTTTTGGGGACCATATTCATCACCCCATTAACACCACTGGGCTACTGGACAAATCTAAGCAGATGATAGTTGTTCACACTGTGGTGTCCATGAAAAACTGTATCCTCTTATACATCACTGTTGTTCAGGAGGAACAGCAAGAATAAAGCAGATCTCCATGCTGTACCCCAGAAATTGAAGACCAGTCTCTGTGCCACAAAATGTGCTCACCTAAACAGAAGGACAAATCCAAAGGCAGCTTTACCCTGGTGAAAGAGAACACTGAGGCATGCCTGTAAGCCTGGAGCAGCTCCTTGTTTGGCATTTTGCTCATGACAATGATGCATTCAAAAAGCAAGGGCTTGTGCCACGGCAAAGTAAACTCACAACCACTGCACAAGGTATTTGTCCTGAGAGCACTGAACAGATTGCAAATCGGGAAGAAATTGGAATAGTTCCCCATCATATATGACTGAATGGAGGTATGCAAGTGTGCTCAATGTCTCCATAATCACCAGTCCCAGGTGCTCCCAACACCTCCTCCCTTGCAGAGCAGCCCACTCCTGTGGCTCCTACTAGGAAAGCACTGCTCAGCTCCTCCTCATCTTCCTGCTACTCCTTCCCAGTACTTGACTCCACTTGCCAGGAGTCTCCTACTAAGGGTAAAGGACACAGACAGTAAACAATGATTCTGCCATCTCCCGGTTTATCCAAAATTTGCACTGAAACAATCTGTGCTTTTGTTTTGGTGGGTGTGGAGGGTGTCTGTTGTTGGGAAGAGAAGGGTGATCCTTTCAACCTGTTGATGCAAAAATCCTGAGGCTTTTTCTCAGGAACAGATGTTATTAAATCACAGTGCTTTAGACAAACAATTTGGACATTTTTGACCTGATCCAAGAAGTGGTGGACAAGATTTGCATGCACAAGGATATAAAAATTCTTCTGACTTAAACCTGTGTGCTTTTACTGCATAATATCCGAGTGTTTGAATTACAAATAAATTTATTCTGTATCCTTGTGCCTTTGTCTGCTGGAGAATTCTTCACTTCCAGACCTGGCATAGTGATGCAGTTTTGCTGTGTTTTGTAAACAAATCCCTCACTTGTTTGTAAAGCTCTTAAAAGAAAAAAAAATCAACCCAAATGTTTTTGCAAGGTTATTTATGGCTGTGCCAGATACAGCTGTATGAAATGTGGTTTCTGATGCCACCTGTGCCCTGTGAAATGCGTGTCTATAAATCATTCTGAGATCCACTAGAATGAAAAATCCTGCTTACCCAAAAATACCATGGTTTTGAGCCTTAATGGCTCAAATTCATTATTTGACTTCTGTTAATTTACTTCAGCCTGGAACTTGGACAACTTATTTTTTTTTTAATGGCTATAGAAAGTGCCAGATAAATCTTAAAGAGGTTCAAAAGTTTAATTCCACTAACTGTCTACGGCTCAGGTACTACGCTACTCTTTTGATCTAAAATCATATTAACACTGAACAGATTTCCTCTGAAGTTTGCCTCCTCTATATATTTGCCCATAATGACCTTCCAAACCTCCTGATGTTTTTTCTTGTTATAATTCCTTCTTTCCCTGTAGCTTCTAAATTTTTTTGCTTTGTGAAGGTCCAAATTTATTTTCAGAGGCATAACTATCACGCAGGGATTTAGTACCTCAATTTGTTTTTCCTAGTTCCTTTTGATACTTTTCACTTCTGACAAGCATCCCTGGGGGGTCTGCAGACCCCAGGTTGGAAAGTACATTTCTGTATTCAAAATAAAGCAATATTTTTGCTGCCCAGGCTGCTGAAAAAGACGGAGGGAGGGAGGGAGGGAAGGAANTTGATGTGGAAGAAGCCCCAGCCTCATATATTTTAAAAGGTAGTGGAACAATATACTGCCAAATAATGGCCTTTTAATTAGGAATTTAAGGATGAAGCCTGAATGAATTTTATAGTAATTTAACTCCTTAGTATTTCTGAGGTTCATTTACTTCATTTGAGGTAGACACTGAAATTCTGATTGTGCCTTCTAACCCCCTGCCCCACCTCGATGAATTTGGGACTGCTTTGAATCGACTAGGAATTATCTTTACTCAAAAAACCTAGGCAAACAAAAAGGAAAAAATCAAAAGGGGAGAAGAACAGCACAGGTTTCTGCAAGGTAGGCATCATTCCTTGCATAAAAATTACCTTCACAACTGGGAAAAAAGGACAGATGATTGAGATAGCTTCGATTATGGTGGATCTCACCACAGTTCAAGGAAAGAAACCAGGAGAGATTGTCACCAATATGTTACACAATATGTTACACTGCATTGGATTTGCACACAGGTGCTGACACATGGACCCTCACTATATCACCCATGAGGAGCCACGTCCCAGTGGACAGCCTCTGCCCCTCTCCTGCAGCACTGCCCACAGGACTGAGAAAAGAATCCAGCCATATGTGTAAGAGAGAGCATACTGTGAAGTTACTAAGAAGTCTCTAGCACATTTGTTACCCCAAAAACCAGAGTTATAAATATTTTCTGGTCATGCCACATGATTAGAATCTTTCAAACTCACTCATGCTATACAGATCTCGGGAGCAGCAGAGCAGAGCCATTTGTTTTCCTAGCAGATTGTCTCATTTTATTACACATGATAATAAAATTATTTGGGAAACATGTCTGGCCTTAAAATTCTGTTATTAAAATAACCCACCTTGGATGGCGTGGCTGGGCAACTAATGCTGTGAGTGACAACTAACACTACATAGTAATTTATTACAAATACTCCAAGGATTAACTTGTTTGTTTTTAAGATTTTACTGACTCATTTTTTCTATCCGGGTCAATGGGACGTACTGTTTAAAAATCTATAAGTAATTCCCTTATACAACACATTGTGAAAGACAGAGAGCAATGCTACACAGTTATATAAAACAGGGTGCAAGAATAACATCTCCAGCCAGAGAAGGTTGAAGCTGGATTGGCAGAGTTTAAGCAAGTATGTTCAGAGCAACTTCTGAAAATAACTATGTTTCTTTGTTTGTAGGGGTATATATACCGGTATACCAGGAACACAGGATGGATGAGACTAACTGGGCCTCTACTGAGTCTTTGCAATTGCAGGTAACTATGGAGACATTTCATCTAGAAGTACCCATAAAACCTCTGCTGCACAAGTCATCTTTACACACCATAACAATGTAAAAGTACAAAGGATCAAAAGTCACCAGAACTACACAATATAACAGAAGAGAATAGAAGAGTATGAGGACTTCATTGCTTCAGTCGCAGAAGCATTGAGGTGAAAATACTCTATTCTTCCTGGGTAGTGCATTATACTCCAAATTACAGAAGTAACAAAAGAGAAAAAAAATCCCACCTTTTGGACATCCAAAATGGAGAAAATTTTCTCCAAACCATGTATCTGATAGTCAGGTTAACCCGTGTTGCATGAATGAAACTCTGGAGCAAGACATCTAGCACCTTTAGGAACACTGGTGTGTTCTCGCCGTCATCCCATCTTCTGTCACTGTCAATCTTTGCTCCATCATGAAAAGGTGACAATCACTTTTATTCTATGAAACCAAGTGATGTGCCAGGTTTGGGAGGCCAAGGGTGGAGGATACCCTTGTTATCTGTTACAGGCAACCAGCCAGTGTACAGGTTTGGAACAAAATGTCATAAATAAAATAAAAGCTGATTGACACTCAGCTGACTGAAGACTATTCATAGTGCTGGTCTGGATCCAGCTACCCAGTATATACCTCTGGATAATGGTGATGGCAGGACCTTTGCTATTACGAGATCCAGACTGTGCCCCCTACATGGGGCAATGTGAAGGGCAAAAGAAGGATGAGTAAATCTCCCTCAGGAAACCCTTCCAATTTTCTTGCAAGTTTTCGATAAAGACCAAAACTAGCAAGAGCACAGGGTAATACAGCCGTTTTCACAACAAAATCCACTTAGTTACAATTATTCTGCCTTAACCTTGGTATGAAGGCTGTTCATTATTACAAAACCTGTGGATTCAAGTAGAGAAAATAGATTTTTAAAGCCTCTTCAGATGAAGTGTTTTGCTGTACCAAGAGACATGGAACAAGGATACTGCTATGCATCAGAAGACCAGAGGATATTGAGCAATTTTCACTATTAACAATTTGTGTTCTCTCCTGCAGAAACTCAGGCGCTCAGGGGTGGAAAAAAGCCAATGATAATGACCTCCCTACACTTGAAAAGTGAACTCCAAAAGCCTGGGAAAATGAGAGTCAGCCGTTCTCAGAGTGAAACACAAGGCAGTCAAGTTCAATGAAGTTCAGTGAAGAGAAACAGATACCCACAAGATATTTCAAGCTTATACATTTCAAAACATCCTTTATCACCAGTAATGTGCAGAGAACAATGCTCCAGTATCAGGGAGATGTAGTAAACTCAAGTCCATACAGTAGAAGAAGGAATGGGTCACAGCCCATGTACTTAGGAAAGGTTGTTTTGTGATTACAAAGAAGAAATTCTGCTGCTGTAGGTTCAGCTGTTGGTTTTACCAGAAATATCACGTGTGCCTTTTGGTAAGTTACACAGCCTGCTAATGAAGCACTTGCTTAACTTACGTGCTTTCCACTAGGCATACTCATTAGTTCAAGTACATACCTGAGTTAACTTCAAGGATATGCCTAGTATTGTACAAGAATTTAAGAAATCTGCTAATTAGGGATAGGCTGAGATAGTTAATTAAGGGCTTTGCTGAATCATCCTTAACATGCACAAATCACCTTGCTGGAAAGGAGCTTTAATAAAATTTTCCTCTCTCATGCAAAAGTCACATTTGATGTATAAGGATTTGAGGTACAACAGTACTGGGATAAATTAGTAACCTGGCCTTATTTTATTAGGTTGCTTCCAAAATGACTGGCATTTCCTAGAGAGACCCAGAGAGAGATGTGCCTGGAGTGGGGACACAAAACTGGGAACAGAAAGCTTCCACTTGAGAAAAAGATTTCTAAGGTCTATGGAGAATATTTGAGAAGAAAGGGAGATGGCAGAAGGAACAACTTACATCTGTAAGCCACGAGCAAAGGAATTTATTCTTCTGTTATATCTGATTATCAAGGATCCAACAGAAGCAACAGTTCAACGTTAGGTTTACCTGGTATGTATCCAGCAACACAGTATGCCCCAAAGACTTGCCCCTTTGATATTTTCTTTTTGACTACTTGATTATAAATTTATCCTGCAGCAGCAAGTGCTAAAAAGCTGTTACTGGCTTATAGTTCTCTAGGTTAAGGCTAGTGCTGTCCTCATTGAATCTACTAAATGTTATTCATAGTGGGTACAGCATACAAGCCACTGTCCTGGTACCCAGGTCTGTCTTCTCATTTCTTGCCTGCAGAACGTTAAAGGAGAAATTATTTTGGTAGAGATACATGGATGATGTTATCACAGAATCACAGAATATCAGGGATTGGAAGGGACCTTGAAAGATCATCTAGTCCAACCCCCCTGCCGGAGCAGGAACACCTAGAGAATGACAGCAAAGAATGTCTGCACATAACCAGGGATGTCCAGTACCAGGAATATACTAATACTGATCTATTTGAGAGGCAGTCACAATTTCCATCACTGGAAGCTTTTAAGGACCAGTCAAAAATAGTTTCTGCAATGCTAAGCTTTCCTCCAGGAAAAGACGGTCAAGGCAAATTCTTTAGGTCCCTTCTGGGCTGGTCTTATACCTGTTTTTGAGATAGGAAGCTGCAAGCTGGGCTCTGCCAGCCAGCACTTTTCACTAGCCTACAGAAGCTCTGTAAAGTAACTGCAATTAATTCAGTAAACAGGACATTTTGGAAGTGAAAGAGACAATGCTCAGATGCAAAGAGTCTACCTATGACTGTCAAAAGTCCCTGTACTAATTTTGTGACACTTCATTTCATTGCCTTTCCCATAGGTGCTAGATCTTCCTGTGTACTTGAAGTGAATCGACTTTTGTAGCAATCACAGAGGGAGGATAAAACACAAATTTGTGGTTGGAGGAGCTGAGGAAGCATCTCGGCCTTGTTGCATCTTCTCAGCTATCACCATAATCATGATAATTCATGAGAGAAATGAAAGCCATTCTGAAAACTTGGAGTGGGTAGACGTGATGAAACAGGACATCAACTATATTAAGAGATGGAACAGAAAAAACTCTGTAGAGTAAGAGAGGAAGGGACTATAAAGAACTGATATGATAAAGAATGATTTGGTTATGTGAAATATTTCTTCCGGAATAAAATTTGATAACTGAACACTCCTTTAGAAATTATCACTGTACTCAATAAGGAAAAAAACATACAGATACACTTCTCTGTGTATCATAAATCTCCAAACATTTGAATAGTTCACATTCAGTAATGTTTTTTGGCTCCTCTGCTAAGGTAGGTAATAAGGTATTAGCCTTATTTTGATGAGGAGGAAGCAAACCATAAAGGGCATAAGTGAGCTATCTGAGACTGCACAGAACTGTAGCACGATAGGCTCATTTGATAAATATCCAGCAGAACTGCCAACAGCCGAACTGAGAATTAATCCCCGATCTCCTGAATCCAATTTACCAGATTAAAACTGTTACTGATTTCACCTTAAGCATACTAGCTATGTGTATGTGTTTTGCACATTTCATTTGTCTCTATATAAGGCAGAAGCCTTTTCAGGGCTATGCCTTGGCAATAGAAAAAGTGTGTACTGTCATCACTGGTTGAACACAGGAGATGTGACTGTCATGGCCCTGCCCTAAATTCTTTGTAGAAAACACCGTTAACCACGAAAGGAATATTAGCTACCATCTGTAGAATAAAAGACTTTTCTATTTACTAAAGGGAAAACTCTTTGAGTATAACTAGAAAAACTAGATAAAATAAAAAAAAAAATCATTATAGGAAGAAAATCAACCATATCCCACAGGAAGATTCAGGCAGAGCAATCCTTCCTGCTTGCAGGATACCCTGCAATGATGCTGACCTGTGACACCTATTCTCAGAAGAAGAGTTCCCAGTCTTTATGCTGAGGAGTTAAGTCCCCAGAGAAAATCCCTCCTTGTGGCCCTGGGATGTCTCCTGCGGCCATGTGGCTCTAATCCAACCTGCCATGAGAGAAGAGAAGGCTCCATGGAAACCCTATAGCAGCCTTCCAATATCTGAAGGGAGCCTACAGGAGAGCTGGAGAGGGACTCTTTGCCAGGAAGTGTAGTGACAGAACAAGGGGGAACAGCTTTAAATTGAAAGAGGGGAGATTTAGATTAGATATCAGAAAGAAAATCTTTCCTGTGAGGGTGGTGAGGCACTGGAACAGATTGCCCAGGTGTTCCCCATCCTGGAAGTGTTGAAGGCTAGGCTGGATGGGGCTTCGAGCAACCTGGTGTAGTGGGAGGTGTCCCTGCCAATGTCAGCGGGGTTGGAACTTGATGATCTTTAAGGTCACTTCCAACTCTAACCATCCTATGATTCTGTGATTTTGTGATTCTATGATGCTACGATTCTATGTTAGTGCTGTGCAGACCTTTAAAGGGGCACAGCAACGATATCCTTCTGCACATCAGCAAGGAGCAGCTAGGTCTAACTACTCAGGGTAGGGGAAATAATCCACCTCTAAATCCCACAGTTTAGAGCAGAAAATGTAGATCATCTCCCCATGTGGAGCAAAAGCAGCCTTAGCTGCCTAGCAACAGGACCGCAGAGAAAGGCGGGAGCTGCTGGTTATCTGGATGCGAACTCGCAGGGACGAGCCAGAGCCAGCCACGGCTCAGCAGCCTTTAGTGCACAACCTGAACTTCAGCCTTGCCTCTCTCTCAGCCCTAGAAATGCAAGAAGCTTCTTTCAGTAAAACGGAGAGCATCCAAAATATGTTGTCTTTTCCCTAAAAATCTGTTTTTATCAGTCTTCTGCCTCACAAAGTAGTTAAACTCACCAGGTAGACATATTACCAGAAATTCAAGGCCAACAGTCACTCCCAAGACTAAATGGGTTTGGTTTTTATCATCATGATTTGGATTATTATTTTTTTTCCTGATTCTAGAAATAACTGATGGGTTGCAGAACTCTAATGGTCATCTCAAATTCCTCCCTGGAACATTGCACAGCTGTAACTTCCCTCCTCACAGTTTAGAGCTTCCACCATTGCTTTATTAATACTGCTGCAAAGGAGAAATATTACTTGGGCAATATATTGGTGTCATTGGTATTGCAGACTGAATGTTATGCATCATATTGTAATGTCCCTGATTACTACTACCAGAATGGTTATAGGATGAATAAAGCTATTAACTCCAGGGACTGTGAGCTTAACAAAAAAAAAAAAAAANGCTGTGGCTTTTGAGCTTAAAACCCTAAAGTTAGCACTTTCCAGGTGGAAAGGCATTTATACAAAAAGCAGCTGAAAGCAGAAGCAAACTGAGAAATGGAAGCAAAGTGCTCACTTTGGATGTCCAATTGTGAGATCTTTTGGGTAATAACAATTATTTGTGATAGTCACACAGAAAACTGAGTGACTAATGATTCATCTTCTTTTACCTAATATCCACTTTGATATTTTAGTTTCAGAACTAAGTTGGCAGGAGGCCAACCTGACAGTGAGGCCATTTAAATTATAGATAGAAGACTAAGATTTCACCTTAAGTATACTGCCTATTGAAATGTATTTATGCAATTGCACAGGATTTCCATCATCCTTTCTTTATCTTTTTTTTCTTCTTTTTCATAATAGATATAATCAAAAGAAAATGCTTTTACTTGTGAGTTAGCTCAAGCTAATAGGTTTTTAAAGACTAAATTGGTTGTCCTTCAACGGATAAACTTCAGAAACACTTGTTATATCAGAACTATAACATCTATCTTAGAAAGCTCTTCATGTGAGCTGCTGGGATTTTACATCCTATCATTGTAAAAGTCTCTGTTGGTTACGCTAAGTTCCTTGATTTCCATTTTGATCACTGTTTGCTGGAGGGGTCAATTTTTGCAACTATCACTGTGGGGTTTTTGTCTGTGTTGCTTGTGTGTTCCTTTGCAGCCTAAATCTCCTCCAAAACCCTATAAAATGGCTTACTTAACCTGACATTTTGCTTTGATTTCTCAGTGATGCATATTTAGCTGCATTTACGCAGTGAAAAGTAGTCTGAGCAGATCCTACCTCCACGATACAATCCATTGTAATCCACTGGCGTTTCGCGTTTCCAATCTTTTTCTCAAGAGCTGTAGGATTTGAGTGCTCATTGGTATTGATATAAGGCACGAGGTCCATGCAGGATACTTCGTCCAGTTTCAACAGCAACATGCAACCATATCACAGAAGTGAAATTCAGGCAAACTGCCCTCTATGTCATCCTGAGCTATAAATTCCACAGCCTGCAAGTGAATGACTGTAAGTGTCCAAACTTTACTTCAATGCAGATATTTCCAGTTTCAATTGAGTTCCGTGCAGATTATTTCTTCCAAACCACACCACAGGCAAAGGAATGAGTATGGCACAAGCGTCCGGTCACTGTACACTCAAATACTGGAATGAACCTGTCAAACAATTCATTTTTAATCTAAACTACATTACATTTGAACTTAAACTGTCAGCAGTTGAAAGTGTTGCAACCTATTTAATACAGCAGAATGCAAAACGTTTCTGATTGTTTTTTTTCCTGTTTCACAGAAGGGAAAGAATATAACACTGACATTTACAATTTTTAGATCAGCCCCCTCCTCCCTCACCTCTCTCATGTTTGGCCCTGAAGCACTTTGTATCTCCCCAAAACTGCACAGATGCTAATGGTCATCATTGCCGATCCCTCTCTGTGTTGCTTTGTCTAGGGATCCCCACTCTGAGAGAAAGGAGAAGGCAACATCCAGCTGCTTACATTTAGTATAATTCCTTGACTCGGTGTTCCTTGAACAGAGCAAAGCAATGAAGGATTAAATTACTTCTGGAAGCAAAATTTGGGATGTCCATGATCACCAAGTTCTCCTTACAGAATCCCTCATTTAAAATACTATTAATACAGATATTTGCCATAGGATCAAATCTCAAATAGTTTTCCCTAAATACTGAAATGCCCGGTAGCTTCCACTGGACTCTTATTTGGAAGCAGTGATGAGAATTACCAAAGTTTACATGGTATTATGGGTGTGAAAAGGGTGAAAAGGGCTGTAGATCCAGCTACGTGAGGAGGAAGATAGGGTGTTTATCTGGAAATCACAAGTGTAAATGCTGCAATCTCAGCCTTTCATTAACTGCTAAACCAAGTTGTTATTTCAGAATCACAGTCAGTTCAATGATGCTATTTCCCTTTAACTTCTAGATCAGAAAATATAACTCTTTGTGCTATTTAAGCACACTGCTGTGGTTTTTTACCCCTTCTTATAGGAAGAAGGAGGCGAATTATAGCACAAACTAAGAACTCCAGATCTGGCTCTTCTGAAAGCCCCATCATAAAGTCAGTCTTAAATCAAGAAAATTACTAAAATAGCTGAAAAGATAAAAACCCGACTAACACGACCACCTGCAGCATTCATTGCTGAGGAGCAGGAACAAGAGTAGGACAGTCCCACATGTTTGTGGGAATGAAGGGGGCTGCTCGTGTCATTTCACTTGGGAAATCAGACTCTGTAGTTGTTGGATGAGCACAACCTGAAAGACAAGAGGAGGAGGATCAGAGCTTGCTGTTAAAAAGCACTTGTTTACTGTCTTACTCCAGTGGAGCAGAGACTTAGTGGGAAAAAGTACTAAATCTCTGTGTCAGTCAGATTCCCAGTCCTGCTCCAGACTTGTGCTGACAAAATGCAGTGTAAATCCGGACAGTATTTAACCATAAAGCTGCACCTTACGAAAGTGTATCTGTCTTCTTGTTACCAGTGAAAACAAACAGACAGGAAAGTAAGAATGAAAAGCTACAGAAAACAATATCTAAGAGATAAAAACCACTGAATAGAAGTCAGGAAAACATCCTAAAACAGTATCTACTGGGCTCTGCAGTAGACTCACATTTAACCAGTACATTCAGAAATGGCAAAGTTAGTCTAGATCAGATAAAATATGGTAAAGAATAAATTTGCAAATAGAAATGGTTAAACAATACACTGGTTTGACTTCATCAAGCTTTTGATTTCTGTCATTATGAACTGGCATAGCTATCAGACATACTGATTTCAGGTCTTGCTACTTCCAGAACTGCAGAGGCAACAGACGTCATCACAGGCTTCTCAGTGCATCATTTTTTTTAAGCCATCTGAGATGATTATTGATACTTTTCTCTTAGAAGTTTTCTGTTTTGTTAAGTTGCTCTTATTAAAAGTAAGACAAATGCCCCACTCAAACCCTAGAACTTTTTTTTCCTGTGCATTTTTAAATATGAGTGCATTTTTCAAGGCACAGTAACTTACATGCTGATGTATGCGCTTTATAGGTGAAATCAGAATGAACCTTTCTGTCCTTCATTCTAACACCAGAATACAAAGCAAAAAAATGGAAAATGATTATAACATTCTCTCATGAAGAAATCTGCATCTTGATAATATATTCTTTAATGTTAATAAACTGTAATCTTTTCAAATATTTACCTATTTAAAAATGTATATTGCAACATTCAGGGGGAAGGCTGGATTCATAATGACACAAAACACAGAAAAAAAAAATCCTTAATAGTAAACCCACAAGTTTCTTCAGTAAAGGAACACCTGAATGTAGGCTCCATAGATCAGACCTGACACTTTGTTCTACTAGCAGTCTCACATTATATAAAGAAGTATATTCAATTAACAGACCAGGCATACATTACTCAGTTTCCATGTCTTTGGATCTGTAGTGATGAGACTTTAAAGATGGAAAACATTTCAATCATACAGTTTTAGCTCCTTATATTTATAAGCACCTAGCTGACTTCTGCTAAATAGAGATGTTTCCATAACTACCTCATTCCCATCTGCTTCACTTTGAAAGCAAAGTACCTGAATCCCCTAAAAATTGTTGGTGTACATCCCTGTTGGTAACACTTTGAATGGTTATGGACATTTGGGAAAGCACAGATTATTCATATTATCCATAAAAGTTAGGTCCAGGATCAAAATAACAACGTGGGTCAGCAACAGCTGAAGACTTAAGTCTTCTTGTCAGTGACAATGAAGCATCACTTAAGCAGTGTTCCAGTTCTCCGGGTCCTTTTTATCAATGAAGCTCCATAAACCTCAGAATGGAGTTTTCCAAAGGCACTGGGATAAATTAGCTCCCTTTGCCTTAACCCAAAACCCACATAGATAAATAGTAAGTGTTTGAATCTGACCCTATGTCTATTTAAATATTGGATTTTCTGCAGAACACTTCAAACATCCTGACTTTTTGAGCCAACCACAGGCTTAGGTGATGGAAAGGCATGCTGCCAATACAAAGTGGTTGCCCCGATTTTCTCACTGGGGTGATAAAGTACAGGAAAATATTGTCCCTGCTATGATTGCTAAAAAGGATTTCCCTGTGTTCTGCTTGCTGGCCTGTGAAATGCAGGAGCCAGAGCTTTATGTTCTTGTTCTTTTGCCTTCAGTTGTGTCATTCTCATACGGTCTGTGCCCACTGCAAGACTGAGTCAAAAATGAAGTCATATCATGTTTTATTTCAAGCTCAGGCTGTGTATTGCCGTGGATAACGTTCACCTGTCTGGAAATCAGAAGCCATCTGTAGAAATTGGCACTAAATCAAGGATTATATTTTATTCCCAGAACCTCTGCACTCGGTAGCAAATAGCCAGTCAAAACTAGGCATCCTACAGCAATAAAGCACGATGTCACTAAGGGAAAAAACATCCTACCCAGCAGAACAAAGGGGTGAGAACTCTTTTTAACTTCACCCATCGTTACAACAAAAAGTTCATGGATCATTTGGCCCATGCTGTTACTTCTGTTTTGACGCTTCCAAACTAGACTCACCCCTTTGCCAGTGGTTAGCCTGCTGGTTGTCGCTATCACTAGCAAATATGGTACACATTTTCCTTTGAAACCCAAACAGTAAAATGCACCACACAGCCTGGCTCTGCCATTAGCCTGTGCAGCACTGCAGCTTCTCAGTTGCTTCCTTGTTAAAAAACCCCCACACCTTTGTTCACCCTCTCACTCCACTTGCTAAGCAAGTCTTTCACGCAGCCGTATCTTTCAGTTTCGATGCTCTGACCTCAGGCCATTTTTAATTCTCCTTTGTGGAGCATTGAGTTTGATCAATACTGTCGCTCTTCCACATCTGCTGTGGAGATTCCCTTAAAGCATCAAGTTTGTCTTTTTTGCATGTTTGTTTTGCCTGACCTGCTTTTGGTATTTGTGTTGGCTGCCTTTAATCACTCCCTCTTACCCAATTTAGTAGCAACACTAAAAGCCAGTAGTAGTTACTCATTCCTGGTGCTCCTGTTTCCTGGCATTTAAAAACATAGAAGGGTTTTCTGTGTTACAAAGGAATGCCTCCAGATAAAAATGAGCATGGACCTGTCTACAAATAATAATGCTTAGAAAAACAAGACTCAAAGGCAAAGCTTACATTGCTGAGCCCAAGTGCTTGTGTACCACATGGGGTCACTGGCAGCAGAATTGAAGTTATTCTCAAGCAAAAAGGGTCATAGTTTTGAGGAAGTTTCAAAAGGATGTACTTTCCCACGTGGATTTGAAATCAGCAGGTAGAGTGGGGATGTAGGGCAATGTTCCTCAGCAGAGGAAAGGAAACAGAGAAGAACATTGTCACTGTAAAACTTATTTCAGCCATCAAGGTGAACAGCTTTTGGAGAGAGAACACTGAAGAAACAAAGATTCCCTCTTCTGCAGCTTGCTTGGCTGCCTGGCCTTGCAATAACACTATTTGTGCTCTAAATATAAAAGATGACTTAGGCCTATTAAAGAAATGATTTTCAGTTCTCCTTAATAGGATAATTCTGCCCATTTCAGTGTCAAGACATTTTTTTGCAGTGATTTGATCGGGAACATTCAGATAATGTTTATCTACTGCAAATTGGTTTGTTGAAAGAATAAGAAATCTTTAAACAAGGCTGTAAGCGTGGGGTCAGTCAAAATAAATAGGTATTTCTCTCTGTATATGTAAATGTACCCTGTCCTTTTCTTGTCTGTTCTCTCCATCCAGTGTGGAGACAGAAAACTTTCTGGCTGAAGAAGGAATATCTCTGTGGAAAAAAAATAGAGATCTGTGGAGTTTGGAAAATCTTTGGGCAGTTGATGTGAGGAGGCCTCAAAAAGGTCAGGTTTAGATGTATTTATAAAGACAAAACTGGCTGAAATCAGCTCAATTGGCTTCACTTCAAGCTCTTCAGGCAAATTTCTCGTAGCATGGAGGCCCTTAGAGAGCCCTGGAATTTGGCTCAGTGGTTTTTGTGACATCTCTTATTTTCAGAATCTAAATGTTGGCCCTCATCTGCTTGGGTAGGGCTGGTCCATTGGGCAATCACTGCAGGGCACTGTAGTAATCTTTGTTATCTTTTGCTACTTCAGCTACCCATACTTGTTGGAAAACAGCACGTGTTCCAACAGCCTGCTAAGAAGTAGGGTGCTTTTATCCCAGGTAGCTAATTTAAAGGTAGCTCAGGTTTTTCCAGTGTCAGGCCTTTTCTACCACTTAGCATAGACTTTCCCTTGGTGTTCCTGTGTTTAACATAGCCCATGCTGGGGACCATGAAATAATAAGCAACCTTGTGTCTCTAGAGATACTGGCACTGTGGAAACTCATTTCTGATGCTAGAATTCCTAGAGAGCTTTCAAAAACTTGAAGAATGCTTCATTTTAAGGGACTCAGATTCTAAATCATGTCTGTCGCTATAAAAGGGATACATATTTAAGCTCCATACTGTTCATGCATTTTTTAATATTTCAATTTAATTATTTGCTTGCTTGTCTAGGCCAATTTTTTCTCTTAATAAGAGCAAAATGAAGTTAAAATGTATGCATTATTAAATTTAATATGAAGTTACAATTGAATTACAAAGCAGTAGCCATTTCTCTTATTTATTATGATGTACTGGTCTCTCTCTTTCACTCACAATGGATCTTCTTTTTCTACTTCTAAGATCTGGGGGAAATGGCCTAATAAGCTGTCTTTTACAGCTGAGATTTTCAGAGCAATTTCAGATATCTGGATGCCCTCATCCTATTTAATTTAATGAACACCGAGAATCAAATCCCTTAAGCAACTATGAAAACTTCAGAAGGGAGGGGGGATAATCCAGCAGCCAGGGCCTTTGTGTGTTGAGGCTGCCTGGTCCTTTGGAGACTCCCTCTGTGACTTGTGACCTTGCTTTCCCACCTACAAAGTGTGGACAATGCCCTTTGTCAACTATTATGGGGTCATGGGGGTTGTGTGGGGATGAAGACGTTAAATACATTGAATTTTTAGACTGCCCAGTGAGAGAGTTGTGAACCTGATACAGAAGTCCACAAAATTTCATAACCATTTCCTTACATTGACACTGCAATCGTGGCATTTCATACATGCCTGTCTTTTGTAGAAAGCTATAAATATCAACATGACAGAACCTGCATTATTTGGTACACGAAACCATCGGTCCCCATGAACATGAGGAATTAAAATAATGATTAAGGTAGAAACACTGAGAGAAGAAAAAACAAAAAAAAAGGAAAGAAGCTGCTTAGGTTAAGAGAGCATCCTGTCCCACTAATTTAAAAAAAGTAAATATTGGTCATGAAAATTTTAGGCTACAAAATCAGTCCGGTCTTACAGAAGGGGCAATGGAGACAGTAACATGTGCCGTGAATATGATTTGGAGCCTCTAAAGTGTAGCAGCAAATGTTTGGATGAAAAACAAGGTCTCTTTCAGTCCTATTGTACTGAAAACTGTAGGATTCCTTCTTTCAGCGTGAAGGACTCTCTTATAACCATAGTTACCTCTCTTATGCAATTCCTACATGATTTTGATTGAGAGAAGTGAAGTGAAGGGGAGTAAATATGTATTGGTTTCTAAGGCATATGGGAACTTACTGAGGACTTAAGAAGTAAAATAAAAAGAAATAGGAAATGTTAATCTACCAGAAAAATACAAAAGCAGATCTAAAGCTGGTCAGAAAGTTTTAACTAGAAATGATATGCAAACATCTAAACATGAAGGAGTGGCACAGATCACTAAGATTTCCCACTGCAGAAAGATATCTCTCTCTCCCCCTCTAATAGGCTTTGGAGGATCCTTTCAGAGCTTGAAGTTCATGCCTATGCACATGAGGAAAATATAGCAATGATAAAATGATTCTTAGTTAAAATTTTTCTCTTGTCTTCTCTAAAGAATACAAAGTGATGCTAGATTAATGGAGATAGCATTAATTTAATAGTGCCTCACAAATAAGAATTTTTTTTAAAAAAGAGAGAAATTACA
>VXBJ01005710.1:0-12080 GCA_013400055.1 Nycticryphes semicollaris
ATTGTCTTTTACTGCAGTAGCCAGCTGAAGCTGGGGTAGCTGGGCAACCGATTGCTGTGCCCAAGACAGCCTCCAACCATCACATTGTGGTGGATTGAAAGGCACGGACTCTGACGTGCAGGATCAAAATCAGCTTTATTAAGCAAGCGTGCTCTTTATATACTTTTCTACCAAGACCAGTGATTTTCCACCTTACTTGTTCACACCATCACGTACTCCGAAAGATTACATTCCCACGGCAGCACATCCTGAGCTAAGGTGTTGCTTCCCACAACTTTCTCATCAGCAGCTGCAGCTGTTTAATCCTCCCATGGCTTATGGCCTATTAGTTCTACCACACTTAACCCTTCTTTTGCCTCAGTTCCCACATCTCCCCTTTTTTGTTTTGTTGAACAGTTAGCAACACTGTGTTTTTCCGCCATTCTCTGCATACATTGTAAGAGACACGGTATACATATTAAAGTGCATGAAAAGATCAGTAAGCACCCCGCGGCTGGCTTCAGCAGCTGCTTTGTAAAATTGAGAACCATTGATGTATTCAGGGTCAACAGCATAAGTCTTCCCAGACCACAAGGCCCTCCCCCTTGTATGTGAGGGTATACCCCCCCAAGCTTGACCACCACAGATAAAGAAGAGCCCCCACGGGAACTNCCCACGGCAACTGCAAAGGCGCATTGCTGGAGCGGGAAACATTACTGCTGGTATAATTGCACCAGGCCGTGTTATTTCTATACATTGACAGAGAAGAGTTAACATTCTGCGCTACAGATTGATTCTTGCCAGTATAATTAAAAAATAGACAGCTATCCATTTTGATTGAGCCTAAGAGTTCAACCCCCTGCGGCTCGTGTGGCAGGGGTGGCAAGTAAGGAGCCCAGCCATCCCAGTTACCAGCCAGAGCCGATGAGTTTCCAAAAATACTTTGTTTGTTCATTGCTTGGCCAGTTGTCCGCTGGGACACCAACTAGACATGTCGTAAAGGGGTTTCCTGGGGTAGCCAGCGAAAGGCACAGGCCAGTCTTGTTTGCCAGAATTACCCAGATGCTTTCCTTGGCTGCTGGTGGGATCCATATCCCGTATCTCCTGGTTCCGCTGTCACCATGACGACAAGGACAACTGCAGAAACGGTCAGACCCATCTTGGTCCAGCATCTGTGGAGACACAAGCATATCCTTGACCCCAAGTTATCAGCGGGTAGGGACCTTCCCATTGGTTATTCATCATATTTTTGATCATCACCTGTGCTTTCTCCCATGGAGAGACTGCTTGCAGTCCCTCCGAGAGAGAGGTAAAGTGTTTTATCATGGCCGGCCCTCCGTCCGTCCATCCATCCCTTTAAAACATCCAACATATAATACTTTTGCTAAATGTTCTGGCGGTGTGCCAAGGGCCATTCCCCCTTTTTGTTTTTGCAACATGGCTTTGAGCGTCCTATGGGCCCGTTCCACAATGGCTTGACCAGTGAGAGAATGGGGGATACCCGTAACGTGAGGAAACCCCCCACACCTGAAAAAAGTGTGCCGTCTGACCGGCCGTATAGCCAGGACCATTACAGATTTTAACGCGTCACAGGACACCCAACACCGCAAAGGCAGCTCTTCGGTGCCAAACTACATCTCTAGCTCCCTCGCTCGCTTGTATGACAGGAGGCAAAAAAATACATGCCAAAAACGCAGCCACCGACACATGCACGTATTTCAGCCTGCCAAAGTGTGGAACATGGGTAGCATCTGTCTGCCAAAGCTCTAGAGCCGACAGACCTCAGGGATTAACGCCAACGAGGACAGCCGGTGTCACTTGCTGGCAGTCTGGACAGGAGGCAACAATGGCTTGGGCCTGTTCCTTGGATATAGAAAACTGACGAGCTAACGCCTTTAGCATTTTGATGAAAAAATTCATGGTGACCGACAAGCTTGCTCAAATGCGTTTGGGACCACAGCCGGGCCCTCCACCAGATCCACCTGTCTAACCTGGAAGGTTAGTATGGGACCGCACATGCATGATCAAATATTTGCCCGGCCGCCAATTCAATAAAAACAACAATTCCCTCATAAGAGCAAACAATTTTAAAATTAAAAAGGCAGATTCCATTCTGCTGACCAGGCCAGCAACATAGGCCGAGTCAGTGACAATGTTGAGATCTGTTGGCCATTGGCAAAAAGCACGGACTACTCCCATCAATCTGACAATTTGAGGAGAGCCGCGGACTACTTGGACATCCTGCTGCCAGGGAGCCTCAGCGTCTAACCGCCAAGCAATGACGGACCGGCCAGAACCATCGGTGAAAGCCGTCAATGCCAGCAAGGGGGTAGAACTAAGCTTTGTACCCTTAAACACAGGGAGACAAGACAACGTTTGTAACAGGGCATGCTTGGGTAAGTGAATCTTAAATTGGCTTGTGACATTTTCAGTTGCAACCTGAAACGTAAACGAGCATTTCATCAGCCATTCCAGCTGTTTGAGATCCATTGGTAGGTAAATGCGAGCTGGATCCTGGCCATCCAGGAGCAGTAGCCTCTCTCTCTTCCCTTTTGAGTCAACAAACTAGTCATTTCAGGTTGGGTGATGACAGTCTTAGAAAACTGGCGCGGCAGAAACAGCCACTCAATGATGATCAAAGGGTCCAGAAAGTCCAGATTCCACTGCACTATCAAGGCAGAGGGCTGAAATTGAGAGTTAAAAAAAACAATCAGACTGAAAGGGACATGCTTCACTCTACAGTGGGCCTTCTGGCTGTCTACGTGCTGTGCAATGGTGCACAATGCTGATTCGGCAGCAGGGGTGAGGGACCATTTAGATGTTAAAGTGGGGTCCCCTTTCAGCAAGGCGAAAAGAGGGTGTAGGTCTTCGCTGGTGAGGCCGATCCAATTAAGAGACCCTAACAAGCATTGCAGGTCATGCAGGCTTTCCATTTTGGGACATATGTTCAATTCCTGGGTCGCAATAGTTTGTTCAGTAATTCGCCATCCTAAATATTTCCAAGGTGGCATCCTTTGCACTTTCTCCAGTGCCACAGCAAGTCCAGCCGCAGCTACCTGCCACTGGACCGCCTCCACTACCTCAACTCATGGAGTCAATTGTCGGGGCAGCTAACAATGTCATCCACGTAGTGATACACTATGGCCTGGGGATACTGCTAGCAAACGTATGATCTCCAGTTTGCCATGAAGGCTTGGCAAATGGTTGGGCTGTTTTTCATGCCCTGGGGCAACACAGTCCAGTGATAGCGACATTGTGGTTCTGCAACGTTGAGGGAAGGAACCGAGAATGCAAACCTTGGTGCATCTTAGGAGCACAAAGGAATAGCGAAAAAAAGAATCCTTTAGGTCTATGACTGTCAATGCCCAATTCTGTGGGATCATCGTAGGAGATGGGAGGCCCGGCTGCAGGGGCCCCATGTCCTCAATGACGGCATTCATGCGCTGCAAATCGCGCAGCAGACACCACTTTCTGCTCTTGCTCTGCTTCTTGCTCTTGGGTGTTGCTTCCCACAACTTTCTCATCAGCATCTGCAGCTGTTTAATCCTCCCATTGGTTTATGGCCTATTAGTTCTACCACACTTAACCCTTCTTTTGCCTCAGTTCCCACATCACCCACAAGTCCTTCTCTGTTCATAAACAACAGGTCCAGTGGGGCCCCTTCCCTAGTTGGCTCACTCACCAACTGTGCCAGGAAGCTATCTTCCACGCACTCCAGGAATCCCCTACACTGTTTCCTCTCTGCTGTATCGTCTTTCCAGTAGACATCTGGTAAGTTGAAGTCCCCCATGAGAACAAGGGCTAGCAATCGTGAGACTTCTCCCAGCTGCTTTTAGAATGTGTCACCAAAAAAAAACATCCCGTGACTCTAGAAAACAAAGCGTTGTTGACAGCATCAGTCACAAAGCCAAGCGTTGATCTGCATGACGTGCCAACTTCTGCCTGCACCTCTATCCCTGACCGGCAAGACAGAGGAGATCATCACTCGGACATCTGTCCCTTTCACTTGGGCCCCTAGGGCTCTGAAGTCCTGCCTGACCTTTCCCAGGTTTTGCTTTACCATGTGTCATTGGTGCCCACGGGGAAAAGAAGTAGGAGATAGCATCCTGTGCTTTCAACCAGTTGTGGCAGTCTCTGTGACATCCCAGATTCTGGCTCCCAGCAAGCGGCAAACTTCACTTGACTGCATATCAAGCTGGCACATGTATGCCTCGGCGCCTCTCAGCCGAGAGTCACCCACTGCTAGCACTCACCACTTCCTTTTGCAGCTTTTAATATGTGCTGCCAGTGCAGTTTCTCCCTGTGAATCTTGTTCATTGGCTTCACACACTGCCGAGGCTTCATATCTGCTGCCGATTGGTACATATGAGGAAGGGGAATGGAGTGATATACTGTTTCCATGGGTCACCAGAGACCACAGCACCTCTTTCTCCAAGGTGCTATCTGTTAGCTGTTGATGCCCTTTGCCTGGTAGTCCTTGGAGGTCGGTGCCACGGGGCCCTAGTATCTCTTCTTGCAAAGTCTCAAATAATACTGTTTCCTGTTCTCCCTCCCTAATACAGCATAGCCTGCTGACTTCCTCCTGCAGCTCCTCCACACGCTGCCTGAGTGACTCCACCAGAGCATACCTTCCACAAGTGGAGCTTCCACCCTCCTCCACCCAAGAGTATGCCAGGAAGTTATCTTCCACACACTCCGTGAACCTCCTAGACTCTTTCCTCTCTGCCTTATTGCACTTCCAGCAGACATCTGGTAAGGTGCAATCCCCCACAAGAACAAGGGCTAGTGATCATGAGACTTCTCCCAGCTGCTTATACAATATTTCATCTGTTTCTTCATCCTGTTTGGGTGGTCGATAACAGACTCCCACCATGATATCTGCCTAATTGGCCTTCCCCCGATTCTTACCCATGAACACTCGACCCTTTCATCACCATCCTCAAGCTCTAGGCAGTCAAAACATGAACATACAGGGCTGCCCCACCACCTCTCCTTCCTTGCCTAGCTCCTCTGAGTTTAGTCCATTGCAGCACTCCAGTTGTACGAGTCATCCCACCATAGTTCCACCATAGTTTTCCAGCTGCACAATGGCTTACAACTCCTCCTGTTTGATGCCCTTGCTGTGTGCATTGGTGTAGATGCATGTCAGTTGGGCTATTGATCCTGCCACCTCTTTTGGAGAATCCCTCATTACTATGTGACTATTTTCAGGTGCTTCCATGGTTTCTAACCCATTGACAACCCTTGCATCTTTGCTGCTGCATGGATCTCCATCTCCTACCCCTATTGAGATAGCTAAAGGGCTGCATGCATTAGTATAGGGACACTTCAAACGCACTCCGGTGTATTCAGCACGTTGTGGAGCAGACCAAAGGACCTCAACTAGCACACCATCCCTCAAACATAGGCAGGCTGTCCCCAGGCTTCTCTCTAGCAAGCCTGGTTTTATCACTTCCATCCTTCAAAACTGGCCTCAAGCTCTTCCAATGAGCCTTGCTAACTCCTGCACAAAAATCCATTTCCCCCTTTGAGACACGTCTACCCCATGTGTTGCTAGCAGGCCTGGTGTCATGTAAACTAATCCACGATCCAAAATTTTGCTTGTGACACCAGACTTGTCCTGTTTCTTCCAGCATCATTCCCTGCAACTGGAAGGGCAGAGGAAAAAGCTACTTGCGCTCCTGATCCCTTAACCAGTCATCCCAAGGCCCTGAAGTCTCTCTTGATCGCCCTTGGACTTCTTATTGCAACGTCATCTCTGCCTACATGAAAAAAAAAAAGATATAATGGGCAATAATCCAAGGGCTGTACCAGGGTAGGAAGGTTCCTCATCACATCTTTAACCTGGGCCCCGGGAAAGTAGAAAACTTCCCCAAGAAGTGGGTCAGGTTGGCACATTGGGCCTTCTGTTTCCTGCAGAAGGGAGTCTCCTATGACAATAGCTCATCTCTTTCTTGATGGAAGCGGTTTTGATGCAGGGCATAGGCCGACTTCACCTTGGCAACACCTCCAGCCTAGATAGACCATCACTTCATCACTGTTCGGCACCACTTGCAGACCCTCATACCTATTGTACAAAGGCACCTGGGAAGGTGAGGTAGTCACAGAGGAGATGCACCTGCTATACGGGGCAGAAACTTGTCACCATTGCCCCATATCTTGTAAGTCACTGCATTCTGCCAGGTGGAGGGAGGATAGGGGATCCTCTGTATCATGCATCCTGTCTGCCTGACAGGTCTGTCCCAGGGAAGGTTGGCTGTGGGAACCACACCCTATCTCCCTGTCAGACTCCCTGGTATTCCTCAGCCTTTGTGGGATACAGTCTTTGCGTCCCTCCACCCTGACAGCAGCTTTCCTGGCAGGACATTTTTGCCTGTATGGCTGCCTCCACTCAGTCCAAGCTAGCCTGAGTAGGCAGCTGATTCCTGTCTGCTGCAGAGCACAGCCCTTGCCTGGTCTCTACCACCATGGTTCCAATGATCCCAAAGCACTGCCTAATAAGCCCTTCTAGTTTCCTGGAGACCTCAAGCTGCTGGGTAGGTTTGCGCAACCAGCATCTAGCTGGGTTGACCATTGAGGCTGCAGCCTAAGCTTGTGCGTGAGCATAGCAGACAGCAGCCCGACAACTGGTAGAGTACGCTGCCCTTCTGCACGAACTGCCACGTAAACTGCTGTGGCACTCCCTGTACTGCTCCCCTCTGATGCCATATTGTAGACGTTTTTGCCTTTTTTTTTGTGACACTTTAGATTTGAATCAGCAGCTAATTTGATAGCTTCGGCTTCCTATATCTGATAAGGAAGATAAGCAATTTAAGAAAACCAACGCTGTTGAAAAAGAACTCAGAGAGGCCCATAGGTATTTTAAAGTTCTTAACTATTTAAAATGCTTTGTTACACTGGTTAGGATCTAGGAAGGTAGTGTCTCTTTAGAAACAGTTCATAGTTTACAGAACCCAAGAGGAAAAAAAATCTATTTTAAGAACTGTCATACTTTCGGGGTGGTCTGATCGTCACCTCTGTATAAAGGTCATAGGTGGTCTATTCTCAGACTTGAGTGACATTTGTCAGTGTAATGGAAAAAACTTCCTTTCACAATTCTACTTATGTAAAGGTAATCTGCATATAGACAGATCCTTCTGCTGGTTTATCACATTTGGGACCTGTCTATGCATTTCGAGCTACATGTCAACTCCAGCGTAGGTTCATAATCTATTGGAAGTGGCACATTACAACACCCTTCCGCACAGAGTGCTGTACACACTACACATGCCCCCCCCCCCTTTTGCTGACCACACCACACCCTGTTCACAGCACTCCTGGTCACTACCACACCCTAGGGGTTTCTTGGCCACAGCTGCTCCTGGCCCCACCCAGGTCTCATCAACTGCTGTTGCACAAGGTGTGGGCTTCCTGGCAGGTCTCTCCCCTCCCCTGAGGTTCTCCCAGTTCAAGAAACCCAACCTTACACCCACCAGAGGTGCTCACCTAATTTTCTCTTAAGTGACCTTATATACCAAAGTAGATTTGTAATCAAGTACAAGTGCATACATTGGAATATTGAGACAGATTTTGAGACAGTAAAAGCTTACTTTAAATAACAGCAATGTTGTTGTTTGGGCCAGGTTGGCTGAAGACAAGAAAACAGATGCTCTCCCCAACATCTCATTCCAAGAAGATGCAGAAAAGACAGAAAGAGATTTATAAGTTTAGAATAAAACTAAGCTACTCAAATGAAATATTAATAAAACAAAAATAATGAAACAAATACTACATATAAAAGTATATATTCAAAACCATACCAAGCTCCCAGGGAAGATGCCACCAGAAGACACTGGGGAAGTACCAGACAGGACCCAGTAATGGACAGGAATCAGCAGATTCATAGGATACAAGATAGACTAACTAGCAAAGACCTCCTCAGGCATTAAAGAGAGACCACCAACAAAAGAAGACCCTTTCAAAGACAACCACCTACACAGCCTTGATCCCTCAGCTTTTATACTGAGCATGGCAGATGGGATGGAATACCCTATTGGTCAGTTTGGGTCACCTGATCCGTCCACTCCTTCCCACAGGTGCAACTCCTCCACAGGGTAAACAACCAAGTCAGCTGACCCTGGTTGCCACAGAAACAAGTATAAGCAAGAGCCCCTCTCACTGAACAGAAAGTTGGTTCTGCTCTGCCCCAAACCAGGAAATTCTACCTCTTATTCCATGCAAGTGCGAGGTAACGCGCAAGCAAGCATGTGTGAGCTCAAGCAGGAGAAACAGAAATCAAAGGAAAGCAAATGTGATCTTGCAAGAGAGTAAAAGCATGAGAGAACATAAGAGTGTGAGAAAGCGCAAGAAAGCCTGAGAAAGCAAAAGAAAGGGACAGAGTGAGAGCAATGAAGGAAAGCAGGCAAAAAAGGAAGAGCAGGCGTCAGTGAGAGAAAGCAAGTGTGGGTGAGAGCGCAGATGTGTCCTAAGTTGAGCTACATAGGACTAACCTCTCTTCAAATGCTGGGGAAAACTGCACTTTTAGAAGACTCTAGTGTCCGCATTCGTGAAAATATTTACTCTATAGCCAGCTAGGCTATGTGGGATTCAAGGCCTCAGTGTTTTTGAGCCTTGCCAGGTGCAGGGATGAGGAGTGAGGCCTGGGCATTTGACCCAGGCTGGCCAACAGGATTATTTCATACCATGAATGTCACGTTCAATATAAATTAGGAAAGTTTGCCACGTAGTTCTCTCTCCCTTGATGGTGCTGGTCCAGAGAACTTCTTGCCCTGGTGCCAGAGCCATGAGGCCTTTCCTTCCTCCCAAAGCCACTGCACTCGCAGTGTCCGACACTTGCTGTCCACTGCTGGGAGTGCACAGCTTCCTACTGATATAATTGGCTGACTATAGTTCTTGTATATCTTATATTGTCATCGGGATTAACACCGGTTCTTTGGTATTATTGTTAGTTATTTAGTCTTATCCTATTAAATTTATTTATATTTCAACCTTTGTTTTAATTGTTTACCCCGGTTCCCCTTCCCAGGTGGGGAGGGGTCATTGGGTGACAGAATAATTGTCTAAGCCACAATAAATTGTTATGGGTTTTGTCAAACTATAAAAAGATGAGAGGGTAAGAACAACAGAACATGAGCAAGAGAGTGGGAGTAAAAGTGTGAGAGAGCAAGAGAGAAAGTGAGCACAAGACAGCAAGAGTGAGTGAGAGAGACTAAGAGTGGGTGCAAGAGCAGGAAAGTGAGCGCGTGCATAAGTAAAAGCAGGAGCACAAGAGAGAGCTTGAGAGAGAGTAAGAGCGAGAGAGAAAGCAAGAGTAGGAACAACAAGAAAGCATGCATAAGAGTGAGACAATGAGAAAGCATAAGAGTGCAAGTGTGAGAAAAGTGAATATGTGATAGAGAAAGTGACAGTGAAAACAAGCATGAGAAAGTGAGAATGGAAAAGTGAACGCCACTGCACTAGCACAAAAGCAAGAGAGAGCACGCACGAGGGAGCAGGGAGTGTGAGAAAGTGTTCAGCATACCAGCCAGCAGTTGTGTCAGCAACTAGAAAAATCTGTTCCCGAGGCAGCTGCCCTTGCTGAAACAAACAGTTCCAGTGCCAGCACGTCCACAGCAGTACCAGGTGATCACAGGGAAAAGGGGCTTTTTCCAAAGCTTTTCTCAGGTAGAGAAAAGCCAGGGCAGCACTAACACCCCACCAAGAGCCAACAGCAGCAACCAGCCCCACCCCCTTAAAAGGCGGCCCTAGGGAGCAGGATCGACCAGGACAGGCAAACAGGGTGTGGTATGGCAGTTTGCCCAGAAGGGTGTGGGAAGCTCGAGAAGGGAGCTCAGCCACAATCTCTATCCAGCAGAAAGCTGCATCTGCTGCACTTGCCCCAGCAGATATAGCCATACAGACAGAGCTACCACGGAAGCATGCAGCTATCCAGGTCTCTGGTTGCAGGGAATGCTTTAACCTCTCATGGCTAATGGATGGTAGAAGGGATGATAGCTGTGTGAGGTGAGGCCAGGTGGATGATCTATTCAGCCTGGTGGCAGAGCTAAAAGAGGAAGTAGAAAGGCTGTGGAGCATCAGGGAGTGTGAGAAAGAAATAGATTGGTGGAATCAGGCTCTGACCTCCCTGAGAGAAAAACCAGAAGAGCCACCAAAAAAAAAAACCCTGAGCTGAAGGAGATCTGGTACCCTCCCCCTGCCAGACTGAAGGCAGTGGCCAAAAGGAGAGCTGTAAATGGAGGCAAGCCTGTGCTAGGGGTGGCAAGCGAACCCACTCCTTGCCCGCCTCTCCTAACCAGGTGCCTCTGTATATTTTACAGAGGTATGAAGCTCTCAAGGAGGTAGGCCAGCCCATGGATGATGTGGAAGATGGTTCGACTACACCAGAAGAGTTGTCAGGGCCGGCAAGGCTTACCACCCCCTGGTTAAAAAACACCTCCACGAGAAAGAAGAGGCAGGTTGTAGTTTTAGGTGACTCCCTTCTGAGAGGACCAGAGGGCCCAATATGCCGGGCAGACCCTCTTCTTAGGGAAGTATGCTGCCTCCCTGGGGCCTGGGTCAGGGACATCACTAGGAAACTTCCTAGCCTGATTCGGCCCTCGAACTGTTACCTGCTGTTGCTCTTTCATGTGGGTGGTGATGAGGTGGCAACACATAACCCAAGTGTAATCAAAAGAGACTTCAGGGCATTGGGAAGGCTAATAAGGGAATCTGGGGTGCAGGTTATCTTTTATTCTGCTCTCCCAGTTATAGGCAGTGACTCTAAAAGAAGCAGACATTCTCAGTCTGTCAATACATGGCTCCGTGGCTGGTGTCACCGCCACAATTTTGGGGGTTTTGACAATGGGGATGGCCTACACGGCACCAGGCTTGCTGGCATCGGATGGGGTTCATCTTTCTGAAAGGGGGAAGACGGTGTTTGCTCACAAGCTAGTGGGGCTCATCGATCGAGCTTTAAACGAGACTTGTTGGGGGATGGGGATGTTACCCGGCTTGCTCGTGACAAGCCAAGGGATGATGCTCCAAGGTCTGAGGGATGGATCGCTAGCCCAGGCCCTCAATCTGTTGCTCTGAGATGTGCTGGGTATGCTGCAGTGCACTTGAAGTCTTATGGAGATGAGACAGGGGCTCCTGAGGCAAGGGAGGGCCACCTGAAGAGCAGCATGAAGGAAATAGAGCCACTCCAGTAAGTCAGCTCCATCGGGTGCCCACATGAAGTGCCTTTTCACAAATGCACGTAGCATGGGAAGCAAGCAAGAGGAGTTAGAGATGTGTGCACACCTCCAGGGCTATGATCTTACTGGCATCACAGACACGTGGTGGGATGACTCCTATGACTGGAGTGTTGGAACAGAAGGATACAGACTCTTCAGGAAGGACAGGCTGGAGAGATGAGGAGGGGGTGTTGCCCTCTATGTCAATGACCAGGTAGAGCGGATGGAGCTCCATCTGGGGATGGATGAAGATCCAATGGAGAGCTTATTGGTCAAGATTAAAGGGAGGGCAGGGGCAGAAGATGTTACGATGGGGGGTCTGCTACAGGCCACCTGACCTGATGGAGCGGATGAGGCCCTCTGTAGGCAGATAGGAGCAACATCCTGTTCAGAGACCCTGGTCCTCATGAGGGACTTCAGCCACCCTGATATCTGTTGGAAGGACAACACAGTGGAGCACAGGAACTCCAGGAAGTTCTTGGAATGTGTCGATGACAACTTTCTTCTCCAAATGGTAGAGGAGCCAACGAGGAGAGGAGCCATGCTGGACTTTGTCCTTACCAACAAGGAAGGGCTGATGGGGAATGTCAAGCTCAAGGGTAACCTTGGCAGCAGTGATCATGAGATGTATTGCTTCTACCTCCTCCACTCTTCTAATCATCTGGAAGATATCTCTAGGGCACAGGGAAACGTTGTTTTCTCGGTGCATTTTTTTTCTTTTAATTTATTAGAAGAATAGTGAGAACTCCATATTCATAGAATTGTTTGGTTTGGAAGGGACCTTTAAAGATCATCTAGTTCCCACCCGCATGCAGGGACGTCTTCCGCTATATCAGGTTGCTCAAAGCCCCATTGAACCTGACCTTGAATATTTCCAGGAGTGGGGCACCC